>CM065811.1:127896000-128291000 GCA_033398695.1 Orobanche coerulescens | reverse complement strand
TTTTCTGCACCAATCGCGACTCCCAACAAGACCGTAGCACTTCCACTGCCGTCGCCGCCGCCGACCCAAACCAAATCCGACGCAACCCCGTCAACGGAACAAACTGACCTCCTTCATATCGCTGTACATGCACATCAGAACCCCGCAACCCTAATTCCTGCTGCTCAGATCGGACCCGCAACCCTAATTCCCGCTGCTAAGTATCTTGGTGGATTCACTGTTATGTTGGTATTCCCATCGGCGGAGGAGTGTGTACGGTTCCTAGAATCAGAAATTGTGTGGAGGATATGGTTTTTGAAAAGCTGGAAAATTGGAGTGGTCAAGCGTATCCGGTTGAAAGAATAGCTTGGTTACGAATCCATGGAGTCCCCGTGAATATAACTTTAGAGCCTGTGTATAGTGTGATAGGGAGATGCTTTGGAATGGTTATTCAACAGGCTCAAGTTACCGATTCAGACAAGACTTTTCGTTTGCATTTATTGGGATCCTTTGTAATAAGTTGAATAGGGTGGATGAAAGTGTATCGTTAGAGTGGCGAGGTAGAACAATTACGGTTTGGGTTGAAGAGGATACTAGTGAATGGATTCCGGACTGCGTGGTGGAGTTTGAGGACGTTTCGGTTCACTATGATGCAGCAGGGTATGAGGAGAATGGTGATCAGAGCAATGGTTCAACCGGAGACCGGTGTGACTCCGGTGATAAGCCAATCAACGGTGAAAATCCCGAACGATGTTAGTTCCTAAACCCTAGCTATTTATTTTTGTCTTAATTCACTTTTCTTTTTATATCGTTTTTTCCTTCTTGTATTTAATTGTTTTGCTCTCATGTACTTAAGATTTGCGATTCATTTATGTTTGTGGCATGGGGAAAAGAGAGAAGAAATGGATTTGCCCAATCTTCAATTTCGGACATGTTTCAACATAAATATCATGTTCATTCTGGATCCAGTGGCAGGTGTTGTGTTTTCTTCATACAGATTTTGTCCCTCTGATTTGCAGGGGTTGTAGCAATCATTTAGTCAAAAGTGTGGCAATTTAATGTCTTCATTGGAGTTACATAATTCACCTTATGTTTTCAGTTAGATACATATATGGAACTTGTTTGAGCTACTTAAATTTTAGAAGGTGCTAGGAAAATTACAATTTTAAATATTATCCGCTGTCTATATCTTGGAGATATATTCCTTCATTTCCTCTCTCTCTCTCTCTCTCTCTCTCTTGTGTGTGTGCCAGCCTAATTTACATTTTAATGGAAGCATTATGTATTTTCTTGATGGATAGCTGTTGTACCTTATTGTTGTTGCTAATTCCAAGATTTTTTTTGAGATCTGATTAAAAGTGGAAGACATCACACATTGCTGATCAATGAGTCAAGAGTATATTCTTGTGGGTCCAGCTTATGTGGTGTCCTTGGTCATGGTCCAGAAACAACTCAATGTGTAGAATTTACCCCAATAACTTTTCCTTGTCGAACCCAAGTCACTCACATCTCGGCCTCCCACAACCATGCAGCCTTTGTTACACAGTCTGGAAAGGTTTGTCATGTCCTTATCCTTCGTATTTGCTGCATGTTTTTACTGTGACCTTAATATTTTCATTTTAACCACCACCTTAGTAATCTATGTCTTTGGATACTAGCTCAGGTGATTTGTTCAGCACACAAGGGTACTTCGAGGTTGATAGTTAAGTAGGATTTAATGATACTTTTGTTTTCCCTTTCACCTTTCCAAGTAGACGCTTGTTCGTGTGAAGAAGTTGCTTATTTTCCTTTCACATGAAACAGGTAGCTGGTAAATCAAATCTGGAACTGACCGTTTCTATTTTTGAAAACCCTGTCGTTTGCTTAAGGAGTCATAACTAATATCTGGAACATCTGATCTGATCAGCTTTCAAGAACAATAATATATTTTAAAGTACTGATACCACACTATTTTCTCATAATTGTATACTGGACTTTTTGTTGGTCATGCAGGTTTTCACATGTGGAGACAATTCATTCTTTTGTTGTGGTCATAGAGATACAGGTCGTCCTATATTCAGGCCAAAGCTTGTTGAAGCTCTGAAGGGTATTCCTTGCAAGCAGGTATGCCATTTTGTTGCATTTTCTCCATCGCCGGTAGATATTAGAATTGGTTCATTATTATACTTCCATTTTTTTCAGACTATGGCATGGATAAGAATAGGCGGTATCAATTCCTTTACTAAAAGGAAATAGTTTCCATTTAAGCCTTTTGTTTTTCCGGAAGTGCATTACTCGAAATTAGTTGATCTTGTTTATATTGTTGAATGAGCTTATCTTTTGCTACGTTTACTATTCACTTTTGAAGCATCATTGAATTAAACTTGATAAAGTTACAGCTCGGCCTGAGTTTAGGATAAAGTTCTGCAATGCTTTGCTCTGTTCCTGTCAGTGGACCATCAGATTCAGGCTCATCCGGTGCTAAGGACAAAGCCAAAAAATCAGGATACCATAATATTATAGGCCTGGATCCAACTAAACAATTCCTAATGCATATAACATCTAGTAAGATGTTCTATACGGAGGTTTTTTCTCGTCTGATGTTTAATTTCTATTTTTCTGTCACTGGACATCTATTGAACTTGTGATAGGAGCGGAAGTCGATAAAAGTATTCGAGTTCAGAAAAGCATACTTAGAGCTGTTGGTCAGGTAAATCGTTGGACCTCTGTCAGTCCAACTGCATTGAGTGCCAAAAAAAACTCTGATATACATGAACTATAGGACATGGGAAAGTCATAGTGAAGTTGAATATCATATTCTTGGAGGTGGAGAGTGGAGAGGCGACTCGTGAGTATGTTGTATATTTTACACTTGTTTCCTCACTGTACATGAGAAATGCGGGTTGAACTGATGCTAAACATTCTAATTTGGCTAATTGAACAACAAATCAAAATATATTTTCAAATTATTTACTGAAAATTCTGTATCCTGTCTGAGTGGCCATAAGGCTGTCATCATTTGCATTGACTAACTAGCATCCAACAACTGTTATAAAAGGTAAATAAGCTTCTAGTTTGCTCTTGCTTAACTTTTCATTCCGATTTTACTCTCTTTCTCGCCTCTGCCTATGCGATTGAAATTAAATCGATCTTATGGATGCTCATATGTATGCATTCAAGAGGTATGAGGGTTTTCCCTATACTCCATGGAGATTAATGCTTATTTCTTTGTTAATCAATTTTCTTTTATATTCACACATGTATTTGATATTTGAACAGATCATTACGCAAGATGTCTGAATCAAAAAGAAACTTTGCATAGTTTGAGGCGTGATGTATTGCCTTATCTTGTCCTGAGCAATTTGGTTAGTTTAGGTACCATTGTAATTTGTTATGGTGATAACACAAAGTTTGCAATTTATCTCAAGTTCTAAGCTACATGTTCTTGATTCCGTATCAGAGATCAGAAATAATGTCAAACGGAATGCAAGCACAAGAAAATGGCGATGTTGAAGATGCTTTCTAGGACTCTAAAATTTTGCTCTCTCAGTTTCTTTCTAATGCATCTATGCCAAGTTTTCATGAAATCTATGCGCTAGGTCCAACTGGGTCTGCTCCTACATCAAGGAAAACTCACAAATGTTGTGTTTATATTGCTAATAAGTGCAAATATTGTGCACGATTAAATTCCATTCAGGCATTCAGCGACATGAATAGAGATGTAAGTTTTCGTACTTGTAGTTCTTGCTGCTCAACATTTGCTTCTCTTTTCCGCAGCTGGGGAGCTCCTAAAATTGTGTTTTGCAATAAATTGGCGCAGATAGTAGGAGATGCAAATCACTTGATAAACTTTATATATATATATTTACACAGGCAATATGCATTTTAATGCCAACTAAAGCCTTCTGGCTTGTTTTTAAGGCTCTGTGACTTTGTAGGATTTGCTTTCATCTATATGGAAAATGATCGTGATGCAGAGGATGCAATAGGGAAACTCGACAGGATTGAATTTGGTAGAAAAGGACGTCGACTACACGTTGAGTGGACCAAGGTATTTAGCATTTTTGCTTTGCGGAATGTAGAACACATTTCCTGTGTTGTAATTTTTTTCATGCGATAATGGTTTTTTTTCCCACGAAATAACTTGATTAAATTCGATCCACAGTAGGAATGTGGTGGTGGTAGAAGGCCTGATACTTCCAGAAGGTCGCCATCCAACTCAAAACCTTCCAAAACTTTGTTTTTTATTAACTTCCACCCTATCGATACAAGAACTTTTTACCCATTCATATTGCCTGTAAGTTTTGAGTACTATGTATTCTTCGGTATACTAAGCAGTTTATTCCACCTTATGTAAATGCTCAGGGAGTCGATGCTACCTTATGCAGAAAAGGTTTAACATTGATTTTGCAGTTTATCTTATCCTATACTCTATCATCTCTTCCTTGTGAAATTCAACTATCTCCTTCTTAACATAATGTGACATATCCTCATTCTTCTTACCAGTGAGTGTATATATATAGTCAAGAAAAGTATATTACAGAGCAACCAAAATCGAAGTATTCAGCATCACCATCCGTTCAAGTTCTTGATCAGTATGTGGCGGACCTAACTGCTAAGATCAGGGCTCAACTTCAACAAGAGATGGATGAAAAACTTGAAGATAAATGATGAAAATGTTGGCCGAGAAGAATCCAGATTTGAACTTAAAGATTGATGACTCTCATAAATCAGTCGAGGAGTCCTATGGCGGTGACAATGTCACTCCTTGACTGATCTCATCATTTTATATTATGCTAGCTAAGTGACTCAAGTAGTTTTGTTATATTTGTGGATTGCGATTGTAACTTGTTCTTAGCTATTATGGATTGAATATTAGGAGTCATGTATTTTGGATGTTGTTATGGTTGACATTGTTTTAATGGTATTGACTATTTTACGGTAATATTTATTTTCCAATATAAAATTTTGCTTTTTAGCATGAAAAATGTTGGTAAAAATATGCAAAAATGTAGCCATAGACTATAATTTATAATTCTTTATGTTGGCAAAATATAAAAATTGTGTTGTCAAAGATTAAAAGTGTGTTGGCAAAAGTTATAACTGGTCATATATAAGTGTAGCCATAGTGTTAAAGTTGTTGGTAAAGATGTCAAAGTGTTTCACAATTTAATGTTACATTAGACCTCATGAGTGTTGGCATAGGTCTACGGCTACACAAATCTTTGTGTCACTAAATATATAAAAGTGTGGCCTTAAGTCTACAGCAACACAAAATCTAGTGTAGCCACAGACAATAAAAGTGTTGGCATAGGGGTCTATTGCTACACTTTTTTAACATGTTACCAAAAAAAAGAAAAGTGTTACCTTAGACCCCTATGGTTGCGGCCATTTTTGTAACACTTTCGAATTTGGTCAAAGTGTAGCCATAGCTTGTTTTTCTACCTTCAGCAACACTTTTTGGACTTTTGAACACAGTTTTTCAGGTGTTGCTGAAACCCATACATGCATGTAGAATCAATTACATAATGAATGTATGAACATAAAGAGAATCGAGTCCTTACACAGGTCATACGAAGCTTAGAGGTCTTGCGATACTAGTCTTCACTAACGACGACTCGATGAATGAATGACTCGTGCAGTCATACAAATTTCACGACTCACAAAACCCAACTGTCCAGATTGTCATAACCTGACAGTCCCACTACTACCGCGTCGGTAGAGCCACATAACTCACATATTAGGGTATCTCACAACCCAACTCTCTGATACCATATTTTGTAACACCCCCAAATCCCATTGGGTTATTACAGTGCCGTGGACCCCACACCAGGAGATCCACCAGGCGAACACGACTAAAATACATCAACATAACCAACAAGAGAAACCACAGTCCTTACTATGATAACCGCCACAATATTCCGATAAGGAATTTCAACGACAATGATGGGCCTACATGGCCAGAAATGAAAATACAACAACCTCCACGAGCCTTGCTCGGATAATACAAAAAGACAACAACTAACAAAACTGGAGTACTCCAAACTGTTTGACCGACATGAACAACTCGGACTAGTATTGCTCGAATGCCTCGTCGCCATCGTCATGCCCCTGTGTCTCAACTCTCTCCTCGCAAGCACCTAAAGCATGAAAATATGTTCCGCCCCCACGGGGTCAGTCATCCAGATAATGAATATCAAATATATGTACAACATGATATGCATCCAAAGGTAGAATGAACAGTATAACAATGGTAATACGAGATGCTCACAAACCAAGGTAAGAACTGAGCATTCGTTAAACACTATGCCCACAGCATACTATTAATACCTGTTCAACAGGTTAGAACATAAATGCCCAACGGCGAATCATAAATATAGAACACCACAATGAATTACACGAACATGAACCAATCCAGAACAGAATTAAATATAAATCACAATGCCCGAAGGCTCCAATGAAAATAGCAAGACATTACAAAGGCCTGAAAGTCACTCAGCCGAAGCTGTCAATAAATATAATCACCTGAAACCAAAATAGCTCGAAGCTGTATCAATGAGGGTCGAAGCCACGGCACGAAACCGTATCACAATGAGGGCCAAAGCCACGGCACGAAGCCGTATCACAATGAGACCATCCAATGGCTGTGACCTACTGAACCGTAAGTGTTGGGAAACCAACCGCGAAGGTTCAAGACCCAAACTTACCCATAATGAGATCACCCAGTGACCGTGACCTACTAAGTTGTAGGTGTTGGGAAACCAACCGTGAAGGTTCAAGCCCCAAGCTTACCCATAATGGGATCACCCAGTGACTGTGACCTACTGAGTTGTAGGTGTTGGGAAACCAACCGCGAAGTTCAAGCCCTAAACTTATCCATAATGAGCACTAGCCGAGACTAGCCTCTAAAACACAATTAATCACAAACGGCAACGATCCAAAGATTACCGAATTCACAGAATAATAGTGTGCTGCCTTCAGTCGGCCAACACAACGACAATAACAATGGATGGGAACTATCCTCGACAGTCCCAATTTAGTACCTCAATTGCCTTAGAATGGCAAACCGATAATAATGATGCAGCAGATGATTCAATACCTCGATTACCTTTGAACGGCCAACCGATAACAATGATACGACGAGTGATTCAACACCTTGATTGCCTTAGAACGGCCAATCGATAACAATGAACAACGAATGCCTCGGCACCTTTAATCGGTTACCGACGACGAATATGAGAAACGAATACGCTAATGCCTTCAATCGGCCAATACAACATCAATGACAACACACCATCATCAATAACAATGATTACAACGATGTCTTAGATCGACATCAATATCAACGACAATTAATACATCGATACCGCTAGCCGGCTATCGATAATAACATTAACAACGAGTATCCCAATGCCTTGAACCGACCCTTAACGAACGATAATAAACATTTGGCATAATTGCCGAAGAGTATCATATCGAACGATCCCTTAATATCAATGAACTCATGAAGAGACTAAGTCTCGGAATGATACAACACACTCATACACATAGATGATAACATTAATCTCATTGACTAGTACAAGTATAAAACTTATCTCAAACCGACGGCGAGAAAGTCCTTCCATGATCAACGTAATTTATGGAATTATCGGCTACTCGAACAACCTTGAATAACACAATTACCAATGATTTTCTTAATATACATATCCACATATAGTCATAACCAAATCTACAGGTCGATACAACACTACCCAACTCATTGGGGCAATTTAACAAACATGTCGTAAACAATCTTCAATTGTTTACAACTAATCTCAATTATATCGAAAACCAACCTCCAAATGAGTGATTCAAACGAACAAAACATCCTCAATACACTCAATAATCCAAACGGAAGACACAATATGAGATTCCAACAACATCTAATCGAAACCCCAATTCCAAAATCAACATCCAAAGTGTTCTTGAATAATCCTCCAACAATCTAATGATAATCATAAAAACTCATAATCATATGTATATCCCTTTACATATCATGATTATATCATCCAAAACATCATGCTCCAACTCAAAATCGAATCTAGGGTTGAAGAAGTTACCTTGGATTAGGATGAAGAATCCAAAAAGACGTTGTTAATCCACACCAATAACTCAAGGAGTATGAAATCTCTGAGATTGATGATGATAAATTGCCCAAAAATTCGCCCAAAAGTCGCCCAAGGAGAGGAGGAATGAGGAAGAGGATGAAATGAGCTTCTCTTCTCAAAAATCCGCTGAAAAAGGTGATCTGATTCGCGTGCCGCGGCCCGGACTGAGTGTGCCGCGGCCGAAAAACAGCTCCGGCTCCGGCAGTGCGCGGCCCGGCGGTGGGCGCGACACGCGGCTGCACTGCGCTGGGCCGGTCCTGCAAGATGTGTGTGCCGCGGCGCACACTCCCCTATGCCGCGGCGCACACTATTCCCCCCTAAAAAGTGATTAAAAATGACCCGGAAAGAGAACAAACGTAATAGAGCTCAAAACTTGGGAACAAAAACACGAAGTGGAAGTGCGGGAACCCCAATACGGAAATTCCGAGCAGTGATTATGAGAGCTGGTCCAAAATAGCACGAACCGAACAAGAAAGAGAAATTTCGAAATGATATGAACTCCAACATCAACATCAACTTACTGAACAATTATAACGATCATGATAATATTCTCATCTCGATTCCCAAACGGGGTTAAACGACGAATGATAACTGATACACGGCTCAAAGATACGCCGAACGATGAACACAATTGAATGAACATGAATGGTGAATGATTGTTAAAGAGTGAAAAAATTTCTGAGTGACAATTACTAAATGATTATAATGAATTCACAACCGGGTATTACATACTCCCCCCCCATAAAGAGTTTCGTCCCCAAAACTAAGGGTACACAACTCGCTTCTCATCGGCATTGGACGCCTGTTAGATGTATTTTTATGCGCTTATTTATCATTATTTTATATCCATTTTTAAGTCTAAATCTGCATAAATGAGCTTTTAATGCACTATATTTATATGTTTGAAGGAAATTGGAGTCCGGAAGCCTAAACGACGAAAAACGGGCGAAAACAACAATTTCTGGTCAGGGGCCGCGGCACAATGAAGCTGAGCCGCGGCACACACATGGTCATCATGAAGCGGTACACACTGTACCTGGGGCCACGGAACGAAGATGCTGAGCCGCGGCCCATGAACAAAACTTGCGCCCAGGCTGCGCGCAACACAACTGGGTCCGCGGCACACTAAAGCCGGGCCGCGGCCCCCGACGCGGGTTTGCTGATCCAGCCCTCATTTTGGAGACCAATGATGGTTATAAATAGGGATTAAAGGTCTGACGAAAGATCATCGAAGAAAAGGAGAAAAACACCGATCAAGCATAGAGCAGAAGCTAGAGAAAGGAGGAATCCAAGTTCTTCAAGTGTGTTTGATTTCTTTTATGCTTTCTTCAATTCTTTCTGTATTATTTTCTAGCATGTCAGGCTAGAACCCTATTGTAGGATTGTCATGAAACTGAGGTTTTGACGAATTAACTTTTGATTTTGCATTATCAATATAATTCCCTTTTCTATTGAGTTTTCCCTAATTGTTCTTAATGCTTTCAATTGTGTGGCCTATAATTGAATTGTTTTGATTACGTAACTCAAATCGGGATAGGAGAGTTAGTAGGAAACATTGATGAGAAACGTTTTATCTTGTGAGATAGGAATATACTCATAGGAATTACGTGGCCTGTCTGAAGATTTTGTACTTTTTGTCTATTGTCGAATTAATTCACTTAGGAATAGAGTATTTTATTCGCCTTAGAAAATTCTACTGACCTCGGGAGAGGCATTAGAGTTCTTAGAAATCTTCGCCTTCAATAAATTGGGAAATCACTTAATTTATATAAATCAAGAGTAATTCGGATAAACCGAGGCGAATTCTCAATCCTAGACTATTCTCCTATTTGATCTTCTTTCTTCTAAAAATTGACTGTGTTAATTGTTTTTAGTTTATCAATTTGTTTTGTTTTCTTTAATATTCCTTGCACCACAATATTCGATTGTTCAGATAAAATTAGGATACACATAAATTGGTAGTTAGTAAGTCCGTCCTCGTGGGAACGATATCTTACATATCACTTTATTACTTGCTTACGACAATGTGCACTTGCGTTCACCAAAATTCGTAACAAGTTTTTGGCGCCGTTGCCGGGGACTGAATGTGTTACTAATATTGATTTCAGTATTTCTAGTCTTAATTTGAACATTATTTTATTTTTGTGTAATTTTTTTTGTTTCCCTTTCAGGAATTTCTGGTTAGTGCGTGAGAAAATTCGGTAACGAAGGCCTATTACCTTTGGACACTGAACTCGAGCGCACTCTTCGGAAAAACAAGAAGGAAAAGCGTGAGCTACTAACAAAAGACACCATGGCCGATAACACAAAAAATCACGGAGTAGACAATCCTATGCAGAAAGCTCAACCGGCATTGGCACTCCGTGATTATGCAATGCCACAAATCAATTCAAACTTTTCGGGGATTCGGCGTCCAACCATCCAAGCGAACAACTTCGAGATTAAGCCGGCTATTATTCATATGGTACAAGCAAGCCAATTTTGTGGACTGGCGAACGATGATCCCAACGCACACATCGCTTCATTTCTCGATATTTGTGACACCTTCAAGAATAATGGTGTTACCGATGATGCTATTCATCTGCGGCTTTTCCCTTTCTCTCTAAGGGACAAAGCCAAGTTTTGGTTGAATTCACTACCGCCGATCTCTATCACGACTTGGGCGGAATTAGCACAAGCCTTTCTGGCTAAGGTCTTTCCGCCGTCGAAGACAGCGAGACTGAGGAACGAGATAACTACCTTCGGGCAATTTGAGATGGAATCGCTTCATGAAGCTTGGGAGCGATACAAGAATTTACTACGGAGATTCCCACACCATGGCTTACCGGATTGGCTACAAATTCAGACCTTTTATAACGGACTGAGTGCTTCTACACGCACTCTTGTTGATGCAGTCGCTGGAGGTGCTTTAATGGGCCAAACGATGGCCGAAGCCCACTCTTTATTAGAAGCTATGGCTGCAAATGCATATAAGTGGCCTTCATAGCATATGAACCCGAAACGAGTGATGGAAATCTCCGATAATGATCCAATATCTACGCTATCGGCCCAAGTTGCCACCTTGACTCAGCAACTTCAAGTTTTATCACGCGCTCCTTCCTCCGTTACCACGGAATCATGTAATTGGTGCAACGGATCTCACCCTAGTGCGGAATGTCAAGTTGGTAATCCTTTCGAGCAATCTCCGATGGAACAAGCTCAGTTTGTGGGGAACGGAAATAGGCAGAACAACCCATATTCCAACATATATAATCCAGGGTGGCGAAATCACCCTAAACTTTTGTGGAAAAATGGACAAAACTTAAACCAACCTCAGTTTGCTCAACACCAACAGCAACCTCCTCTCGCTCCAAAGATCTCTCTGGAGGAGGCAATGGCGAAATTAGTAGCAAATACGAGTCAGTTCATGACCCGTACGGAAGCAACCTTGCAAAACCATTCCGCCTCTATTCTCAACTTGGAAGTCCAATTGGGTCAAATAGCAAATGTGTTAACAGCCCGCCCTGAGGGTACCTTGCCAAGTACAACTGAGATGAACCCCAGAGAGTATATTAATGCCATTGGTTTGAGAAGCGGGCAGGAAGTGTGTGAGCAGCCCAGGCAGAACAAAAAGAGAGGTGATGATGAGGTGAAGAAAAATTCGGCGACTGAGGAATCACAAATTTCTAGATCCTCGAAATTGTTTCCAGATAATCCGACAGCCTATGTGCCACCCGTCCCGTTTCCACAGCGATTGCAAAAGCAAAAATTGGACAAACAATTCTCCAAGTTTCTTGACGTCTTCAAGAAACTACATATCAACATTCCATTTGCTGATGCCTTGGAACAAATGCCAAGCTATGTAAAGTTCATGAAAGAAATCTTATCGAACAAAAGGAAGCTCGAAGAAAATGAGACTATGGCATTAACGAAAGAGTGCAGCGCCATCTTGCAGAAAAAGCTCCCACCAAAATTGAAGGATCCAGGAAGTTTCAATATACCGTGCACTATAGGAAACCTGTCTTTTGATAGAGCGTTGTGTGATCTCGGCGCCAGTATTAATCTTATGCCCCTTTCCATTTTTAAGAAGCTAGGTATTGGGGAAGCCAAGCCGACGACAATCTCGCTGCAATTAGCTGACCGATCTATCAAGTACCCGAGGGGGGTAATAGAAGATGTTTTAGTCAAGGTCGATAAATTCATTTTTTCGGCCGATTTTATTGTGTTCGATATGGAGGAGGACCAAGACATCCCAATTATTTTGGGAAGACCATTCTTAGCTACCGGTCGAACTCTCATTGATGTGGAAAAAGGGAAACTCACTCTACGGTTTCAAGATGAGCAAGTCACTTTCCAAGTGTTTCAATCCTTTCCGTGTCCAAGTAGTGTCGAGAAGTGTTCACAAATTGAAAGCGTAGATATATTTTTGAAAGACGCACACCGGGAGAGTTGTCGATCGAATTGTTCAGAATCCGTTTCAGCTGCTCGGACGTCTAAGAAAAATGAAGAACGAATCATGTATCTTAAGCATTTGAATATGTTGTCTTCAACATCCGTTCATCCACCATCGAAAAATTCTCATGCTGTCATAAGTTCGCCCTGGTATTGAAAATTAAGCCGGAAGTCAAACAAGTGCCAAGTCAGTTGCAAAATGGGTGTTTTGGGAGGCTACTATTGTTAAATCCGTTTCGAAAAGAACGTTGGATGTCCAAACCAAAAGTCCAACGGTTGAAAACTAATGGTCAAAAATTTAAATTACGTAATAATGATTCGATGGACTGTGCGGAGTCCAAATGGTCTTTGCGAAATGCAAACTGATTTTCAATAAGTCCGGCTGAAGACTATAAACTTAGCGCTTCTCGGAGGCAACCCGAGTATTAGTTGTAGATTTTTATTTTCAGTGTTTTCATGCATTTTAGGAGTCTATATTTTTCATCATTTTTGCTTTGATATGCTTATCTCTCACGTTCTAGGTATTTTCCTTTGAAAATTCTGTGCAGGAATCTCCCCAGGGAAAAATTCAGCAATTGGCCGCAGCACAATGAAAGCGAGCCACGGCACGCACAAGTCCATGATAGTGGCTAACCTTACTGTACTCTGTGCCACGGCACGTACTTATTGAGCCACGGCACACACGAACCCTGAGCCGCGGCACGTTGAAGCTGAGCCGCGGCACGCCAAGACCCAGAAAAACAGCCCAGGAAACTGTACTCCGTGCCGCGGCGCGGACCAAATGAGCCACGACACACTTACACTACGAGCCGCGGCACCCGTACGTTGAGCCGCGGCACACGGAAAAATAACAAAAATGCCCAGGCAAGCTGTACTCTGGGCCGCGGCTCACTTAAGCTGTGCCGCGGCCTCTGCTGCGAAGTTCAACCACCCAAGACTCCTTCATAAACTCAATCGGCCGACACAAACAGGTAAGTTTCATTCTCGTCTTCGCGCAGCGCCCGGACAACTTCTATTCAATTCTTCTTCGTCTTGCCTTCTTCAATCCAAAGCAAGGTAACTCTCATCTCTGAATCTTAATTGCAACGTAGAATTAAAAGTGAGGTAATGTTCCTCATTCATGGTTGAATATGTTGTTAGTCTTCTTAAAAGTTCTATCAAAGTTGAGTTGGAATATGGTGATTATTGATTGATTGTTGATGTTATTTGTTGATTGTCTATGGATTGTTGATGTTATTTGCGACTATCGATTGTTGTTATTATTGTTGGGTATTGGATTAAGCCATTATTATTCTTATTCTTCATTTAAACCCATGCATACTAGGTGTTTGATAAAATGCGTCAACGAAATTTTTTGATCCAAACGTTTTCAAACTATATGCAATGAATTTGATTATCGGATTACATTGTACCCCCAACCCTTAGATCATGTTTAAACTTGAAAGCTCAGCCTTAATTCCCTCTTACAAGGGTGCAAGCTCAATCGACTCTATAATCACATTCCACGTATCTTAAGTCAAGAGTGGTGTAGTTTTCTTTAAAAGTTGTGTAATTTCCGGTGCTTATTTTTCAGGAACCTCGCCATGGCTAGAAAAAGGAAGATGAGTACGAGGGCCAGGACATGATCATCCCCCACAAGAGGGGAGACATCACAAAACCAATCCGATTTGGAATCTCACCAATTCTCCGATCCGGACATTCACAGAATATTCAACGAGAGAATCCGGCCTCGAACAATAATCCCGGAGCGGGGATTCACTCCCGCCCCCCAGGACGGTGAGCTTTTGGCTATGATCAGCGAGAGGGGATGGACTCGTTTCACTGCGCCCCCCGAGCCGGCGGTGATCTCTATTATTAAGGCAGAGCAGATGATGGGGCGACCAGATACACGGACTAAGGTCGTCGTCCAAGGCCAAACTGTTGATTTTTCGGTAGCCGCAATTCGGAGACTACTAGTGGTGGACGAGACGGAGTATACGCGGATTATGAGTAGCCTCACGAGGGAGGATTTGATGGAGGCACTCACTCAGCCTGGTTCCGTCTGGGAGACACGCGCCCCGGGTTCTTCAGCCTTCTATTTTAAGAGTTCTCGCCTCAGTCGGCTCGGGCGAGCCTGGCTCTACTTCCTCTGTGCACGAGTCGACCCTACCTCGCGGATCCGCTCGGTCTTACTTTCTCGAGCCCGACTACTGTATGCTATCACTACCGGACTCAAATTCGATGTGGCCCCTCATCTGGTCCGATCTATCCTTCAGTGCATTCAAGGAGGGGCCAAGACGGGGCTGAAGCACCCCTCTCTCATTTGTGCTCTATGCCGCCAGTCGGGCATGACTTGGTCAGATGATGAGACAACGCTAGCACCCCAGGGTCCGATAGATCATCGCATTATTTCTCACTTTGACCAGTGGGGTGGAGCGCGGGCACACGCTCGGGGACGAGGATTTCTTCTTGACGAGCCACATGAGCAGTCCCCCGAGCCTCTTCTTCTGACGCATGAGCACGCGGAGCCCAGCCCTCCGCTCGAGAGAGCACCTTTAGGCGATGTTTGACAGTCTGAGAGAGGAGATGCGGAGAGAGAGAGCCATCTAGCTGCTGTGAGAGAGGAGATTAGGAGAGAGAAAGAGAGCCATCTAGATGCTTTGAGAGAGGATATGCGGACAGAGAGAGAGAGCCTCCTCGCAGCTGTCCGGGAGGAGATGAGAGAGCAGGCCCGCCGGGCCAATCGACGTGAGGAGAGGCACTTGGCGGCGAGGGATGCTTACCATCAGGACTACCTTTATGCGTGGACGAGCTATATACTCCATGCGGATGGGCCCTTCATCCCACCAGTCAGGCCATCCACACCACCCTCCTCGCCGGACGAGGCCGGCACCAGTTCTTGAGCTGATATTAGGGGAGTACTTGACCTTTTCTCATATTGCATATTACTATCTGTGTCCATTGAGGTCAATGTACGTCCTAAGTTGGGGGGGGGGGGTTACTTTTAGTTTCTATTTACTTATTTGTTGTTATTTTTCGTTGTTCTTTTTGACTCTAGCCTTGCTTGTCTTGATCTTATTTGCATTCGTGGATTTTACGTGCTTCCTTGTGTAAAACTGATGATATGATACTGATTTCTTTTTGAAGAAACGGTTGAGTTTTGGTCGAGTTTGCAGTCTGCGATATTTGTTTCCTTTGAGTATTCATTTAGGTCTGAAATTTTTCGTTATTGTAGAAATCTTAGCGTATAAGAAAGGAAACATACGTGTTTTCAAATCGCCGTCTATACATTTGGTTACACTTTTCGCGTAGCTAGTCGTCCAGTAACATGAGTCTTGTTGGCACTTAAATTGAGTTTAGAGTCGGATAGTCTTTCCCAAAAAGTCGAGAAATTATACATGTTCTATGATGAGAAGTCTAGTAACCGGGGGTATTCACGTGACCCGTTGTTTACTCTTACGTAAAACGACAACCCTGAATAGACTAATGGTTTAGAGATATTGCATTTGCCGATGATGGGAAGCCTAGTAACCAGGGGTATTCACGTGACCCATTGTTTACTCTCGCGTAAAACAGCAACCGTGAATCGGACGTGCGGGAATAGCTATTCGAATTTTTTCTCCGCTGTAGAAGGCAACTTAGAAACTAGAAGCATCCATGTGCCCCATGAGTGTCTTTTACGTCAAACGGTTCCCCAATACATGAGAATGAAAATCCACCCTAGGGTTATCCTGATTAAACATCCCGAGATCCGAAACCTAGTGGTTAACTCGAATCATTTTATTGATCATACATAAGGGAATGCTGTCTGAGTTATTTTTGACGATGAAACTCTTGAATTTTTGCCACTAGACTGTGGGACTGGGTGAGCTGGCTTGTTTAATATAACCCTTCATATCGGCGGTCGGTTAAATTCACGCTTGTTAATCTTTGAGCTTGATTTTCTTCATGAACGATTGATTAACACTAAAAATGGTTACTTTGTGGAATCAGTGTCCGTGATGTGACTTACTAATACGATACTCGTATTATTCTTTGAGATTTTCAGGGTAGTATTGATTAAGTTGAGCACTATGGATTTGCACGATCATTCACGATTCTTCTTATTTGAAATTGATTTTTGCTTGAGGACAAGCAAAGGCTCAAGTTTGGGGGTATTTGTTAGATGTATTTTTATGTGCTTATTTATCATTATTTTATATCCATTTTTAAGTCTAAATCTGCATAAATGAGCTTTTAATGCACTATCTTTATATGTTTGAAGGAAATTGGAGTCCGGAAGCCCAAACCACGAAAAACGGGAGAAAACGATAATTTCTGGTCAGGGGCTGTGGCACAATGAAGCTGAGTCGCGGCACACACACGGTCAGCATGAAGCGGTACACACTGTACCGGGGGCCGCGGCACGAAGATGCTGAGCCGCGGCCCATGAAGAAAACTTTCGCCCAGGCTGCGCGCATCACAACTGGGGCCGCGGCACACTAAAGCCGGGCCGCGGCCCCCGGCACGGGTTTGCTGATCCAGCCCTCATTTTTTGGATTGTTCTGAAGCCCGTTTTCGACCTAATTCCCGGATGCATTTTGGAGAATAATGATGGTTATAAATAGGGATTAAAGGTCTGAAGAATGATCATCGAAGAAAAGGAGAAAAACACCGATCAAGCAGAGAGCATAAACTAGAGAACGGAGGAACCCAAGTTCTTCAACTGTGTTTGATTTCTTTTATGCTTTCTACTATTCTTTCTGTATTATTTTCTAGCATGTCAGGCTAGAACCCTATTCTAGGATTGTGATGAAACTGAGGTTTTGACGAATTAACTTTTGATTTTGTATTATCAATATAATTCTCTTTTCTATTGAGTTTTCCCCAATTGTTCTTAATGCTTTCAATTGTGTGGCCTATAATTGAATTGTTTTGATTACGTAACTCAAATCGGGAGAGGAGAGTTACTAGGAAAAAATGATGAGAAATGTTTTATCTTGTGAGATAGGAATATACTCATAGGAATTACGTGGCATGTCTGAAGATTTTGTACTTTTTGTCTATTGTCGAATTAATTCACCTCGGAATAGAGTGTTTTATTCGCCTTAGAAAATTCTACTGACCTCAGGAGAGGCATTCGAGTTCTTAGAAATCTTATCCTTCAATAAATTAGGAAATCACTTAATTTATATAAATCAAGAGTAATTCGGATAAACCGAGGCGGATTCTCAATCCTAGACTATACTCCTATTTGATCTTCTTTCTTCTAAAAATCGATTGTGTTAATTATTTTTAGTTTATCAATTTGTTTTGTTTTCTTTAATATTCCTTGCACCACAACATTCGATTGTTCAGATAAAATTAGGATACACATAAATTGGTAGTTAGTAAGTCAGTCCTCGTGGGAACGATATCTTACTTATCACTTTATTACTTGCTTACGACAACGTGCACTTGCGTTCACCAAAATTCGTAACAACGCCCATACAAACACTGATTCACGCCTCTAAGGAAAACAACAATGCATATATAGTCATCGGGACCATATCAATCGCACGTCCAAGTCCTCATGACTTGACGTCTCGAATCACAATGAACGATTACCCAAATTATCACGAAATCTCTGGTACAATACAAAAGGAAAGAAAATCACCTCAAATGACTCAAATCTCAAGACTCTCAAATACGATCATTATAAAATAGATCAACAATAAATGATCCACGACCAAGAGACATTTTTACGGATTAAGTTACACATTAATCCGAAAAATAAAGAAAGGAAAATACAAAAATTAAGGCTACATCTCAAATGTACCCAACATCGATATCCTCCCGATAATCGATGTTCTCGATCTCATCAATTGAAGGAAGACCCAAATCTGAACTCACTGCTCAATATGATCCCGGAAGGTTACAAGAACAAGAGTGACCACGATGAATAATAATGAATAGAAATCCGACAAGAGTCAAGAATAACTCACCGAGGTGAAATAATGACGGAATGAATGATAGCTCAATGAAAGGATTGGGACTGTCTTCCCTCATGAATTGAATGATTAGTTTGATAATTACAAGTCTCAACATCATTGATATATTATGAATGAATTATATGCATGAATGAATAACAATGAACGGAATGATTATCCTCTAACACCGATGATGAATGTCCTTACCTTTGGCTCTCGAAGCCTGGTAGGACCCCTTGAATGACGTATGGGCTGGAGTAACAAAATATCTCGAGGCTCGTGAGCTCTCTCGATGTCTACTGGCACTTGGACTCCTGCGGTATTTCCGTAGGTGTCCCTGCCTCCCACACAGAAAACAAGCAATAGTCTGCATCGAGCACCGGGTACTGCGATGTCCTATTGTATCACAGTTGAAACAAACAACGGTCAAACTCGTCGCCGGAGAGGAAGATGCTTTCTCAGCACGAAGACGACTAGAAAGCAACCAATGGGACGTCGGGGCCCGCTGTCCCTCTGAACGAACCGACATCCTAGTCTTCCCACCATAAGAAGCTGAAGGGTGCTTCTGAGCAAGATCCTTAATCAAAAGCTCTGCTCCAAGAGCCTTCTCGATGAACTCACTAAGTGAATTACAATTATGATTGGACAACTGCATCCTCAACTGCGGGTTTAGCCTCTTGCTAAAATACTTGATCTTATCCGCCTCAGTACGGATAACAGACGAAGCAAACTGAAGAAGTCCCTGAAACTTCTCAGCAATGAGAATAATACCCTCGTCCTCGATGGATTCGGGGTTCAAAACCTCTGACAACGTGGCTTAAAGAAGTGGATCCAGATAATACCTCTCTAACATGAGAGTCTTGAACTCGCTCCAAGCACAATCACGATCGGTGCATTTCCCGGAAAGACACCAAGAATAAGCGCCCTTACTCAAATAGTAAGCCGCTACTGCCACCTTACTCTCTTCTGGACACTGAACCACGTCAAAGAGTTTATCAAAATACTCAAGCCAATGAATAATATCAGCTAGTTCCGACGAACCCTCAAAAGTAGGTTGCCTCTGACGAGAGATATCGCCAACAACCTGACTCACTCCTCTAGTCTGTCCATTAAACAGCACCTGGAATCCCTGCTGTGGTGGACCACGAACCATCGAGGTCTGCATGGTCTCCACTATCCGCGTCATCTGAGTCATCTGGGCCATCATGCCCCGCACATATGAATGGGTCAACCCGAACACCTTCCAATTGAGCTGCATCTCCGGTACGACTCCCTAACAGTGAATGATTATCTGCCGGTGAATGAGTAGCATCGCCACCTGTTGAACTAGTGTTATCCCACACTGTTCGCCCCCAAAAAGTGATGAAAAATTACCCAGAAAGAGAATAAACGTAATAGAGCTCAAAACTTGGGAACAAAAACACGAATGGAAGTGCGGGAACCCCAAAACGGCAGTTCCGAGTAGTGATTACGAGAGTTGGTCCAAAATAGCACGAACCGAACAAGAAAGAGAAATTTCGAAATGATATGAACTCCAACATAAACATCAACTTACTGAACAATTACAACGATCATGATAATATTCTCATCTCGATTCCCAAATGGGGTTAAACGATGAATGATAACTGATACACGGCTAAAAGATATGCCGAACGATGGACACAATTGAATGAACATGAATGATGAATGATTATTAAAGAGTGAAAAAATTTCTGAGTGACAATTACTTAATGATAATAATGAATTCACAACCGGGTATTACATTTTCCTACACATTTATGAATACTTTCGTGTATTGTTCGGATTTGAGTGAGTTTGGATGATTTACAACCTTCATACTATTATCCTTTAAGTAGGCGGGGTTTGGGAATTCCTTCTTGTGAATTGAGATTGATTGTTGTTATCATATTCCTAATGAATCATCTAGGTAAGTACGTTCTTGGACCAATCAAGCTTGAATACCATTTCCTTCGACTCAAATATGTCTCAGAGGCAAGTATAGGTTTATGATTTTATGTTCTTGACCTTGAAAGTGAAGCATATGTGTTGTGTGTGAGTTGCCATTGGTGCGGACCATGAATATTTTTTGGGTTAACCACCCCGGGACGGTCCAACAAGGCCTCTGATGGGTCATTGCTTTTGGTGCGATTGACAGTTAATCACATATATGTTTGAAATGTGATAAGATATGAGATTTAGATATTCCGGTATACTAGTCTTGAGTTTTTGATAAATGATTATATGCTTACTTTATTGTTCAAGAGATAATATTTCATAATTAATATTCTTGTACTAGCTATTCCATGGCTAACCCCATTCGGGGCAAGTACGTTTCATGTATTTCAGGTATTGGGCATCCAGACGAGCGAATACCGGGTCAGTATGAAGATGATGGGCAAGAGTGATGCCGTGATATTGCTGTGTCCTTATTGTTGATGTCTTTCATTTGTGATGTCGTACCTCAGATAGTTTTTAGTACTCAAGTACTACATGGTGTTTTGCTGATGTCGCAGTACTTCCTTACGTTGGTTGAATCCCCATTGATTCTTGTTTGTGGATTTTGGTATTGTTCATAGATGTTATTTTCTATTGTCTTTCTCGTTGGTTTATGTTTAAATCTTGCCGGTCGATTTTATGTATATGCACATGTATAGCCTTGTGGGTCTCACGGTAGGGGCTCATGATGCTGTAACATGCCCTGAACATCTTGGAGGTGTTACACACGGATATCCTTATTTGGTGTTCAATCTATAGGTCCAAACACTATAGTGGGGAGGGGTTGGTGTGGGGTGAGGTGACTATAGTTTTGACAGAGTTCTTGAGTTTTTTTTCTTTTATTATATGTGGTGTGCTGGTTATATGCAGGACAGGACAGAATGGGCAGGATAACAAAAAATTATACGTGAGCTGCAAAAGATTTTTGCGATATGATTTTGTGCGATATAGAATGTTTTATTTTTATTAACAATATAGATTTATATGGTCAGTGTAATATCCTGAATTTCTACTCAAGCTGTTTAATGTTATTTTACTCGATTTATACTGCACAGTGTGGAATCTCTACAATAGGGAAAAATAATTGAAGGACTGAAGCATCTGTATTGGTATAATTGTCGTACTTGGTCGACAATTGCATTTGAAGATATTGTGTGAAAGGCGTATCGTATGAGAATATTATTGAAAGAAGTATATGTATTCAGTATGTTGTGTATATGTATCCAGTATGTCGAGATGACGAACAGGAATAATTAGAATTGGCTAAGTATAACTTGATTAACGTACGCTAGTTGAAGGACGTAGCGCACGCTAATGTGTAGGCTTATCGCATGATAAAGGCGAAGAATAGTGCACGCTATAGCCTAAAGTTAGCACACGCTAATACAGATCAGTGCAAAAGGAATCTACATGTGGACCCTGCTACTTTAAGCACATGTTCCGATAAGGTCAACGAATGTTTGCTATGGAAGATTAGCGCACGCTAAGCGTAGGTCTTAACGCACGCTAATATCAGATCAGTCAAAGGGAATCTCGTCATTGTCGGTTGCTTTCGGCGTGTGGACCCAGGCATCAGGCATCTTCGGGGTAGGTTCAGATTATCGAGTCAACGTGGAGTAGCGCGCACTATGGTTGGAGAATTGCGCACGCTAATTAGTAGATTACTGTAGCAAGTCAACGACAATATTACGTAAGCTATGACATGAGTTTTGCGTACGTAAATCATTATGCGAACCAAGGCAGTAGCCTCTAGACCACGATAGCGTACGCTACCAAATTCAGTTAGCGCACGCTAAGGTAGGTAACGCACGCTATCTAGTGAGAGTAGCACACGCTAATAATGTGCAGTATAAATATGTGTAGTTGGGAATTATTGATCATTTCGGCCATTTCTTCCCTTCATCCGATAGAGAGAGTTCTTGGGCGTGGTTTTGAGGTTCCAAACAATTGAGTAATAGTGGGATTGATCATCTTTAACAATATTGAGCTTGGAAGTGATTGGAAACGGATTCAACCTTGAGAATCAACCGATTTCTTCAAAGAGGTAATTACTCTTCACTTTGGATTTCATTTTGGAATGAATATTGGTGTTCTTGAGTTGATGATCATCATATAAATGAGTTGATAAGTATGATTATGAGATGGATTACCGAATTACGTTGATGTTGTTGTTGAGATATGGATATTGATATGATTCTTGCGATTTTGAATTGTGTTGAAGAGATATGTTAGTTAGTTTCTCGTCATTTTCAGGGTTCTTGATGTTGTTGTTGTTGTTTTGCTCGTATGATGACAGGTTATGGAAGTATTGTTAATATTATTGGTGTTTCATGGAGTTTGTCTTGAGGAAGAATATGAGATACCGATATATATACATATGTCTTGGATTATGAGTTGGGTGATTGTTTAGACGTGAAAGGATATTGAATTATGTTGTTTTGTTATGAACATGATTATGGAATATGATGTTCTTGGTGTTCTTGGTATATAACACATCAAAGAGATGTGATAAGATATAAATGGTTTTGGATATAAACATGGATTTGATAATTAGAACCAATATTATGTTCATTGTAGTGGTCGATTTCGTATGTTCTTGATGAGATATGAATCATGATATGAGACTTAATTTGGAAAGGTTATGATTGATATTGGAGTATGATTTTCCTTTACATTTGTATTCATAATTGCAAGGTGTTGATCGGCACCTATAATGCATTCAACTGCATTACGTTAACGCACGCTCGCTGACTGGCTAACACACGCTAATTGGAATATTTAGCGTACGTAAATATTGAAGTATTACATACATAAACTATGTTCTGGATAAGATACAAGTCAGTGACTATTAGCGCACGCTACGTAATGTGACTAACGTACGCTAAGTCGATAGACAGTGTACATAAATCGTATTGTGGTTATGAGTTCGTAAGTGTTTGAGTTGGATTGTTCGGACTGTGTTTAATCAAGATATTGTGGAACCGTTGGGTTTGCTGAGTGGTTATATCGATTGTTGATTATTATCGAACTTGTTTTTTATCGATTATTGCAATAGGTTGTGAGGATTGATTGTTGATTAGAATAATATACTACGATCGAGTTCGAGGATATTTATGAATTGCTTTAGTCGGAGTTGAGGAGTTCGTAGGCAAAGATAAGAAATTAGTAACGACTTCAATATCATCGTATCGGTATCGATATCAAGGCAAGTTATTACTTGCCCAGTTTATAATATTTAATGAATAGTTTCAGTTTCATTCGTTTATAATTCATATAGCAATGAATATAATTGTGAATTATGGAGATTTGGATTGTATGTTGTTTTCCTATTTTTGGGAGACAAATCATAACGTATATGCTTTGCATTCATTATTGGTATACTTGGGTATCGAGGATACATTATGGTGAAGACGAGGATATGAGTTATCTACCGTCCGTGATATTTTGGATAGTCAAATATTGAGGATAATCGTAGGTGATGGTTTTTGACATCGAGATTTCTCTCGAAGGACTCGGTGTAATATCCGGGGGTAATTTTTTTTGTGTTACTGCTGAGTTGTACGTATTCATTTGGAATTGTACAAGTGTTGTTGTTTTGGACTGATATAATGTATATTGTATTGGAATATTTCGGGATCGAAATATTATACTTGTCGTCGGGTTGGTTTCGTCGTTTGAATGTTGGTTGGAGAGTTTGGATTTTTGGCTAAGTTCATAGCCTTAGCGTACGCTACGGATGTAGCATTACGTACGCTAGCGTGTTGCTACTACGTACGTTATGCCTGTAAGGTTACGTACGTAATTCTTGGTAGGTGGCAGGAACTTTCCTCGTAGTCACTTTCGGCCGGTGAGTCCCGAGCATCTTCCGATCCGATCTCACTATTGCAGTCAACGGACCCTTACGTACGTTACGAGGTGAGCTCTACGTACGTAATGCAGGTCTTGTTAACGTACGTATAAGTTCTTGTTTACGTACGTTAAGGCCTTCGTATTTTAGTCTAGTTAGTTCTGGATTTTTCATTACTTACGTTAATGTCATGGCATAGGGCACGTAATGTCTCTTACGTACGTTAACCATAGTGTATAACGTACGCAATGAGTTTGTCAGTCTATTTATGTTGACTTCGTATTTCATTTCCTCAAGAACCAAAACACAATTTCTCTCCCTAGAATCGTCCGTTTGGACTTGTTATTGATGTTTAGCACCTTCCAACTCGATCTTGATCATCCTAGCTTGGATTGAAGCTTGAAGTTGGAAGCTTGTTGGTGCTCCTTTAGTGTTTGGAGGCTTCTTCTTGTTCTTCTTTGGTAAGTTCCCTCAATCTCTTGTTCTTCAAGTGATTTTCAAGTTTTTGTTGTTTTTTTCTTCGGGTATTGTTTGATTAATGGAGTATATCATGATTCTTCATGGTTTTGATAAACTTTTGATGAAGAACATGATAGTATCACTTGAGTTGGATTATGTTCTTGATGTTTTAGATTGTTGGAGGTTTTTAATCATGTCTAGGAAGGATTATGTTAAGATTGTTATATGATTAACATAGCCTTGAGATGATTTTTGTTGTTGGTGGTGTTCTTGAAAGATTTTAACCATTTTAGTAAGGATTTATGATAATTTAAGGGGTGATTATCATAATTTGAAAATGGTTGAGTGAATCTTGTTGTTTAATCCGAATTCATGATGTATTGATGAAGGATTTTTGTTTCAAACATCATGATTTTTGAGTTGATGATGTTCTTGGGGGTGATAATGATAATATTGATAATATTATCATTGTAGGAGGATCAATTTGATGATATTGGTGATATTATCATTTTGAGATGATTGTTTTGATGATTGTTCTTAAGTGAATCATGTTGAATGGATTTCACAAGTGTTAAGAACGTGATGATCATGTTAATTGATCATCGAGGTGTTGGAGGATGTTAGAATTCATAGTGAGAACTATGATATTCGCTCGTGCGGTGTGATCGATTCGTGTTTGAATCAGGCTTTGTCCTTGTCGTTGTTTTCTATTGATTTTGAATTTTTGAATGAATCGTTTTCATTCAAGGTTGTTCGAGTGTTTGTGATCGTCGGGAGGCGCCATTCGTCGTTTCGTGCCAGGACGTTGATCGTGGAAGGACTTTCTCGCCTTCGGTTTGAGGCAAGTTTTATACTTGTACTGGTCAATGAGATTAATGTTATCATATATGTGTATGAATGTATTGTATCATTTCGAGACTTAGTCTCTTCGTGATTTGTTGATATTCGGGAATTGTTTGATGCAATACCCTTCGGTGATTATGCCAGATGTGATTGTTATTCGTTAACGGCCGGATTAAGGCATTGAGATTCTTGTTGTCGATAGCCGGTTCGCGGCATCGATGTATCGATTATTGTTGACGTTAATGTCGTTCTGAGGCATCGTTGAATAGTTATTATCGAATTGGAACTGTTGCTATGATGTTGCATTGGCCGATTGAAGGCATTTGATATATTCATTTATCGTATCTGTTTCGGTGGTCGGTTTAAGATGCCGGGACATCTATTCTTCCGTATCATTGGTTATCAATTAACCGTTCTAGGGTAATCGATGTATTTAATTGGGATTACCGAAGATAATTCCCATCCATTGTAGCATTATTTATCGATTAACCGTTCTAAGGTAATCGATGTATTTAATTGGGATTATCGAAGATAATTCCCATCCGTTGTATCATTGGTTATCGATTAACCGTTCTAAGGTAATCGATGTATTGAATTGGGATTATCGAAGATAATTCCCATCCGTTGTATCATTGGTTATCGATTAACCGTTCTAAGGTAATCGATGTATTGAATTGGGGTTATCGAAGATAATTCCCATCCGTTGCATCACTGCTTATCGATTAACCGTTCTAAGGTAATCGATGTATTTAATTGGGATTATCGAAGATAATTCCCATCCGTTGTGTCATTGTTATCGATTGACCGTTCTAAGGTAATCGATGTATTGAATTGGGACGGTCAAGGATAGTTCCACCCGTTGAGTTGTTGTGAATTGGCCATTCCAAGGCAGTCGAGGTATTTGATTTGGGACCGCCATGAACGGATCCCATCCGTGAGTTATTGTTGTCGTGTTGGCCGACTCAAGGCAGCACACTATTATTCTTGTGAATTTGATAATCTTGGGATCGTTACTGTTGTGATTAATTGGGTTTTAGAGGCTAGTCTCGGCTAGTGCTCGATGGGTAAGTCTGGGGCTTGAACCTTCGCGGTTGGTTTCCCAGCACCTGCAATTCAGCAGGTCACGATCATTGGATGACCTCATTCTGATACGGCTTCGTGCCGTGGCTTCGGCCCTCATTGTGATACGGCTTCGTGCCGTGGCTTCGGCCCTCATTGTGATACGGCTTCGTGCCGTGGCTTCGGCCCTCATTGTGATACGGCTTCGTGCCGTGGCTTCGGCCCTCATTGTGATACGGCTTCGTGCCGTGGCTTCGGCCCTCATTGATACAGCTTCGGGCCATTGTGGTGATTGACAGCTTCGGCTGAGTGACATTCAGGGTATTATGATGGTAAACAGCTTTGGGCTGTTCGGCTGTTAGGCCACTGCGATGTATCGGTATTCCTGTTGGAGCCTTCGGGCATTGTGATTCGTATTTATTTCAGTGTTTGGCTTGGGTTACCTTCGGGTGATGTATTGTTGTGTTCTGTATTGATGATTCGCCTTTGGGCACTTGTGTTCTAACCTGTTGAGCAGGTATTGATCGTTTGCCGTGGGCATAGTATTCCACGAATGCTCGATTCTTACTTTGGTTTGTGAGCATCTGGTATTACCATTACTATACTATTCATTCTGCCCTTTGGATGCATACCATGTTGTACATGTATTTGATAATCATTATCTGGATGACTGACCCCGTGGGGGCGGAACATGTTTTCATGTTTTAGGTGTTTGCGAGGAGAGAGTTGAGACACAGGGGCATGACGGTGGCGACGAGGCATTCGAGCGATACTAGTCCGAGATGTTTTGGTGTTCATGTCAGTCAGACAGTTGGAGTACTCCAGTTTTGTTCAGTCTTTGTCATTTTGTATCATCCGAGCTAGGCTCGTGGATGTCTTTGTATTTTATTTAGGCCATGTAGGCCCACTGTTGTCATTGAAATTCCATATCAGAATATTATGTTGGATGTCAGTGTAGGAATTGTGATTCCCCTTTTTGGTCATTTTGTTATATTTTAGTCATGTTCGCCTGGTGGACCTCCTGGTGTAGGGTCCACGGCACTGTAATGACCCAATGGGATTTGGGGATGTTACAGAAGATGGTATCAGAGAATTGGGTTGTGAGATACCCTGATATGTGAGTTATGTGGTTCTACCGACGCGGTAGTAGTGGAATGTCAGGTTATGACAATCTGGACAACCAGGCTTTTTGAGTCGTGGTAGTTGGACGACTGTATGAGTCGTTCTTTCATCGAGTCATCGTCAGTGAAGACTAATATCGCAAGACCTCGAAGCTTCGTATGACCTGTGTAAGGACTCGATTCTCTTGTATGCTCATACATTCATTATGCCATTGATTATACATGTTTTGTTGAAACCTGTATGTAACATTGTGTTACGACCCATTCATGATTATTTGCTATGGGGCGTGTTGGCTCAGTATTGACTATAATTAGCATGTTTGAAGTGATTATTAATTTGTTGAGTATGTATACTCGTGTTTGGCTATTGACTTAGCATTGTGGATTGGCCGTTGAGGCATAATTGAGCCTTGTTCATGATCGAGCGTTATTCTTTCAGTATGGAAAGAGGAAACCGATGACATGGCAGAGGGGGTAAAGGCTGCAGAACAGGCCGACACCCAGAACCTCATCTTTATACGCGTACGGATGCCGAGATGGATCAGGATTCGGCCGGAGATGTGACTTATGCGACCGATTTCCCTTCAGAACGTCATACTCAAGGAGTCGATAAGACTGAGAGTGGACCCGTCGACCCTTTCTTGCTTATGAGGGGCATGATGGCCCAGATGACTCAAATGACGCAAATGATGTAGACCATGCAGACCTCAGTTGTTCGTGGTCCACCGCAGCAGATCCCAGGTGCCGTTTTATGGACAGTCCAGGAGAGTGAGTCAGATTATCGGCGACATCTCTCGTCATAGGCCGCCTATTTTTGAGGGTTCGTCGGAGCCAGCTGATATTGTTCATTGGCTTGAACATTTTGATAAACTCTTCAACATGGTTCAGTGTCCGGAAGAGAGTAAGGTGGCAGTAGCGGCTTACTATTTGAGTAAAGGCGCTTATTCTTGGTGGCTTTCTGTGAAACCCACCGATCGTGATTGTGCTTGGAGTGAGTTTAAGACTCTCATGTTAGAGAGGTATTATCCGGCTCCACTTCGTGAAGCCAAGTTGTCAGAGGTTTTGAACCCCGGATCCGTCGAGGACGAGGGTGTTATTGTTATTGCTGAGAAGTTTCAAGGACTTCTTCAGTTTGCTTCATCTGTTATCCGTACTGAGGCGGATAAGATCAAGTATTTTAGCAAGAGGCTGAACCCGCAGTTGAGAATGCAGTTGTTCAACCATAATTGTAATTCACTTGTTGAATTCAGCGAGAAGGCTCTTGGAGCAGAACTTTTGATAAAGGAGCTTGCTCGGAAGAACCCTTCAGTTTCTTGTGGTGAGAAGACTAAGATGCCGGTTCGTTCAGAGGGACATTGGGCTCCGACGTCCAAGAGGTCGTCTTCTAGTCGTCTTCATGCTGGGAAATCATCTTCTTCTCAGAAGACAAGTTCGACTGTTGTTTGCTATAACTGTGACTCAGCGGGGCATGTTAGCACTCGATGTACCGTGCCAACTATTGTTTGTTTTCTATGTGGGAAGCCGGGACACCTTCAGAAATACTGCAGGAGTTCTAGTACCAGTATGTCTCGAGAGAGCTCACGGGCCTCGAGAGATTTTGTTACTTCAGTCCGTACTTCATCCAAGGGGTCCTATCGGGCTTCGGGAGCCAGAGGTATGGACACCTGAGGAGGAGCGGCGAGCTCAGATTTGAGTCTTCCTCGAGTCGATGAGATCGAGGAGTTCAATAACCTGGAGGATGTTGATTTCAGATACATTTGAGATGTAGTCTTGATTTGTATTTTCCTTATTTTTCGAATTGATATTTGACTCAGTCTGTATTGTAATATTATGGTTGTGAACCATTTATTATTGATCTATATTGTTATGATAACTTTTGAGAATCTTGAGATTTGACGTCATCTCATGCGTTATTTTTTTTCTTTTGGTATTGTACCCGAGATTTTTGTGGTAATCTGGGTAATTGTTCATTGCAATTCGGGATGCCGAGTCGTGAGGACTTGGGCGTGCGGTTGATATGGTCCTGAGGACTATGTTTGTGATGTCATTATTTTTGCGTGGCGTGAGTCAGTATTTGCATGGACGTTTGATGCTGATGAGAACGGGGAAGTGTACACCGATGATTGTAGGCATGTACAATGAGCGGCTCCCTCGGGATGTGTACGCCGGTGTTACTAGTCATGCGGTTGGTACGACTTCCTGGCTGGTCTCTAGCGGGAGAGTTATGATTCGGCTGATCTCGCAGTTGGTTGAGTGTTTTTATCCCTTGTTTTTCGCCGTGTTCGGGCATAGGAGACGCGGGGACCCGTGGGGTTGGTCCGATTACTCAGGCGAAGTGGTTCGCAGTGAGGGGTATTCCTGGAGATGTTGTTTTCTTATCCTGATGGGTAGTCTCTATCCCTTGTTGCGTACCCTGAGTTTCGGGGACGAAACTCTTTTTAAGGGGGGGAGTATGTAATATCCGGGGGTAATTTTTTTTTCGTGTTACTGCTGAGTTGTACGTATTCATTTAGAATTGTACAAGTGTTGTTGTTTTGGACTGATACAATGTATATTGTATTAGAATATTTCGGGATCGAGATATTATACTTGTCGTCGGGTTGGTTTCGTCGTTTGAATGTCGGTTGGAGAGTTTGGATTTTTGGCTAAGTTCATAGCCTTAGCGTACGCTACGGATGTAGCATTACGTACGCTAGCGTGTTGCTATTACGTACGTTATGCCTGTAAGGTTACGTACGTAATGCTTGGTAGGTGGCAGGAACTTTCCTCGTAGTCACTTTTGGTCGGTGGGTCCCGAGCATCTTCCGATCGGATCTCACTATTGCAGTCAACGGACCCTTACGTACGTTAAGAGGTGAGATCTACGTACGTAATGCAGGTCTTGTTAACGTACGTAATAAGTTCTTGTTTACGTATATTAAGGCCTTCGTATTTTAGTGCAGTTAGTTCTAGATTTTTCATTACGTACGTTAATGTCATGGCATAGCGCACGTAATGTCTCTTACGTACGTTAACCGTAGTGTATAATGTACGTAATGAGTTTGTCAGTCTATTTATGTTGACTTCGTATTTCATTTCCTCATGAACCAAAACACAATTTCTCTCCCTAGAATCGTCCGTTTGGACTTGTTATTGATGTTTAGCACCTTCCAACTCGATCTTGATCATCCTAGCTTGGATTGAAGCTTGAAGTTGGAAGCTTGTTGGTGCTCCTTTGGTGTTTGGAGGCTTCTTCTTGTTCTTCTTTGGTAAGTTCCCTCAATTTCTTGTTCTTCAAGTGATTTTCAAGTTTTTGTTGTTGTTTTCTTCGGGTATTGTTTGATTAATGGAGTATATCATGATTCTTCATGGTTTTGATAAACTTTTGATGAAGAACATGATAGTATCACTTGAGTTGGATTATGTTCTTGATGTTTTAGATTGTTGGTGGTTTTTAATCATGTCTAGGAAGGATTATGTTAAGATTGTTATATGATTAACATAGCCTTGAGATGATTTTTGTTGTTGGTGGTGTTCTTGAGAGATTTTAACCATTTTAGTAAGGATTTATGATAATTTAAGGGGTGATTATCATAATTTGAAAATGGTTGAGTGAATCTTGTTGTTTAATCCGAATTCATGATGTATTGATGAAGGATTTTTGTTTCAAACATCATGATTTTTGAGTTGATGATGTTCTTGGGGGTGATAATGATAATATTGATAATATTATCATTGTAGGAGGATCAATTTGATGATATTGGTGATATTATCATTTTGAGATGATTGTTTTGATGATTGTTCTTAAGTGAATCATGTTGAATGGATTTCACAAGTGTTAAGAACGTGATGATCATGTTAATTGATCATCGAGGTGTTGGAGGATGTTAGAATTCATAGTGAGAACTATGATATTCGTTCGTGCGGTGTGATCGATTCGTGTTTGAATCAGGCTTTGTCCTTGTCGTTGTTTTCTATTGATTTTGTATTTTTGAATGAATCGTTTTCATTCAAGGTTGTTCGAGTGTTTGTGATCGTCGGGAGGCGCCGTTCGTCGTTTCGTGCCAGGACATTGATCGTGGAAGGACTTTCTCGCCTTCGGTTTGAGGCAAGTTTTATACTTGTACTGGTCAATGAGATTAATATTATCATATATGTGTATGAATGTATTGTATCATTTCGAGACTTAGTCTCTTCGTGATTTGTTGATTTTCGGGAATTGTATGATGCAATACCCTTCAGTGATTATGCCAAATGTGATTGTTATTCGTTAACGGCCGGATTAAGGCATTGAGATTCTTGTTGTCGATAGCCGGTTCGCGGCATCGATGTATCGATTATTATTGTTGACGTTAATGTCGTTCTGAGGCATCGTTGAATCGTTATTATCAAATTGGAACTGTTGCTATGATGTTGCATTGGCCGATTGAAGGCATTTGATATATTCGTTTATCGTATCTGTTTCGGTGGTCGGTTTAAGACGCCGGGACATCTATTCTACCGTATCATTGGTTATCGATTAACCGTTCTAGGGTAATCGATGTATTTAATTGGGATTACCGAAGATAATTCCCATCCATTGTAGCATTGTTTATCGATTAACCGTTCTAAGGTAATCGATGTATTTAATTGGGATTATCGAAGATAATTCCCATCCGTTGTATCATTGGTTATCGATTGACCGTTCTAAGGTAATCGATGTAGTGAATTGGGATTATCGAAGATAATTCCCATCCGTTGTATCATTGGTTATCGATTAACCATTCTAAGGTAATCGATGTATTGAATTGGGGTTATCGAAGATAATTCCCATCCGTTGCATCATTGGTTATCGATTAACCGTTCTAAGGTAATCGATGTATTTAATTGGGATTATCGAAGATAATTCCCATACGTTGTGTCATCGTTATTGATTGACCATTCTAAGGTAATCGATGTATTGAATTGGGACGGTCAAGGATAGTTCCACCCGTTGAGTTGTTGTGAATTGGCCATTCCAAGGCAGTCGAGGTATTTGATTTGGAACCGCCATGAACGGAGCCCATCCGTGAGTTATTGTTGTCGTGTTGGCCGACTCAAGGCAGCACGCTATTATTCTTGTGAATTTGATAATCTTGGGATCGTTACTGTTGTGATTAATTGGGTTTTAGAGGCTAGTCTCGGCTAGTGCTCGATAGGTAAGTCTGGGGCTTGAACCTTCGCGGTTGGTTTCCCAGCACCTGCAATTCAGCAGGTCACGGTCATTGGATGACCTCATTGTGATACGGCTTCGTGCCGTGGCTTCGGCCCTCATTGTGATACGGCTTCGTGCCGTGGCTTCGGCCCTCATTGTGATACGGCTTCGTGCCGTAGCTTCGGCCCTCATTGTGATACGGCTTTGTGCCGTGGCTTTGGCCCTCATTGTGATACGGCTTCGTGCCGTGGCTTCGGCCCTCATTGATACAGCTTTGGGCTGTTTTGGCTTCGGGCCATTGTGGTGATTGACAGCTTCGGCTGAGTGACATTTAGGGTACTATGATGGTAAACAGCTTCGGGCTGTTCGGCTGTTAGGCCACTGTGATGTATGGGTATTCCTGTTGGAGCCTTCGGGCATTGTGATTCGTATCTATTTCAGTGTTTAGCTTGGGTTACCTTCGGGTGATGTATTGTTGTGTTCTGTATTGATGATTCGCCGTTGGGCACTTGTGTTCTAACCTGTTGAGCAGGTATTGATCGTATGCCGTGGGCATAGTATTCCACGAATGCTCGATTCTTACTGTGGTTTGTGAGCATCTCGTATTACCATTACTATACTATTCATTCTGCCCTTTGGATGCATACCATGTTGTACATGTATTTGATAATCATTATCTGGATGACTAACCCCATGGGGGCGGAACATGTTTTCATGTTTTAGATGTTTGCGAGGAGAGAGTTGAGACACAGGGGCATGACGGTGGCGACGAGGCATTCGAGCGATACTAGTCCGAGATGTTTTGGTGTTCATGTCAGTCAGACAGTTGGAGTACTCTAGTTTTCTTCAGTCTTTGTCATTTTGTATCATCCGAGCTAGGCTCGTGGATGTCGTTGTATTTTATTTAGGCCATGTAGGCCCACTGTTGTCATTGAAATTCCATATCGGAATATTATGTTGGATGTGAGTGTAGGAATTGTGATTCCCCTTTTTGGTCAGTTTGTTATACTTTAGTCATGTTCGCGTGGTGGACCTCCTGGTGTGGGGTCCACGGCACTGTAATGACCCAATGGGATTTGGGGGTGTTATGCTCAGGGAAAGTACTCGAATCATTTTTGTCATTTAGAGTCGATCATGTTATGATACATTCATGTATTGTTGTTGTCGTGTATTTGTGTATTATTGTTTTATGCAGTTGTGCATTGTTGTTGTTCGTCCACCAAGTGTTGGTCCGACGGGACATTTTGGGCATCTATGCTATGTGCACTGGATCTTTAGATGGGTTTTCCACCACGTGTTGGTTCGACGGGATCATCGTGGGAATCTATGTTGTGTGCGCTGGATCATTGGATTACCATGTGTTGTTGTTATGCATATATATATGGTTGGTTATCCACCACGTGTTGATCTAATAGGTGTAACACCCCCAATCCACTCAGAGATATTACACGCCATAGAACCTTTCCTCAAGGATCTACTAGGCTGGTAACAACATCGAACAACTCAACAATGCCTTTAAGGCTAAAAATGACTCAGTTGACCGATTTGGTCTTTCAATAAAAACATACAACTCAATTACAACACATGCCCACACAGGGGCAAAATACGACGAACTCCCGTACAACGGGGAAAAATACTACAGCGGAAATAAAGTACAATTGAACCAGTACACAATGTACGGTTCCACATGTGATTAGTATCGATCATCATTCATCATCCTTCGTGCCGACCTTGTGTTATGCTCCCAAAACCTGAATACAAAAACAGACATCCACCCCCCAAATACTCGGGGGTTAGCAAAACTCCACTATTTTGCTAGTGCAAGTATAAAATACGAAGACAAGCCATACATATCATACTCCAAAGACTTAGAAATCATAAACATACTTCCCGAGGTACATCACTTGATCAAAACGGTTAAATCGACAGATAGGGGTAAACCCGATATAAATCTTGTAAAAACACTTTACGATCTCGGGAGTTTTGAAAACATTTGGGGATTTTAAGAATTCTCAAACCTTTCGAAAACATTTAGGGACACAGCCCAAAAGTCATTTTCCCAAAACAAAATTACGATAACAACACACGGGGTCCATGACCCGATCATACCATAACAACCTGTTTCCACAGATTATTCGCTCCCCGTGCTAGCAAGCCACGGACCTCAGATGCTCCCATAGAACAAACCCGAGTGAATAACCCACAGGTAAACTATATCAAATCACATGTCACCGTAACAACAGTCACGCGACTACAAGCGACGATACATACTTAACCAAACCACGACCATAAGTTATCCCGGCATCGCACTAACAAGCTACGAACCTCGGAGTCCCCGCAAGACATACCCGATGATAACCCCATCAGTTATCCCGGCATCGAGCTAACAAGCCATGAACCTCGGAGTTCCCGCAAGACATACCCGGTGGATAACCCTACGGTCACGCCCGACCCATACTAGCAAGTATGGATCCCGGAGATTCAACAATCATACCCGGAGGCACATCACAAACAATAATCACATAACAACTAATATCACACACATTACGTTCTTACCGAACAAGTACACATAACATTACGTAATCCCCGGCAAAGGATTACGGTCTATTAAACTCACTCAAAGTGATCATAGCATCTTTCAACATACAAAACCAACACACATATTCCGAGAACACATATATTCACGAAGTACACGAATTATCGTTAAAAGACAATATTTATCGAGAACATACCGATCCCTTTTTACGTTCATTAAACATTGGGTTTCGCATAAAATCATTTATCAATAATTATGCCTACGAAACATGAAACGTATGGACAAGATACTTGCCTCGATACCACGAGCAACCGAACAACGAACGGACATGGTCGGATAGTTCTCGAGCTTCCAAAAATGACCAATGATTCGACAATCCCACGAATACTACGGAAATAACATCACCATGAATCAGTAACACTAATCGAAATCCGAAAAGATCTTAAAAACAACAAGGATCTAAGTGTTCTCAAATAAATCAAGAATCGTTGATCCGGGCGATAAAAATCGATGAACGGTTAACAAAATCTGAAGATTACGGTCAAGACAACCAAGAATACACAACCGATCGGATGAGATCGGTTAAGAGTCACAAATCCAAGGAAAAACCCCAAATTCAAGAAACCAGGGTTCTAAGAAGAGATTACCTTGATTTGGACCAAGAAGACGATTAGATGTTGTTAAACACCTATAAATCCGCTCGAAGATGAAGCTAGAAGAAGAAGATCGCTTAAAATCGCCTCTGGAGCTCACTCCCATCGGAAGGGATGAAGAAAAGTGAGAAATGACGAAGTGAAGCCTGCTGTCCAGTATTTATACTGGACAGTCATTAGCGTGCGCTAACCAGAAAGAATTAGCGCGTGCTAACGAGGTCAACGCCCAGAATTTACCGAATAACACTGTTAGCGTGCGCTAGACCCATGAGCGTAGCGCGTGCTAACAGGTCACGAAACCAGTCTAGTGGCCCCTGGACAGAACTGCACCTACCGAGTAGCGTGCACTAGAAAGAAGAAAGAGCGTGCGCTAAGCAATCGATAGCATGCACTAGATATCGACCTTAGCGTGCACTAACAAAGCCCCAGTCCCAGTCTAGTAGCTCCTGGACTGCCTCTGGACTGCCAGTTAGCGTGCGCTACACATTCAGTAGCGTGCGCTAACCACAACGCCGTAGCCTGCGCTATGCCACAAGCATTAGAGTGCGCTACCACACAAAATCCCAGAAACTCACATAGTGATCCGAAACTCCTCCAAACACATGTCCCAACAAGGCACACCTAAACATGGCATAAAATTCCAACGATGAGGACAATAAAAATCCGATAAAACCCCGAAAGCTCAACGAATCCGGAAAAAAAATCTCGGGTATTACATTCTACCCCCCTTAAAAGAAGTTTCGTCCCCGAAACTTAAAACATAGGATGATCAACGCAAAACAATTCCAGATGACATAAGCTATCTGTTGCCGACAGCCTGTAACGAATCACATGCAGCACGTGGCTGCTACCATGCATGTCGCTACGTCAGAAAGATAACAGAATGCAACGAACAAAATCAATATGGTTGACCAGCCCGAACAGTACGTCAATCATAATTCGATCTAATCGCTGAAAAAATACTAAATTCTACACACAAGGATTGGAAGATCGAAAATGAAGTTAATCTCCCGAGCTCAAGGAAATTACAAAGAAATTTAAACATTCAAAAATTACGATACAAGACTAACAAGACTGGACAACAAGCGATCGAACCACAACGATCGAGACACATCGGTCGAACGATCATATTCGAATCACGACGAACAATAATACTCGAACAACAACCCCAAAGTTCACATCTCGACTCGCGAAAATATACGATCCGGTGAAGACAACAAGATGTGCATTCACATAAGATCCACAGGAAATGGAATAGGAATTGGAAAGTCATAACGATAAACGGGTTATTCTGAAACAATACCACAACTCGTTCGATCAATAAAAGCACAAGACAGGACAAGTTCAGAAAATGTCAACAAACATAAACGAGTCGACAGAGTCGAAAGTACAGAGTTCAAGATCTAATCCACTTCAAATAAAAGAAGTTAATCTCCGAAACGAAATAAAAAATCAAGGGAAATAACTCAACATACAACTGATAGACCACGCCCCTTCGGGACTACTCGGAGGCGATCGTGATATCAGCGCTCAAGTCCGTGCCTCGGAAGGCTCAGTGCCGAACTCGCAAAATTGAACCCGGTGTCCCTCGAGTCCGCACCTGTAACACGTCACTGGCGGAGAAGGACAATGTGCACGAACATGTCCCACCACATTACAGTTAAAACATCTCCTAGCTTTACCAGGAGTCAGAGCAGACGACTTGGAACTCTCAGTTCCTCGCATCGAGCGATGGAGCTTCACAACGGAAAGGCTGCGACATCGAAAACTAGAAACACCAACTCCTGCACCGTCCACACGGTCATCGGACTTCCTCTGCTTCTTCGACTCGGGCACACGCTCCGACAATAACGAAGCTAGTTCACGGGCTAATGCTCGATCTTGGTAGTCCCTCAACGAAGTGTAAGTGAGTCCCGACATATACACGCGAATCTCTGGCTTCGTTCGTCTGTTAAAATGAAAGATCCTCTCTTCCTCGGTTCTCACCCGATCTCGCACATAACTGAGTTGTTTGCTATAGTCGATGATATCCTGTGACACTGAAATATCTTGCGGTCCTGTCAAATAAAATTTGTGAATCCTCTGCTCTCTAATCGGTTTCAGACAGAACTTAGCTTCCATAAGTGCCTGGAACTCCGCCCACGTGACATCACGATCACGAGGCTTAACAGCTTCCCACCAATTAGCGGCTTCTTTGTCAAGAAGGTACTGCGCAATAGGTACCTTCCGCTCTTCAGGACAATCGATAGCCTTGAATATCTTTCCCAACTGGAAAAGCCAACCATCCCAGCCCAACGCATCCGCAACACCGGCGAATCGAGGGGGATTCATACGAATTACCTCCCGAAGCCACTGATTTGCACCAGTGTTCTGAGTCACATCTGTAATGCGCTGAACTGCCTGAGTCAACTGAGTCATCTGTGTAGCTACCTGCTGTAAAATAGTAGCGACACCGATACCAGAATCATCACCGGCAGCATGATCTCGACCATGCGTCTGATTGCCATGACCACGACCTCGGCCCCTCGGCATACTGAATAAGTAATCACTCAGCACAATAGAAAAATCATAACACATACCACATACAACAATTTCCATCGTAAAGAAACACGCATACTAAAATCATAGCAACGACGGTATCGTTCAGCGGTCTCAACGGCTCGAATGAGAACCAGCACATAATCACAAAACATCATGGAACAATCACACATATACACGAACGCACCAACCCAAGATTCAACAACTCACACTCGTGTGAGAACACGCAAATCACCACGAGGCGACAAACAGTAAATATCAGTTCACACCCCTCACAGAGGGCTAGTATAATAATTGCGTGGCAACGCCTCAACGTTCATGCCACTAATTCGATCATACTCGGGAGCTAACATCATAACGACAATGCGAACCTCATATATACATTCCCAGACCGCAAACGGGAATTGATAGATTTTAAAGAAAACGAAAACCACATTTTGAAAAACAATTTAGAAACACCAGTTGATCTTGAGTATCACATTTTCAAAAAGTTGTACAAACTCCATTATCGATACTTTGAAAACCATCTTGCATTTGATAAAACGAGGACACTCTCCTTTAAATTGAAACTTTCAGAAATATTCGACCCTTGGGTCTAAGCAACTGCATTTCTAAAAATAATTGAAAATATCTCAAAATATTTTGGTCCTCAATTGGAATAATTTTGAAACATATTGCGGCACTAGAAGGCACCTTGAAAGTACCGCGAGAAAATAATTCATTTTAAAAGGTACGTCTCGAAATTTATTTTCTAAGATACTCAAGGTTTTCGAAAATCTATTAGGCTAGAATGCCTAAAAACTCACATGATCATTTATCAAACCATCATAAAACATTCAAGACTAAAATGCCAAAACTCGATTTAGGGAGTTAGTTTTACGAAGAAAGAAAATCAGTTTGCTAAATACTGAAAGTCATTTTGAAAGAACTCACGCAGCGGATAAAATACAGTTCGAAAATACATTAGCAGCGACACCGCTCCTCATATAGACGAAATATGAGAGTCACATAAACGCAATCATGAGACTAAAAATCTGCATAAAGATTCCGTCACTTAACACATAATCATACCAGTAACTCGCATCAAACGAGGCACAAACACAGAGAAGGGATACTTACATCCACATGTCGCACGAAGATGATGATCGCCCCACGATTCTAATCATGACAAACCAACTCAGACGACGTATTGCGACACGAGTCAGTTAGACAAAATCCGACGAGACAAAACTCAACAAACACCACTTGACCCGACAGCATAGGTTTCCACAACCTTGCTCTCCGATATCATTTATGTAACACCCCCAATCCACTCAGGGATATTACACACCGTAGAACCTTTCCTCAAGGATCTACCAGGCTGGTAACAACATCGAACAACTCAACAATGCCTTTAAGGATAAAAATGACTCAGTAGACCGATTTGGTCTTTCAATAAAAACATACAACTCAATTATAACACATGCCCACACAGGGGTCAAAATACAATGAACTCCCGTACAACGGGGAAAAATACAGCAGCGGAAATAAAGTACAACTGAACCAATACACAACATACGGTTCTACATGTGATTAGTATCGATCATCTTTCATCATCCTTCATGCCGACCCTGCGTTATGCTCCCAAAACCTAAATGCAAAAACAGACATCCACCCCCCAAATACTCAGGGGTTAGCAAAACTCCACTTTTTTGCTAGTGCAAGTACAAAATACGAAGACAAGCCATACATATCATACTCCAAAGACTTAGAAATCATAAACATACTTCCCGAGGTACATCACTTGATCAAAATGGTTAAATCGACAGATAGGGGTAAACCCGATATAAATCTTGTTAAAAAACATTACGATCTCGAGAGTTTTGAAAACATTTGTGGATTTTAAGAATTCTCAAACCTTTCGAAAACATTTAGGGACACAGCCCAAAGTCATTTTCCCAAAACAAAATTACAATAACAACACACAGGGTCCATGACCCGATCATACCATAACAACCTGTTTCCACAGATTATTCGCGCCCCGTGCTAGCAAGCCTCGGACCTCAGATGCTTCCGTAGAACAAACCCGAGTGAATAACCCACAGGGAAACTATATCAAATCACATGTCACCGTAACAACAGTCACGTGACTACAAGCACCGATACGTACTTAACCAAACCACGACCATAAGTTATCCTGGCATCGCACTAACAAGCTACTAACCTCGGAGTCCCCGCAAGACATATGACACGTTCTTTAGTGTAACTATCGCAAATGCACGATATCGTATCAAGTAGTAAGTGGACTTTTTGAGTCAGGTTTATCGATCCCACGAGGAAGTTTGGTTATAATTTGAATTATACACTATTAGTCTATTTTTATAGGTACTAAGATGAGTGAAACACACAATTAAAGAGTTTGATTTAATAATTGCAAAGGAAATGCAATAATAGTTCTAATATTTTAAGAAAATAAAAAAATTGCAACAATAATATATTGATTAACGATAAAATGAAATAGTTGGGATTACAAACTTAGTTCGTCATTAGTTATAGAAGATGTATAGGAGATCATAAGATGAATTTACTTATTATGTTGTGTAGATTTGATTTTCCTTAAAAAGACGGTTTCTCTTTTGAACTATAAAACGCCCCTTATATATTGAATCAATCCACTATATTTCTATGTTGATTGGCTTCAATACATAGCATTAGGATTTATGAAAATAACTCAAAGAATCATCTAAGGTCTAGAGGTATATTTCTATCCCCTAGAACAACTTAGAGTGAAGATCATTTGATCTAATCAAACATATTTTCTTTCGAAACATATGAAGACCATAAATATCGTCATTTATTGGCCAAATAAATAAAGATTGTTAAAACAATGAAAATCACACACAATAATAAGTAATTCACAATAGATCTTTATACAAACTTAAATAACATGACTAACCATGTTTATAATCCCAACTAAGGTAACTTAGCCCATGAAGGGTTTAATATACATAATACAAGTTTGAGTGGTCATTATTAGTTGAACAAGAGAAAGAATTGATCCTAACTCCCTTATTAGATAAAGGAGAAAGAAGCAATAAACTCTCTGAACAACATATGTTATACCACACTAACACAAATCACTCAAGAACACAAGTGTGTTCTTCACACAAAAAGAAAATATTACAAAAAGTGGAAAAATTACAAGATGAATGATGAATGATGAATGATGAATGATGAATGATGATGGATCTAAGGGGTCTATTTATACACCGAAAGTCATCTAATAGCTCCAAAACTCCAGCATTATTACATTAGATCGGATCAATGCTAGCCATCCCCTCAATAATAGACCAAAAGTATAAAAAATTATACAAATGATCACAATCTGCCAAGAGTTACGGCCGTAACAGTCAGGAGTTACGGCCGTAACTTGGATGACTTACGGCCGTAATATACATGAGTTACGGCCGTAAGTAGGCTACGGCTTTATGTCTTGTGAGTTACGCCCGTATGTTATGATGTTACGCCCGTATGGAGTTTCAGACTTCATTTTATGCCCAGATTTTCTCAGACTTTGCGTTTTTGCCCCAAATCTTCTTCGGATGATAACTTTTGATATATAACTCTTATTTTGAATCCGAAAAGACTGCCGAACTCGTATCGGAAAGCCCTACAACATGAATATATTAAAATACAACAAAGAGAATATTTTATAAACATGTTATTTCTTGAGTAAATCAGTAATTCAATCCGATTAAGACTAGATTTACATCATGATACGATAAAAATAAAATTATTAAAAACTAATTAATTAAAAGCAAAAAAGAGTAGACTAGCTCAATTATGGGTGAAATTTATCGATACACACCATGAATAAGTGTATAAAACTGACACTTATCACACCCCCAAACTTGAATTCTTGCTAGTCCCGAGCAAGACTCTTTATTAATCACACTCCAAAAATAAAAATAAAAAATAAGACACAAAGATAATACACACATAAATTAAGAAAAATAATCATATAAAAAGAGAAAAGGAGATCAAAATGCTATTAATACACAATAACCAGCTTTATACAGTAGATAGAAATGAATCAAGATTCAAAATAAATCTACTAATGATTTTAAAGTTAAAACACGGTTTTATTTTGTAATTCCAAAATGCAAGGTTTTCCCCCAAAAGGATGATTATTTCTTTCCCACTGGTGATGCACACGACTCCCTTTAATGGTTGCTCTCGATCACTCGTTTATTTTTCGACTCAATATGAAGAAGAATTTCATCGGCGTCATCAAATATTGTGATTGTTCACGAAATTGAGTGTATTGAAATTCAGCCGCTAATTAATTCAAATTTGTTCATAAACTACATCCCTTTTAGTGATAGCTTTCACACCGTTATTTGCTAACGTGTAGCTCTTTTTACCAACATAATTTCCATTTTGTGTTTTTTTTAGGTGATAGCTTTCACACCGTTATTTGCTAACGTGTAGTTCTTTTCACCAACACAATTTCCATTTTTTTAGGTGATAGCTTTAACACCGTTATTTGCTAACGTGTAGCTCTTTTCACCAACACATTTTTCATCTCGTGTGAGACGGCAGCTACGCACCAACAATGGTTAGTCCTTTACTTTTCGCAAAATTTTAGGACCCCCAACATTAAGCAGCTGTTGCTGCTCAACACCTATCCCTTTTTCAACTAGACTCCTTTCACTAATGACTCATTTTTTTTAGGGAATAGAATTTTTGAAGAAAATCATTTATTAGTTAAGCATGAAAAATAAAAAAAAAAACTCCACAAATTAAGTAAATTTCAGTTCTATTTTTCAGCAACCGACTGATTCTTCTTTTCTCAAGGTAACGAATGACTCGATTTTAATTGATAACTACAAGGCTTGGAAAGAGAGATTAAGGCTCATAAATTTTGGAATATACAATTTTTTTTACCGGTTAAAACGATTTTAGAAGCTAGTATATAGCTAACTTATTGGTGTTATGGCCAGATATAGAAATCTCATAAATCAAAATACTATATATATATATATATATACTAAAAAAAAAATTTAAGGCAAATAACCAAAATAATCAAAACACACCAAAATACGAACACACCAAAATAATTAAAACATACCACCCCAAACTTGAAAATAAAACTGACCTCAGTTTGTAGAAATGAAAAACAAGAGAGAAAATAGAAAACTCCCTGAATTGAAAGTTGATGCTTGAGCTAACGCCATTTAGAATCTGCAAGAGAATAAATATACGAAGCAAATAACAAAAGTAAATAAAATATACTCGGAAGTATAACACAATTTTTAAGATGCGCTTCAAGAAAGTCCGAAGAGTCGCCTTACGCTGCCATCAATGCTTTAATAAAAAACAAAAAATTACAGCAATAAAATAACAATACATAAATCGCGAATAGATGCGCGTCAAGAGATCAAGAAGAAACTCCTTAAGCTGTCATCATTTAGCACGATTTTTACACACAACAGAAAGTAAAAATACAAAAGGTCCAACATGGGTTATCAAAGGGAGAGGAATGAATCCACTTTTCGTTTTCTCACGGTAAAATATTCCATCCAGACAATTTTAGCTAGAGCTGGATCTGGTTGAGGAACAAATTCATTGAGTTTTTTTATTAGTTCTTCTGGTGTTTTTGCAACGACTATGATTCGTTAAGCACGCTCGGAAATAAAACCCTTTTCAGCAGAGTAGTCGATGAAAGATAGTAAACCATCAAAGAAATCATTGACATTAAGCAGACCTATTGGTTTTTGATGAACATTTAGCTGGGCTCTGGTAACCACATGAAAAAGTTCCTCAAGAGTACCAAAACCACCGGGAAGGGTGATAAAGGCGCCAGAATTATTTATCATGTGAGTTATGCGATCTTGCATATTTACAGATCTAAACTCATCTCCAATAGTTGCCCCGGTGATTTTACTTTCAGCCAGAGGTTTTGGAATTATTCCCAACACTCTTACTCCTTCCATATAAGCAGAAGCAGCCGCTCGTCCCATTAATCCTAGACTTCCTCCTCTGTAAACTACATGAATGAATTTTTCTCCTAAGGTACGCCCCAAGTTGTGGGCTGCTTCAGTAAAGCAAGCCTCTTTTCCATAACTAGCTCCACCAAAAATGCAGATTGTGCTAAATTTTTTTGTTGAAGATGATGACTCCATTTTTGAAAAGAAATATTATGGAGAGAAAAAGAGAAAAGTACAAGTTTGAGGGATGAATGAAAGAAACAAGCACAATGTTTATTTATAGAAGAAAAAGAAGGTAAAAATTGTTTAACAAGTTTGTGATTGCGTTGATTGCACTCCAACTACTCAATAGAATAATGAGCATTTATCGCGTATCACATTTTTTATTCAGAAAATCTCACCATATGACAAAAATAAAAGATACTTACGCGTATGTACAGTAGTTGTGATTGTGGCTCACATCTTCCTCTGATTTTACATTCAGAAATAGCTTAAACACCTTCTAAGAGTCGGGGAGAAGCTTCCCATCTAATTTTCTTATAAATTGGCAAACTGGGTCTTTTATCGTCAGATTCCCAAGACGTTGTTCATATTCTGGCATCAATTGCATCAATTTTTAGACAGTAATTATCTGTGGAGGGATGATTCAAAGTTTTTAGGACTTTGAAGGTGGCATGTTCGTCTTGTACTCTAAGAATTAGCTTTCCTTCGTAGACGTCAATAAGAGCATGTCCGATTGCAAGAAATGGCCGTCCCAAGATAATAGGAATATCCTGATCTTTCTCCATGTCAAGGATGATAAAATCTGCAGGAAATATAAATTTATCAACCTTGATTAGCATATCTTCTATTATCCCATGTGGATATTTGATTGACCGATCGGCTAATTGCAGTGAAACTATTGTTGCTTTTGCTTCTCCCAAGTTTAGTTTGTTGAAAATTTACAGGGGCATCAAATTGATACTTGCCCCTAAATCACAAAGAGATTTGTCAATATTCACTTTACCAATTGTACACGGGATTGTAAAAGTTCCCGGATCTTTTAGCTTGGGTGGCAACTTCTTTTGTAGTATTGCGCTACATTCCTCTGTTAGCACGACAGTTTCATATTCTTCAAGCCTTCGTTTGTTAGAAAGAATATCTTTCATAAATTTGGCATAGTTTGGCATTTGTGCTAGAGCATCGGCAAAAGGTATGTTGATGTGTAACTTTTTGAAAATTTCCACAAATTTGCCGAATTGCACATCGAGCTTGTGATTCTTCAACCGTTGAGGAAAAGGGATAGGTGGAACATAAGATTTGGCAGCAACTGGACCTTTTTGAGATGAAGGTCCTGATTCAGATTCTTTTTCTGTTTCTCGACTTTGTTTATTTTTTTGTTTTGTCAGATGATTTTCCACAGAAATCTCAGGCAATTGCACTCCACTTCTTGTTGTGATATCCTGGACACTCTCCCTTGGATTTACCTCGGTATTGCTAGGTAACATGCCGTGGGATCTTTCGGAAAGTATTTTGGCCATTTGGCCAACTTGTGTCTCCAGATTTTTAATTGAAGCATCATTGCGTTGTTGATACTTCAGTTGTTGTTCGGCTAGCTTCGTGATTGCTTCTTCCCACCCGGGCTTCTTTTCTTGATGCGTTGGATTCAACACATTGTTGTTGTTTGCATAAGAAAAATTTGGATGATTTTTGTACCCTGGATTGTATGTTGGCCCGTAAGGATTGTATGCTTGCCTTTGGAAATTCTGAGCATAGGCCACTTGTTCTGGTGGTGGGAATGACTGCTCCTGTTGCGCTAAGGGACACATAGTGCTATTGTGAGTTGCTCCACAAATTTCACATGAAAGAGCTGAAACTTGTGGAGTTTGCACTGTCTTCACAGATTGAGGAGTTGAAAAAGACATGTCCTCGACTTTCTTTGATAAAGCTTCAATTTTTGCCAACATAAGTGAATAAGAATCCACTTCAAAAATGCCATTTGGTTTCTTTTAGATATTTCTGTCTGGCCATCTTGCACTTTGTTCACTTATAACCTCAAAAAGATTATAAGCCTCTCTCATAGTTTTGTTTCCAAGTGAACCATTTGATGATGAATCGACATTGGCTCGGTATGTAGGTAAGAGTCCAGAATAGAAGTAATTGACTTGTTCTCCCAAATTGAAACCATGGTTAGGACATTTTCATAGCATATCTTTCTATCTCTCCCATGCTTTGTGAAATGACACCGAATCTTGTTGACGAAATGTAGAGATTTCGTATTTGAGTTTCGCCACTTTTATTGGTGGAAAGTATTTAGTGGTGAATTTTTGAACAAATTCGGGCCAATTTGTTATGCTTCGTGGTGGAAAAGTATCTAGCCACTCTCTTGCTCTGTCCTTCAAAGTTTGCACGAAAAGTCTCATTTTTATCGCCTCGTCATTTACATTTGGATATTTGAAATTTCCACAAATCTCCACAAAACGGTTAATATGGAGATATGGATTCTCATCAGTTCTTCCATAGAATGAGTTGTTGTTGGAGAAGATATTGATGACATCGGGGCGAATTTGAAAATTGTCCACTCCAAATGGTGGATAATTCACACTTGATTGCACGCTCAAAGATGGGGGGTTCATGAATTTCCCAAAGAGCATGTTGTCTTCATCTATTTACGGCACAATAGGATGTTGTTGATGTTGAATGTTTTGAGCATTGGGTATTCCCCCTACCGGAGGACTTCTTTCGTTAACATTTTATTGGAGGAGTGGTGGGTTTGGTTCGTCCGCCATTGATGGTGAAGAAATACGGCTTATTTTTTGTTCTCTTCGCCTTCTTCTAAATGTGGCTTCAATCTCGGGATCTAGTGAAACTAAATCGCGATTGTACGTCCTTCGCATAGACAAGAGAATTAACAACAAAGAAAAAGTTGTATTTATAACAATAGTTAATAATGTAATACTTCAAAATAACTCTTATAATTCCCCGGCAACGGCGCCAAAAACTTGACACGTTCTTTAGTGTAACTATCGCAAGTGCACGATATCGTATCAAGTAGTAAGTGGACTTTTTGAGTCCGGTTTATCGATCCCACGAGGAAGTTTGGTTATAATTTGAATTATACATTATTAGTCTATTTTTATAGATACTAAGATGAGTGAAACACACAATTAAAGAGTTTGATTTAATAATTGCAAAGAAAATGCAATAATAGATCTAATATTTTAAGGAAATAAAAAGATTGCAACAATAATAGATTGATTAACGATAAAATGAAATGGTTGGGATTACAAACTTAGTTCGTCATTAGTTATAGAAGATGTATAGGAGATCAAAGATGAATTTACTTATTATGTTGTGTAGATTCAATTTTCCTTAAAAAGACGGTTTCTCTTTTGAACTATAAAACGCCCCTTATATATTGAATCAAATCACTATATTTCTATGTTGATTGGCTTTAATACATAGCATTAGGATTTATGAAAATAACTCAAAGAATCATCTAAGGTGTAGAGGTATATTTCTATCCCCTAGAACAACTTAGAGTGAAGATCATTTGATCTAATCAAACATATTTTCTTTCGAAACATATGAAGACCATAAATATCGACATTTATTGGCCAAATAAATAAAGATTGTTAAAACAATGAAAATCACACACAATAATAAGTAATTCACAATAGATCTTTATACAAACTTAAATAACATGACTAACCTTGTTTATAATTCCAACTAAGGTAACTTATCCCATGAAGGGTTTAATATACATAATACAAGTTTGAGTGGTCATTATTAGTTGAACAAGAGAAAGAATTGATCCTAACTCCCTCATTAGATAAAGGAGAAAGAAGCAATAAACTCTCTGAACAACATATGCTATACCACACTAACACAAATCACTCAAGAACACAAGTGTGTTCTTCACACAAAAAGAAAATATTACAAAAAGTGGAAAAATTACAAGATGAATGATGAATGATGAATGATGATGGATCTAAGGGGTCTATTTATACACCTAAAGTCATCTAATATCTCCAAAACTCCAGCATTATTACATTAGATCGGATCAATGCCAGCCATCCCCTCAATAATAGACCAAAAGTATAAAAATTATACAAATGATCACAATCTGCCAAGAGTTACGGCCGTAACAGTCAGGAGTTACGGCCGTAACCTGGATGACTTACGACCGTAATATACATGAGTTACGGCCGTAAGTAGGCTACGGCTTTATGTCTTGTGAGTTACGCCCGTATGTTATGATATTACGCCCGTATGGAGTTTCAGACTTCATTTTATGCCCAGATTTTCTCAGACTTTGCGTTTTTTCCCCAAATCTTCTTCGGATGATAACTTTTGATATATAACTCTGATTTTGAATCCAGAAAGACTGCCGAACTCGTCTCGGAAAGCTCTACAACATGAATACATAAAAATTCAACAAAGAGAATATTTTATAAACATGTTATTTCTTGAGTAAATTAGTAATTCAATCCGATTAAGACTAGATTTACATCATCATCCGATAAAAATAAAATTATTAAAAACTAATTAATTATAAGTAAAAAACGAGTAGACTAGCTCAATTATGGGTGAAATTTATCGATACAAACCATGGATAAGTGTATAAAACTAACACTTATCAACATACCCGATGATAACCACATCAGTTATTCCGGCATAGGGCTAACAAGCCACGAACCTCGGAGTCCCCACAAGACATACCCGGTGGATAACCCTATGGTCACGCCCGACCCATACTAGCAAGTATGGATCCCGGAGATTCAAAAATCCTACCCGGAGGCACATCACATATAACAATCACATAACAATGAGCAGAACATCCAGCCAAGCAACACTTAAATATCACATCCTCCTTTCAAAGGGGTAACAACTAATATCACACACATTACGTTTTTACCGAACAAGTACACATAACATTACGTAATCCCCGGCAAAGGATTACGGTCTATTAAACTCACTCAAAGTGATCATAGCATCTTTCAACATACAAAACCAACACACATATTCCGAGAACACATATATTCACGAAGTACACGAATTATCGTTGAAAGACAACATTTATCGAGAACATACCGATCCCTTTTTACGTTCATTAAACATTGGGTTTCGCATAAAATCATTTATCAATAATTATGCCTATGAAACATGAAACGTATGGACAAGATACTTGCCTCGATACCACGAGCAACCGAACAACGAACGAACACGGTCGGATAGTTCTCGAGCTTCCAAAAATGACCAAGGATTCGGCAATCCCACAATACTATGGAAATAACATCACCACGAATCAATAACACTAATCGAAATTCGAAACGATCTTAAACACAACAAGGATCTAAGTGTTCTCAAAGAAATCAAGAATCATTGATCCGGGCGATAAAAATCGATGAACGGTTAACAAAATGTGAAGATTACGGTCAAGACAACCAATAATACACAACCGATCAGATGAGATCGGTTAAGAATCACAAATCCAAGGAAAAACCCCAAATTCAAGAAACCAGGGTTCTAAGAAGAGATTACCGTGACTTGGACCAAGAAGACGATTAGATGTTGTTAAACACCTATAAATCCGCTCGAAGATGAAGCTAGAAGAATAAGATCATTCAAAATCGCCTCTGGAGCTCACTCCCATCGGAAGGGATGAAGAAAAGTGAGAAATGACGAAGTGAAGCCTGCTGTCCAGTATTTATACTGGACAGTCATCAGCGTGCGCTAACCAGACAGCATTAGCGCGCGCTAACGAGGTCAACGCCCAGAATTTACCAAATAACACTGTTAGCGTGCGCTAGGCCCATGAGCGTAGCGCGCGCTAACAGGTCACGAAACCATTCCAGTGGCCCCTGGACAGAACTGCACCTACCGAGTAACATGCGCTAGAAAGAAGAAAGAGTGTGCGCTAAGCAGTCGATATCGTGCGCTAGCTATCGACCTTAGCGTGCGCTAACAAAGCCCCAGTCCCAGTCCAATAGCTCCTGGACTGCCTTTGAACTGCCAGTTAGCGTGCGCTACACATTCAGTAGCATGCGCTAACCACAAAGCCGAAGCGTGCGCTATGCCACAAGCATTAGCTTGCGCTACACCACAAATCCCAGAAACTCACATAGTGATCCGAAACGCCTCCAAACACATGTCCCAACAAGGCACACCTAAACATGGAACAAAATTCCAACGATGAGGACAATAACAATCCGGAACAAAAATCTTGGGTATTACAATAGGATCATCGTGGGCATCTATGTTGTGCACTCTGGGTTGTTGGAATACCATAAGTATACGTTGTTATTGCTGTGAGCATATTGATGTTGTTAGTTGAGTATGCATTTGTAGGTCTTGTGTTAGGACCATGTATTGATCTGATATCGGATTAGATGGACATGATTTGTCGTGGCATTGTGTATCTTGATGTATGTTCCGTATTTTCTTCTTGGTACTTGTATTTTGATGGACAATTGATTATCGTGTTGAGATTTAATGATGTTATCCGATGGATTGAATTGGTCATAGTTGGTATATTTCCGTATTGGTGAATTATGAGGATGTTTTGAGAATCTTGGTATTGTTTGCGGTACAGTACAGATGTTTGTGTATGAGTTCATTGTGTTATTGAGAATACGAGATGTGGAATATGGTAAGGATTATTTTGAGAAGTATTATCACGAGTTGGTAAAGTTATGATGGTAAGATTACATTGGTAGTATTCTAACTTAGTAATTTCATTGGTATCTAATTATTGACATGATGTGATCGTAATCATTGTGGAGTATTATGGATGATCCCGTCGTGGGCTTTATTTTTAGGTACTCGAAGATCGAGCTTGTAGCGGTCGTGAAGAGATGAGCTTCCCAGAGGATACTGGCTATGGCGTGTGTTTTTGAATCGAGTACTTTGACTAGTTGTTCTATTCCACTGCAAGAGTATCTTTAACTGTTTGTCATTTCCGCTGCGTGAGTATCTTTAAATGGACTTCTGGTTTTTGGCAACTTAGGTTATTTTGGTAAATTTTTTCTAAACTATTTTATCGGTACGTGTAAGCGACGGCTTAACGTATACCTTCGAAATCATTGAGTTTAGGCATTTTGGCCTTGTACTTGTTGTGAGGAAACCCCTCACACTATGCCGCAAGTGCACGGTGTCAACAAGTAATAAAGTGATGAGTAAGATATCGTTCCCTTGAGGACTGATTTCACTAAGTACCAAAATATCGTCAACTCACAATTTTATTTGAAGAACAATTATATGGAATTTATATGTAAACTAATTGCAGAAAAATAAATAGAAAATAATAATAATGATAATAAAGATAATAATAATAAGGGTGTAGGATTATGATTTTCACCTCAAACAATCAGGAGTGATTTTTATTTAATTCAATTCACCTTTATTCAATTGATTGTAAGCCAGGAATTCCTAAATTATTCGAAAGCCTTTCCCAAGGTCGATAGAAAATACTAAGAATTATTAACTCGATATATCCCTATTCGAATTAGATAATTAATAGCTGAAACAGTTCAAGAATCCCCACTATAAATAGGCTTCACAATTCCCATGAGTATATCCCTATCTCACGAAAATCATGATTCTTCTCACAAGAACTATGCCTAAATTTCATCTCCCGAATCCATAAAGACATTCAAAACAATTCAACTGTTGTCCAGACAATTAAAAAGCATTAAGAACAATGAGAAAAATCAAACTCAATACGAATAACGAGTAAATTTAAAAAAATAAATAAATCAAACCGTCATGTAATCGGCTACAATCACAATCCTACTCAAACAGATCTAGAAGCTAAGATACGGAAAAACTAAGAAAAACCGTAAGGGATCCGTGGTCTTGTCGTCGCCCACAAATCTCCTCCTCTTGTGTTCTTCTGTCCCGCGATGTCTATGGATCGATCTCCCGGATGATAATCCCTTTTTCTGACATTTAATGCTTATTTATAGCAGTCCTAAGCCTCCAAAACGCGTCCGTGGATTAGGTCGAGAACAGGCTCCAAAAACGGCCCAGAACCGCAGCCAACACATCAAAACTGCCTCGTGGGCCGCGGCTCACTTAATCTGTGTCGCGGCCCCTATCCTTCAGCGCCGGATGCCTGGGCGCATGTTTTCTTCATGGGCCACGGCTCATCATACTTGTGCCGCGGCCCCCGGTACAGTTTGCTCGGTTCTCTTTGTGTGCCGTGCGTGTGCCGCGGCTCACTCTCCTTGTGCCGCGGCCCCTGGCTAAAAATTGATGTTTTCGCCCGTTTTTCGTCGTTTAGGCTTCCAGACTCCAATTTCCTGCAAAACATATAAGAATAGTGCATTAAAAGCTCATTTATGCATTTATAGGCTCAAAATGGATATAAACTTTTGATAAATAAGTGCATAAAAATACGCCTAACAAATACCCCCAAACTTGAGCCTTTGCTTGTCCTCAAGCAAAAATCAATTTTCAAATAAAAAGAATCATGAATGATCGTGCAAATCCATAGTGCTCAACTTAATCAATACTACCCTGAAAATCTCAAAGAATAATACGGATGTCGTAATAGTGAGTCACATCCACGGACATTGAGTCCAGGAAGTAATCATTTTCAGTCCTAACTAACCGTTCATGAAGAAAATCAAGCTCAAAGATTAACAAACGTGAATTTAACCGACCGTCAATATGAAGGGTTAGAATAAACAAGCCAATTCGCCCAGTCCCACAATCTAGTGGCAAAAATTACAAGAGTTTCATCATAAATAATAACCCTCGGACAGTATTCCCTTATATATGATCAATAAAATGATTCGAGTTAACCACTATGTTCGGATCTCGGGATGTTTCATCGGGATAATCCTAGGGTGGATTTCCACTCTCATGTATTGGGGAACCGTTTGACGTAAAAGACACTCATGGGGCACATGGATGCTTCTAGTTACTAAGTCCCCCTCTACAGCGGAGAAAAAACTCGAATAGCAAGTCCCGCATGTCAAGGTTGCCGTTTTACGCGAGAGTAAACTACGGGTCACGTGAATACCCCCGGTTACTAGGCTTCCCATCATCGGTAATGCGATATTTCTAAATCATTAGTCTATTCAGGGTTGTTGTTTTACGCGAGAGTAATCAACGGGTCACGTGAATACCCCCGGTTACTAAACTTCCCATCATAGAACAAATATAATATCTCGACTTTTTGGGAAAAACTGTCCGACTCTAAACTCACTTTAAGTGCCAACATGACTCATGTTACTGGACGACTAGCTACGCGAAAAGTTTAACCAAACGTATAGACGGTGATTTAAAAACACGTATGTCTCCTTTCTTATCTGCTAAGATTTCTACAAAAACGAAAAAATTTCGGACCTAAGTGAATACTCAACGGAAACAGATATCGCTGACTGCAACTCGACTAAAACTCAACCGTTTCTTCCAAGAGAAATCAGTATCGTAACATCAGTTTTACACACGGAAGCACGAAAATTCACGAAAAATTCATGTTTGCAAAAACCATCAACAGCATGCAAGAAAAATAAAGCAATGATGAAATCGCAATTTATAACCAAGAAAAATTAAGAAAAAATCGCATGCTTCAATTTATTCCACTACACATAGAATCATCAACAATAAAACTCATGTGAAAATAAAAGAGATAAGGAAAAGAGAATCTTATTCCAAATGTCTTCTTGAACGCCAGCACATGTCTGAGTGGAATCGTCTGTCAATCCATACTTCAAGTATTGCCCAATATCACCAGGGACCCCCAAACTTAGTCTCTAGTCATGAAATAACTAAAGACATTAAGTCAAGAAAGACTAGAATATGAAGGATAATACTTATTGGAGTTATATAAAAAAAAAATTAGAGAAATACGGGCCAACAAGAATACACGAATCCAAACGAAATAACAAACAAAGGAAAAAATTATTAACGAAAAATCAAATAAAAACAACTAACTAGAAAGCAAGTAAAAATGATGGGTTGCCTCCCATCAAGCGCTCTACTTTACGTCTTGAGCACGACGTGGCAAAAAAATCTAACGTGGCTTCTTTCTAGGGAGATTGCCAAATACCCCCTTCTTGCAATCTATAAGCCTCTTATTCCACAAGGGAGGCTTTGGTTCATGCCAGGTTGCCAAAAATAATGAGTAAGAATAATTATGCGGACAACCAAAAAATAATGGAAGGATATAATAATTGTAAGGCACGAAAAAATAAGCAGAGTTCGAATGGGTAAATAATAAAGACTTATCATGAACAACCTCATTAGAACTCAAAGAATCAGCCTCAACAAAATCAAGAGTAATGGAATCAATCTCTCCCATTATGGATTTAGGAAAAATTATGCGCGGCACCGTTAATAAAATTTTAGGCACAAAAGTGTTCACCTTATTGTTCGAAGTTTGATGACAAATTAATGAACTTTCTTTGGAAACATCATCAATGGTAACTTCTTCTATAGGCTCATCACACTTTATGTAATTATCAGGTGCTGGGGGATCGACCCTAAAACTCAACATGTCTTTCTTCTCAACCTCCCCCTCAACTTCACTACTAAATATATGAGCTGAAAAATAACCATAGTGAATCTCAAGACCACGACGTGCACATTCTCGCTCAAGAGGGGTACTATCAGGATTTTTGAGAGCGTCTACATATTGTTCAAGTATGGTCTTTTGTTTTGGGGGAGGGGGCTGACAGACCCTATTAGGCAAGTTATTGAGATCATCGAAATTTATGAAATGCCAAGGGTCACGATAATTAAAGGAAAACATAATGAAAAAATAAAAATATAGAGACTAAAGAAAAAAACATCAAATTAAAATTAGAGTCGCTTGGTATTGATATTAGCGAAAAATCAGTCCCCGGCAACGGCGCCAAAAACTTGTTGTGAGGAAATCCCTCACACTATGCCGCAAGTGCACGGTGTCAACAAGTAATAAAGTGATGAGTAAGATATCGTTCCCTCGAGGACTGATTTCACTAAGTACCAAAATATCGTCAACTCACAATTTTATTTGAAGAACAATTATATGGAATTTATATCTAAACTAATTGCAGAAAAATAAATAGAAAATAATAATAGTGATAATAAAGATAATAATAATAAGGGTGTAGGATTATGATTTTCACCTCAAACAATCAGGAGTGATTTTTATTTAATTCAATTCACCTTTATTCAATTGATTGTAATCCAGGAATTCCTAAATTATTCTAAAGCCTTTCCCAAGGTCGATAAAAAATACTAAGAATTATTAACTCGATATATCCCTATTCGAATTAGATAATTAATAGCTAAAACAGTTCAGGAATCCCCACTATAAATAGGCTTCACAATTCCCATGAGTATATCCCTATCTCACGAAAATCATGATTCTTCTCACAAGAACTATGCCTAAATTTCATCTCTCGAATCCATAAAGACATTCAAAACAATTCAACTGTTGGCCAGACAATTAAAAAGCATTAAGAACAATGAGAAAAATCCAACTCAATACGAATAACGAGTAAATTGAAATAAAAATAAATAAATCAAACCGTCATGCAATCGGCTACAATCACAATCCTACTCAAACAGATCTAGAAACTAAGATACGGAAAAACTAAGAAAAACCGTAAGGGATCCGTGGTCTTGTCGTCGCCCACAAATCTCCTCCTCTTGTGTTCTTCTGTCCCGCGATGTCTATCGATCGATCTCCCGGATGATAATCCCTTTTTCTGACCTTCAATGCTTATTTATAGCAGTCCTAAGCCTCCAAAACGCGTCCGTGGATTAGGTCGAGAACAGGCTCCAAAAATGGCCCAGAACCGCGGCCAACACATCAAAACCGCCTCGTGGGCCGCAGCTCACTTAATCAGTGCCGCGGCCCCTATCCTTCAGCGCCGGATGCCTGGGCGCATGTTTTCTTCATGGGCCGCAGCTCATCATACTTGTGCCGCGGTCCCCGGTACAGTTTGCTCGGTTCTCTTTGTGTGCCGTGCGTGTGCCGCGGCTCACTCTCCTTGTGCCGCGGCCCCTGGCCAAAAATTACTGTTTTCGCCCGTTTTTTGTCGTTTAGGCTTCGAGACTCCAATTTCCTGCAAAACATATAAGAATAGTGCATTAAAAGCTCATTTATGCATTTTTAGGCTCAAAATGAATATAAACTAATGATAAATAAGCGCATAAAAATACGCCTAACAGTACTTTCAAATGAGATTTTTCGACGGTATTGTTAAATGGATTTTATATAGTCTTTTTATATTTTTAAAAGTTATTACCATCATCATCGCCTGGGCGAATTGAAATATTTGTAAAAATATCTTTCAGCCTTGTGGGTTCCGTTTTGGGACACACGGTGCTGTAATATTCCCGAATGGCTCTGGGGTGTTACAGTCAGTTTGTTGAATAATTAAAATATTATTGCATAACGATATAATAACCGTTATTTCTACAGATTATCTGGGTTGATAACTTACAAATCTATTTAATTTAGTTTATAAAAATAAGTAAACAGTTCCATATTTAAATTAATGAAAATAATTACTATTGGTTTAGGATAAAAGTTATATTTGTATGATAAAAATGATAAATTACCTAATCGAATAGGATTGTCTTTGCACGTTGAAGGTGCAACTTTTGGCAATTTTTTTTGATAGAACCGTCATTCGATCCAATTTTTACAATCTCCCTACAAATTTACTTTTGCCCACAAGACTTTCTTAAATATATCATTTTAGCCCTAAAAATCTAATCTAATATATCTATTTACCAAACAATTCATTAAATAATCTGATTGATCAATCCTTTAAATTACATATGAATCTTGAATTTTTGCTCAATTCTGTAATAATATGGAACAACTGTGGAATGCTGTTGAAGGAATAATACTTAACATGCGTAGTTTTGCCTAGCCCGACCTGCTCCCTGTCCGACCCATTGTACACCTAGCCACAGTTCAACAAAACAGCCCCCAATCGTGAAGCAAGATATACAGTACGAATCATATTACTGCTTCGTGTGCTATGTCATATGCTTTATTTGATTTAATTATATTAAATATTTAATATTTAGTTTAATTATGCTTAATTGAATAAAACGAATCATTTAAACACTTGAATTAAATTGTAATTTATCGAATTAATAAACTGCTCCATAAAACTTAAAAATCATGTCTAAGACTTGGATTTATGTGCACATAGATATATTCTTAGAAATATTGTGTGTGCATATATATATATATATATATATATATATATATATATATATATATTAATGGATATAATAAATATCATGCAATTAGGCTTCATGATTAGTAGACCTTAATGTATATTTTACTTCCTATATAAGTACCATGATAATGTAATTTCATGAGTATTACTTTTACTAAAGAGCCTTGAAAGTTGTGATCATATATTGGTCCAAATAAAAACATACGCTACCACTATTGATTTTACCATGGATGTACTCATGATTAAATAAAAACCAATACTTTATTTTCTTGTTTAAAGATGACTGGTCCAACTCGTCCTGAATTTTACATCATGGACTCAGAAGGGCTTGAGTACCATGGAAAGGTATCTGACTTCGATACCACCATCATTGCTAAGGACTATACGCTCTTTGATATTGCAGGCCAAGAAACGTCTGACAAAATCAAAGCAAGCTAACTAATGTTCCTCGGGCGACATATCGACCCTAGCCTGATATGGGAATATCTACAGTTGAAATCCCCCAAAGAACTGTGTGATGCTCTTACGAACCGTGTTGCAAACATTCATAACACACTTCTCCCAGAGTTGACCATGCGGTGGACTAAAATACACTTTCTTTATTATAAATGAATCAACAATTTCAACAAAGATATGCTTCGTCTCAAGGCACACCACAACTTATGTGGCAAGAACGTCATAAAAGATGATATGATCTAGAAAACTCTTTACATCTTCCCGTCACGTCCGCCCTTATACTAGTGAACTAGTATAAGCTGTAAAATGACAATAAATGCATCACTACATTCTATAAGCTGATCAACCTACTTCAAGTAGCTGAAAGGCATAACAAAATCTTAGTGAGCAGCAATGGTAGGCCGACTAGGACAAAAATAAAATTCCAAGGTCAACTATGGCAAAGTAAAGTATGAAAAGAACCCCAATGAAAAGGGGACTGTGTAACACCCCGAAATATTCGGAATAATTACAGCGCCATAAACCCTTTAAGTAAGGATTTACAAGGCTAAATAAGAGAAATGTAAGTATAAGACATCAATACCACGAAAATTCAAGTTTACAAAACCGATTCAACTGGTTCAACGAGTAATTAATACAACCATATCGAAATGATATTAATAAGACATTCATACTCGAGTACTGAAAATGAATCAAGAAGACAATCAAAAGCAACGACAAATATCACTGAACCCCTTCATCGTCACATCGGTACTGTGGCTGTTTCCCCGCTCCTCGGCTACCTGAACATCAAAACAAATGTCCCCCCCGAAGGGGTTAGCAAAACGATGCTAATACAAGTATCATATTAAACAAATCGAATATGCATCAACAATACATAACAAGATACACCACACGGACTTCCGCTACCGGAATCCGACAATGAGAATCCACAAGATTCCATTAACACAGCAAGGGTATTCCAATGATCCAGCGCCCTCAGCATAGATCCCAAGATGATCCCGTCGGACCAACACGAGGTGGAAATAACCCGTCCAATGATCCAGCGCCCTCATCCTAGATCCCAAGATGATCCCGTCGGACCAACACGAGGTGGACATCCGATCCAGCGCCCTCAGCATAGATCGCACAGCAAACACAAACACAACTCATGCATACATATATGCCAAATCGCCATGTCCATCAACACGAACATACAAGTACTAGATAACGAATATCATGACAATTCAACGAAATAAATCTCATGTTCGACAACATGAATAACCACACGCATGCTCAAAATACCAATATCAACATAATATGATACTTGCCTCGAAGATGGCAAGAACGAAACACTTCAATGACCTCAACACACTCGAAGGCCGCCTCCTTCGATCAACGTAGCAAGCTCGAACCTTAACAAAAGAAATGATATAGAATTCATCTCAGGTCGAACGAATACCTATCAATCCGGTCTACGGCCAAAAGCTCTAAATATGCAATCTGCCTGAACCACTTAACGTACGCTACATACTCTACGTAACGTGCGCTAAGCCTGCCTGTTAACGTACGCTATCGTCTAAGTCTAGCGTACGCTAGCCACGTATTGCCAGTTCTCTCTGATCAGCCGACTGACTCGACTGATAACATAATGTACGTTACGTACCAAACGTAGCGTACGTTAACTTATTCCCGCTAGCGCACGTTAACTTAGATATGTTAGCGTGCGCTAACCGTGCATGGCAGATTACTGCTGGCAAAAAGCTTGATCTAATGGTGATGAACTCATAAATTCTATGGTGATAATACATGTCATCCCCGTCCACATCATGCTCATAAGGTGTGTGAACGATCTCTACGGATTAAACGACTACAAGATACAAGGGTACGTATTATCATCAAAATTCATCTTGATCTCGAGAAAGTATCCTAAGTTCCCTTCGTCCTACGTTCCAAAACGCATGATTCCAATGTGAAAAACGTAACAACTTGGTAATTTCCATCTACTGGTCACAATTGGTTTGAAGTTTCAGAATATGCTAGGAGTTCAAACACAAAAAGGTTCCATGGTATTATACGATGAATAAGTACCGAAACATCGAAATTATCTTCCTAGCACATGATGCTCGACTGCTATGAATTTAACTGACTAGGTAAACATGATCAAACGTCTTTTAGAATACTACTAATATTGGCGAAGAATCACCTACCTCAAAGTAGCGAAGAACACGAAGGAACTTGAAGAAAATCCAACACCGAGAGCTTGAACACCAATCCTCAATAATCTAAAATCTTCAAACTCGAGCTAGGAGGATGATATGAGAGGTTTGAGGAGGGAGGGAGTAACTCTCTGAACTCAAAAAATTCGGATTTGGGGAAGTGGAAATATCTGAAAAATGAAAAAGTATGCTGTCCTATATATAGGAAATGGTTATTAGCGCGCGCTAGTCCCTATTCATAGCGTGCGCTAACGGCCATACGAAGCTTACTGACTTCACTGTACTCATCCTTTAGCGTGCGCTACCCTCATGTGAGTAGCGTGTGCTAACGTGTTGACTTGGCTTTTTCCCGAAAGCCGTCCAGGTTCATCCCGACACAATCCGACAAGGATCCCCGACCTGATCTCACCTACCACACGTCTCAATCATTTTGACCCCGCATAGCGTGCGCTAAGGTTCCTCCACAGCGTGCGCTATGGATCCAACTTAGCGTACGCTATACTTAATCGGTAGCGTGCGCTACATGCGCAGAATCACATATTTAAATCACACTCGTGAAATCATACACTTAACAACACTGGACTATGAATTACGGAGAATAATACTCAGATCAAAGTGCAACAATTACAATATTACAAGTTCTAAATACATAACAGAAATCTCGGGTATTACATCCTTCCTCCCTAAAAAGAAGTTTCGTCCTGAAACTTAAGATGAAAACAACTCCGGATATCTAGTCTTCATACTATCCTCCGTTTCCCAAGTGGCCTCTTCAACTCCGTGTCGTGACCATTGTACTTTAACCAAGTGTATTGGTTTATTCCTCAACTGTTTGATCCGACTCTCAAGTATCTTGATTGGTCTCTCCTCGATGGTGCCGTCATTAGCTATCTCGATCTCATCGAACTCAATGATATGACTGGGATCTGGTACATACTTCCTCAATTGGGATACGTGAAACACATTGTGAACATGACTCAGCGATGGCGGTAAGGCCAACCTGTATGCTAAATCTCCAACTCTCTCGAGGATCTCGAATGGTCTGATATATCTTGGACTTAGCTTGCCTTTCCTCCCAAAACGGAAAATTCCTCGTGTAGGAGACACCTTCAATAGTACGTGGTCCCCAATGTCGAACTCTAGAGGGCGACGACGTACATCTGCATAAGACTTCTGTCGACTCTGGGCAGTCAACAGTCTTTCTCGAATCAAAGCTATCTTCTCTTGAGTCTGAACTATCAATTCTGGTTCCGTCCCGATCAAGTCCGAGGAATCATCCCAACACAAGGGTGATCGGCATCTTCTCCCGTACAAAGCTTCAAATGGTGCCATCTTAATAGAAGCATGCCAACTATTGTTATAGGTGAATTCGATCAAGGGCAAGTGAACTTCCCAATCAGTTGACCAATCCAACGCACAAGCTCTAAGCATGTCTTCTACTGTTTGAATAGTCCTTTCGGACTAACCGTCCGTTTGGGGATGATAAGCCGTACTAAAGTTGAGATCAGTCCCCAAGGCCCTGTGAACTACTTTCCAGAAGTGCGACATGAAGCGACCATCTCGATCTGAAATAATGGTCTTCGGCGTCCCATGCAATCTGACTATCTCCGCAACAAATAATCGCGCCAATCTCTCGGGTCCCCATGTGTCTTTAATTCCTAGGAAATGAACCGACTTGGTTAGTCAATCAACTATAACCCAAATCATGTTCATTCCCGTCTTGGTTCTTGGCATATTGGTGATGAAATCCATCGAGATGTCCTCCCACTTCCATTCAGGGATCGGAAGCGGCTTTAACATTCCGGAAGGTCGCTGATGCTCAATCTTAACTTGCTAACAAGTCAAGCACTTCGAAACGTACTCTGCTACGTCCTTCTTCATGTTCCCCCACCAGAAGTTTTGTTTTAAATCCTTATACATCTTACTGCTGCCCGGGTGAATAGAATAGGGCGCGCTGTGAGCTTCCTTTAGAATAGTCCGTCTCAAATCATCATCATCGGGAACGAAAATTCGACTCTGAAATCTCAAAAATCCATCATCTTGTATCACGAATCCTGGGGCTTTTCCTTTCTTTACTTCGTCACATAACCGAAGGATTAGAGAATCGTCCAACTGCTTAGATTTGATCTCCTCGACTTGTGATGAAGTCAGTTCCATCACATATAGTTGCCCTTGGATTCCTGGTGCCCATACTACAATTCCTTCGCGGATCAGTTCCCGTTGAATGCTGGTTTGGGACGTAAGTTGTAACACCCCCAAAACCGACCGGGAATATTACAGCGCCGTGGGCCCCATATTGGAACCCACAAGGCTAAAATCATTTTCGCAAATGTTTAAAAAAAATGTCAAAAAGCCCTTTGAAAGTACACACACACGCAGCGGATAAAAACACAGTTCAAAGAATACGGTAAGCCATTTTAAATATACACACGCAGCGGATAAAAACACAATTATGTACATTTGTAGCAGAATTAGAAAAACCAGAAAAGAATACATAATCCCAACAATCACGCCATAGCCAGTATCACCGGAAAGCTCATCCCTTCACGACCGCTACTAGCTCGAACTCCGAGTACCTAAAAGATAAAGCCCACGACGGTCACCATAATACTCAACAATGATAACGATCACATCACAAAGACAATACATATCAATGTAATTACAAGGTGAGAATAATTCCAATGTAGTCTCACCGTAGTAACCTTACCAACCTGTCACAATCCATAACAAATCAATTCTTACCAACCCACGCCTCGTGTCCTTAGTGATGAATGAATTCAAAAGTAACCAATTGCATCGTATCCGAAACGATACCAAAATTCCCAAACTTATCATATTTCAATTATAGAATGATCTGGCCATGAATAACTCTATCGGCTGGGTCGCACAATCGGATCCCAATCCTAATAAAACCGATATCACACGATTCATCTGCAAATCAACTGTTCCGAAACAATGGCAAGTCCCGGATATCAATACAAAGCATGAATGCTCACACAGTCAATAATGATAAACAATCGATGCATCACAACGGAAATATCAATGATATGATATTTCCACACAAGATCGACAAAGGATCAACATGGACGAGAATACCATGATCTGGTAACTCCAACAAGATCAACGAATAATCAATAACCGAGAATACCGACGATACGGCAAATCCCAACAAGATCAATAGAAGGTCGACAACCGAGAATACCGACGACACGGTAAGGATCAATGAAGAATCAATAATCGAGAATACCGACGATACGGCAAATCCCAACAAGATCAATAGAAGGTCGACAACTGAGAATACCGACGACACGGTAAGGATCAATGAAGAATCAATAATCGAGAATACCGACGACACGGTAAACTCCAACAAGATCAATAAGAGTCGACAACCAGAAATACCAACGGTACGATAAACTCCAATAAGATCAATAAAGGGTCAACAACCGAGAATACTGACGACACAGTAAACTCTAACAAGATCAATAAGGACCAACAACTGGGAATACCAACGATACGGTAACTCCAACAAGAGCAATAAGAAATCGACAACTGAAAACACCGACGACACGGTAAACTCCAATAGGAATAATAAAGGATCGACAACCGAGAATACCAACGGTAAGGCAAACTCCCAAACGGAATCAATAAGGATCAATAATGAACGAGACTACCAGTGATAGGGGGAACTCCAAACGAGATTAATAAGGATCGATAACAAATAGGTTTACCATCGATATGGTAACTCCCAACGAGATCAGAAAAGGATCAACGGGAACAGATACACAAGAGAATAAAATCGTCAACCATATACAAATCATATATATGGGATTTCAAAGACAACCCGAATATCGAATAGATCCAATTATACATGGACTGTGAACGACCAATCAATAAGACTCAAGATGAACGTCACGATACGCTCGATCCAGACATGTGTCCGTGTACAAGCCAACCACGAGTATTGATCGGGTACCCGTCTGGTCTCGTACCTAATCAGCCTCACGAAGTACGTCTCGTGTGCACGGTTCAATATGAGGTCGAAACCAACACATGCTACACGTACCCGTCCCGAAAATCCTACACATGAACGATCAGAACGTATCTGACTCCGGATATGCCACGATACAACATGACAACAAATCTCGAAGAAACGCATATCCGTCAAGGATCAGAAGACTTCCCAAAAGAGCAACAGTAACTCGATCATGAAAGACCGACACGACCACAATGTCGTATTTCCATCTGACACCAGTCCACATCATGCTCATAAATGCATATACTGTTAACACATAAACCCCAAGGCGGCCAAGGGTCACTAAGCATCTCACAGAATACCGGAACATAGGTGCCATATAGGTCTTATCCCCTAACACGGTTCATGCAATCACAAAATACTCCAAGGTCGCAACCAAGGGTCACGAAAGTATCCACACAGAATACCGGAACATAGGTGCCATATAGGTCTTATCCCCTAACACATCGGCCCAACAGATCACTGCTCACAGGAAGAGCACATTACAAAACGTAACATACAATGGTGCACACTCACCGCATGAAATATCAACACACACATGCAATAATGCAACATGATGATTATCATAATCTAACAATATTAATTTACCTCAAGCTGGAGACGCCAACCTTTCCACGACCAACTGTCCTGAACGAATACACGGTTTATCCGACAATCCAAAATGATGTACAGTCCATAACTAACACCGAACCACCGTCCCGAGTTCAACATCGACACGATAACTAACCTTGATATCCAACTTGTCATGCAATAGACCAAATTATAGTTCACGTTCCCATTTCCACTAGACATCCTTAAAATCATATACATTATGATTTATCTTACATACCACCTTTCCGACAATTCATATATTCCATAATACCATTGCTATATGAATCATAAATGAAATGAAAACGAAATCATTTATTAACATTATGAACTGAGCAAGCATAACTTGCCTGGATACCCATACGATGAAGCCACCATCAATCCCGCCGTCTTCGTCTACAAGCTCCGCAGCACAACGGTTAACTTCAACGATCACTAAACGCAACCTAATGCAATAATCGAGTAACGATACGTTCAATAACAATCAACAACCGAAATGACCAACTAATCAAACTCGATGGTTCAATGATATCTCGATCATATGAAACCAACCCATATCAACTCTTAACAATACGAACACAAGTCGAAATTCGGTGTTCAATAATCCAAACAATGTCTTCAACATATAGTTCGTATAACCGCAAGAATCGTAGCAACAAAACCATAATCATCTTCATATGAATCCTTCTTCAACGATAACATCAAAATCCGAATTCAAGGAGAGGATTATCGAACATACCTCTTGAAGATGACATACACAAGTAATCACTTGTTTTGAATAGCACGGTGCGAAGAAATCGACAAAAGGGAAGGGTACCGATTCAACTTCCTTCAAAAGTTCATTCCTAAATCACAATAATATCAATTCAATCACCATTCGTATGAAAACGTATAGAATTTCCCAAGTTCAACTCATTGAGGCTTTTCATCGAACACTTTGAAGGCATAATCCAATTCAATCGATTATTCAATGAAATACTCGAATTTGTTCCACAAAACTTCAAGATTATTGAATAATTACGAGTATACAATCAAGTTCTACCAATAATCTGAATCAAAATGGAGCAAATCGGCCAAAACACCAAGAAACCTCAAGAACATCCAAAAATCAAGAGTTCATGTGTTCTTACTTTCGATCCGGGTGGAGGATGATGTTAATCCATGATTTCAACTTCCAAAACATGTTGTTATAACTTGATTCTACTCAAAACTATCATATTTGCTGAAGAAATCGCGGAAGGAACGAAGAAAAACGAAGAAATGAGCAGATGACTCGGTCCAGGCCTTATATAGGCCGAGACCTGCCGGCCAGTTACGTACGTAACCGGCCGTGGCTTACGTACGTAACCGGCAGCGGCCTACCTTCTGTCCAGTTTGTTTACGTACGTAACCGGCAGCTCGCTTACGTACTTACGGCCGTAACCGGCCACTGCCTTACGTACGTAATCGGCAAGTCCTAGCCCCCAGCGAGTCACTGCCGACCATGCTCGGCCATCCCAACGAGTCACGTCCGGCCATGCTCGGCCATCCCAACGAGTCACGTCCGGCCATGCTCGGCCATCCAGGTCATCTCGGCCACGACTCGTCCAGTCGCCCCGTAACGTACGTAACACTTGTTCCGTTGCGTACGTAATACGTACGTTGACTTGCTACAGTACAATGGTCGTTATACGTACGTAACACGTCCTGTATAACGTATGTAACACGTACGTTGACTCACCTGTCAACATCCTCCGCCGAAAGTTGCCGACACAGGGTCCCACCTGCCGACCACGACTTGATCGTCTGATTCCCATGTTACGTACGTAATGTCTCGGCCATAACGTACGTAACTCTACCAATTTAACGTACGTAAGCTTCAACACATAACGTACGTAATGGCTTCCATACTTAGCCATTTCCAGCAATTCCTGTCCAACGTCTCGACATAACAAATATGAGCATACGGCATACTGAACACATATACGAAATCCCGAAAGTATTCTCATACGGTACGTCTGATGCACGATATCCTCAATTACAATTGTCGACCAAGTACGGAAATCAAACAAATACTCATACGGTATATCCGACATCGAAAAACACACCAAGCATGTAATATCCTAGAATCAAAATAACCTTGATGACATACTGGCACGATTGTCACGGTTTCCAAAATTATCCACTCATATCGTGTCGGTCCCACTCTGTACAGTACATCCCAGATAAAATAATGCGAAAAATTCACAGTGAAATTCTAGGATATTACATATACACCCACTTAAATAAGTTTCGTCCTCGAAACTCAAAATCCTGTCACAATCAGTATCTCAATCCCGAAATATCTCAAAATCACGACACCATACTCAAATAATCATCATCAAAACTGAAATAACTAAAAGAACACACTTACAGGTCCGTGAAGTCGATGATCTTCCGTGATACCAGCATACGACTCCCATACAAAGTCTCAACACACCGGCATTGCAAATACAATAATTTGAAAATATTTCAAAAATTTTGAAACCTCCAAAATCGGTTTGACCCAAAAGTCAGAAAATCATTTTCAAAAGTCACGCTACTACCGCACCGGTAGAGCCACATAACACACACGCCCGGGTTTTACGAAACCCAAGCTCCGATACCATTTTTTGTAACACCCCCAAAACCGACCGGGAATATTACAGCGCCGTGGGCCCCATATTGGAACCCACAAGGCTAAAATCATTTTCGCAAATGTTTAAAAAAATGTCAAAAAGCCCTTTGAAAGTACACACACACGCAGCAGATAAAAACACAGTTCAAAGAATACGGTAAGCCATTTTAAATATACACACGCAGCGGATAAAAACACAATTAATTACATTTGCAGCAGAATTAGAAAAACCAGAAAAGAATACATAATCCCAACAATCACGCCATAGCCAGTATCACCGGAAAGCTCATCCCTTCACGACCGCTACTAGCTCGAACTCCGAGTACCTAAAAGATAAAGCCCACAACGGGGTCAGTCATAATACTCAACAATGATAACGATCACATCACAAAGACAATACATATCAATGTAATTACAAGGTGAGAATAATTCCAATGTAGTCTCACCGTAGTAACCTTACCAACCTGTCACAATCCATAACAAATCAATTCTTACCAACCCACGCCTCGTGTCCTTAGTGATGAATGAATTCAAAAGTAACCACCTGTACTGTATCCGAAACGATACCAAAATTCCCAAACTTATAATATTTCAATTATAGAATGATCTGGCCATGAATAACTCTATCGGCTGGGTCGCACAATCGGATCCCAATCCTAATAAAACCGATATCACACGATTCATCTGCAAATCAACTGTTCCGAAACAATGGCAAGTCCCGGATATCAATACAAAGCATGAATGCTCACACAGTCAATAATGATAAACAATCGATGCATCACAACGGAAATATCAATGATATGATATTTCCACACAAGATCGACAAAGGATCAACATGGACGAGAATACCATGATCTGGTAACTCCAACAAGATCAACGAATAATCAATAACCGAGAATACCGACGATACGGCAAATCCCAACAAGATAAATAGAAGGTCGACAACCGAGAATACCGACGACACGGTAAGGATCAATGAAGAATCAATAATCGAGAATACCGACGATACGACAAATCCCAACAAGATCAATAGAAGGTCGACAACCGAGAATACCGACGACACGGTAAGGATCAATGAAGAATCAATAATCGAGAATACCGACGACACGGTAAACTCCAACAAGATCAATAAGAGTCGACAACCAGAAATACCAACGGTACGATAAACTCCAATAAGATCAATAAAGGGTCAACAACCGAGAATACTGACGACACAAAGAAACTCTAACAAGATCAATAAGGACCAACAACTGGGAATACCAACGATACGGTAACTCCAACAAGAGCAATAAGAAATCGACAACTGAAAACACCGACGACACGGTAAACTCCAATAGGAATAATAAAGGATCGACAACCGAGAATACCAACGGTAAGGCAAACTCCCAAACGGAATCAATAAGGATCAATAATGAACGAGACTACCAGTGATAGGGGGAACTCCAAACGAGATTAATAAGGATCGATAACAAATAGGTTTACCATCGATATGGTAACTCCCAACGAGATCAGAAAAGGATCAACGGGAACAGATACACGAGAGAATAAAATCGTCAACCATATACAAATCATATATATGGGATTTCAAAGACAACCCGAATATCGAACAGATCCAATTATACATGGACTGTGAACGACCAATCAATAAGACTCAAGATGAACGTCACGATACGCTCGATCCAGACATGTGTCCGTGTACAAGCCAACCACGGGTATTGATCAGGTACCCGTCTGGTCTCGTACCTAATCAGCCTCACGAAGTACGTCTCGTGTGCACGGTTCAATATGAGGTCGAAACCAACACATGCTACACGTACCCGTCCCGAAAATCCTACACATGAACGATCAGAACGTATCTGACTCCGGATATGCCACGATACAACATGACAACAAATCTCGAAGAAACGCATATCCATCAAGGATCAGAAGACTTCCCAAAAGAGCAACAGTAACTCGATCATGAAAGACCGACACGACCACAATGTCGTATTTCCATCAGACAACAGTCCACATCATGCTCAACAATGCATATAATGTTAACACATAAACCCCAAGGCAGCAGCCAAGGGTCACTAAGCATCTCACAGAATACCGGAACATAGGTGCCATATAGGTCTTATCCCCTAACACAGTTCATGCAATCACAAAATACCCCAAGGTCGCAACCAAGGGTCACGAAAGTATCCACACAGGAATACCCCGGAACATAGGTGCCATATAGGTCTTATCCCCTAACACATTGGCCCAACAGATCACTGCTCACAGGAAGAGCACATTACAAAACGTAACATACAATGGTGCACACTCACCGCATGAAATATCAACACACACATGCAATAATGCAACATGATGATTATCATAATCTAACAATATTAATTTACCTCAAGCTGGAGACGCCAACCTTTCCACGACCAACTGTCCTGAACGAATACACGGTTTATCCGACAATCCAAAATGATGTACAGTCCATAACTAACACCGAACCACCGTCCCGAGTTCAACATCGACACGATAACTAACCTTGATATCCAACTTGTCATGCAATAGACCAAATTATAGTTCACGTTCCCATTTCCACTAGACATCCTTAAAATCATATACATTATGATTTATCTTACATACCACCATTCCGACAATTCATATATTCCATAATACCATTGCTATATGAATCATAAATGAAATGAAAACGAAATCATTTATTAACATTATGAACTGAGCAAGCATAACTTGCCTGGATACCCATACGATGAAGCCACCATCAATCCCGCCGTCTTCGTCTACGAGCTCCGCAGCACAACGGTTAACTTCAACGATCACTAAACGCAACCTAATGCAATAATCGGGTAACGATACGTTCAATAACAATCAACAACCGAAATGACCAACTAATCAAACTCGATGGTTCAATGATATCTCGATCATATGAAACCAACCCATATCAACTCTTAACAATACGAACACAAGTCGAAATTCGGTGTTCAATAATCCAAACAATGTCTTCAACATATAGTTCGTATAACCGCAAGAATCGTAGCAACAAAACCATAATCATCTTCATATGAATCCTTCTTCAACGATAACATCAAAATCCGAATTCAAGGAGAGGCTTATCGAACATACCTCTTGAAGATGACATACACAAGTAATCACTTGTTTTGAATGGCACGGTGCGAAGAAATCGACAAAAGGGAAGGGTACCGATTCAACTTCCTTCAAAAGTTCATTCCTAAATCACAATAATATCAATTCAATCACCATTCGTATGAAAACGTATAGAATTTCCCAAGTTCAACTCATTGAGGCTTTTCATCGAACACTTTGAAGGCATAATCCAATTCAATCGATTATTCAATGAAATACTCGAATTTGTTCCACAAAACTTCAAGATTATTGAATAATTACGAGTATACAATCAAGTTCTACCAATAATCTGAATCAAAATGGAGCAAATCGGCCAAAACACCAAGAAACCTCAAGAACATCCAAAAATCAAGAGTTCATGTGTTCTTACCTTCGATTCGGGTGGAGGATGATGTTAATCCATGATTCCAACTTCCAAAACATGTTGTTATAACTTGATTCTACTCAAAACCATCATATTTACTGAAGAAATCACGGAAGGAACGAAGAAAAACGAAGAAATGAGCAGATGACTCGGTCCAGGCCTTATATAGGCCGAGACCTGCCGGCCAGTTACGTACGTAACCGGCCGTGGCTTACGTACGTAACCGGCAGCGGCCTACCTTCTGTCCAGTTTGTTCGGCACCCTTACGTACGTAACCGGCGGTGGCTTACGACGTAATCGCCCTTACGGCCGTAATCGCCGCCTTACGTACGTGTCGACGATCCTAGCCCCCGTAGTCACTGCCGACCATGCTCGGCCATCCCAACGAGTCACGTCCGGCCATGCTCGGCCATCCCAACGAGTCACGTCCGGCCATGCTCGGCCATCCAGGTCATCTCGGCCACGACTCGGCCAGTCGCCCCGTAACGTACGTAACACTTGTTCCGTTGCGTACGTAATACGTACGTTGACTTGCTACAGTACAATGGTCGTGTTACGTACGTAACACGTCCTGTATAACGTACGTAACATGTACGTTGACTCACCTGTCAACATCCTCCGCCGAAAGTTGCCGACACAGGGTCCCACCTGCCGACCACGACTCGATCGTCTGATTCCCATGTTACGTACGTAATGTCTCGGCCATTACGTACGTAACTCTACCAATTTAACGTACGTAAGCTTCAACACATAACGTAGGTAATGGCTTCCATACTTAGCCATTTCCAGCAATTCCTGTCCAACGTCTCGACATAACAAATATGAGCATACGGCATACTGAACACATATACGAAATCCCGAAAGTATTCTCATACGGTACGTCTGATGCACGATATCCTCAATTACAATTGTCGACCAAGTACGGAAATCAAACAAATACTCATACGGTATATCCGACATCGAAAAACACACCATGCATGTAATATCCTAGAATCAAAATAACCTTGATGACATACTGGCATGATTGTCACGGTTTCCAAAATTATCCACTCATATCGTGTCGGTCCCACTCTGTACAGTACATCCCAGATAAAATAATGCGAAAAATTCACAGTGAAATTCTAGGATATTACATAAGTGCTTCCAACACTCGAAGACAAACAGGTTTACGGCTCAAAGCATCGGCTACTACATTTGCTTTCCCCGGATGATAGAGAATCTCCAAGTCGTAATCCTTGATCAATTCCAGCCACCTTCTCTGCCTCATGTTTAATTCTTTCTGACTTAAAATGTACTTGAGGCTCTTATGATCTGTAAAGATCTGACAATGAGTGCTGTACAAATAATATCTCCAAATTTTCAATGCAAAGACTACAGCTGCTAGCTCCAGATCATGAGTCGGGTAATTAACCTCGTATGGTTTCAACTTCCGAGAAGCATAGGCAATCACCTTATCTTTTTGCATCAACACACATCCCAGACCCTGATTTCAAGCGTCGCTGCACACCATGAATCCATCAGTTCCATCTGGTAACGCTAATATAGGTGCGGTCGTCAGTCTCTTCTTAAGTTCATCAAAACCAGCCTGGCATTTCTCATCCCACTTAAACTTTTGAGTTTTCTGCAACAGCTGAGTGAGCGGACGAGCAATTTTGGAAAATCCCTCTACAAAGCGGCGATAATATCCAGCAAGTCCTAGGAAACTCCGGACTTCTTTCACGTTATTTGGAACTTCCCATTCCAAGATTGCTTCGACTTTCTTCGGGTCCACCTGAACTCCGTCAGCTGATATCACATGCCCAAGGAAAGTTACTTCCCTAAGCCAGAACTCGCATTTTGAAAGCTTTGCATACAGCTGTTCCTTCCTCAAAGTGCTCAAAACCACACGCAAATGTTCGGCATACTCCTCTGCGTCCTTCGAATATATCAATATGTCATCAATGAAGACGACCAAAAATTTATCCAAGTATTCCAAGAATACCCGATTCATCAATTGCATGAATACCGCAGGAGCATTGGTAAGTCCAAACGGCATCACTACGAATTCATAATGCCCGTACCGGGACCTGAAAGCAGACTTTGGTATATCCGATTCCTTAATTCTCAACTGATGGTATCCTGATCGCAAGTCAATCTTCGAGAATACCCTTGCCCCTTGCAGTTGATCAAACAAGTCGTCGATCCGGGGTATAGGATACTTATTCTTGATCGTCATCTTGTTGAGCTCCCTGTAATCAATACACAGTCGGAGGGATCCGTCTTTCTTCTGGACAAAGAGAATGGGCGCTCCCCAAGGAGAAACGCTAGGTTGAATATAACCCTTCTATAACAATTCCTCCAGTTGCTTCTTGAGTTCATACATCTCGGTTGGCGCCATGCGGTATGGTGCTCTGGAAATAGGAGCTGCTGCAGGCTCTAATTCGATAGTGAACTCCACTTCTCTCTGCGGAGGTAACCCAGGTAGTTCGTCAGGAAATACATCTGAGAACTCATTCACAATTGGAATAGACGAGAGCTCTACTCCTTCCTCTTTCCTCATGGCATAGCACCAAAGTCCATGACATCCTTGCTTCAGTAATTTCACGACTTTCATTGCTTTGATCAATTTTCCCGAGCTTCCCGGTCTCCATCCTCGGAATAAGTGTTCAGATCCGTCATCAGCAATGATAGAAATGACTCTCTCTCGGTAATTCAGAATAGTTCCATAATGGTTGAGCCAATCGTATCCGAGAATTAAATCGTCACCGTAGATGTCAACTACAATAAGATTCGATGGCCAATCTCTCCCTCCTATAGACACTGGAAAATCTCTAGCCTCTAGGGTTCCCACAATTCTCTCTCCACTTGGCAAACCCACAACATATGGTACACAATCAAATAAGCACGAGATTTTTAAACGATTTACACAATTCAATGATATGAAAGAATGTGTAGCTCCGGAATCTAATAAAACACTAACTGGTTGCAAAAGGATCTGAATCGTACCTGATGCAACAGCAGTGTTCTGATCGTCAGATTTCCTCATCTCGTACAGGCGCGGAGGAACGGACCCAGCACTGGATGTCTCTCTCTTCCCAATATTCTACTGCTGAAATCCACTCTATTGCGTCTGGTTCACACTTATCTCCTTCGGAACTGGCACTGGGTGCGAGTACCAAAAGATCTAGTAGCAACTCCACAGAATGCCGCACGATGCCCTTCTTTCCCACAATCGTAACAAGTCACAGAAGATGCGGGGCAATCACGTCGAATATGCCCTGCTCGACCACAATTGTAACATTTCTTTGATGCGTCCGAAACTGCTGATGTAGTTCGGAACTTCTTCCCACCTCTAGAAGGATGTGGGGGCTTCCTAGCCGAATAAAAGGAAGACTGGCCCTTGCGGGGCCCACCGCTCTTGTTTTCTGAGAAGCTGCCGGTCACTTTATGCTTCTTTGCCTCCACTGATTTCTCCACCGCCGCCTCTTTCATGTCGTAGGCCAGCACTTTGTCTTGATACTGTCGCAACGTAGTACACTCGAATCCGGACATGTACTGCTGAATCTCTGGCTTCATCCGCATATCGAAATGAAAAATCTTTTCTGCCTCCGTTCTGACCAAGTGTCGCACACAAGTCAGCTGATGATTAAAAGTTTTGATTACATATGTCACAGATGCTTCCGAACTCTGTGGTGAGAAAAACTCTCGGATCTTTGCCTCTTTAACTGGACGAGGACAATACTGTGCTTCCATCATTAGTTTGAATTCCGTCCAATCCGCATTATGATTCTCGGGTCGAATAGCTTCCCACCAGTCAAAGGCCTCCCCAGTCAGAAAATACTGGGCAATGGGAACCTTCCGGTCCTCGGGACAGTTAAGACCCGTGAATATCTTCTCTAACTCCTTAAGCCATTGTTCCCAAGTAAGTGCCTCAGCAGATCCGTCAAATTTTGGCGGGTGCAATTTGACCACCTCAGGAAGCCATCTGTCTCCCCGGTTATCCTCGTGGTGCTGTTGTCCCATCGCCGCCTGCATGCGGTCAACTACCTGAGCGAACTGGTTTATCTGCGCCACCACCTGTTGAAGCACTCCCGGCATGTTAGGATTTGCGTCGTCATTCGCTGATCCTTGGTGCCCTCCAGAATGGGAATCGGTTCTACTACCCGATAATTCTGGGGTAGTTGCGGAGTCCTCCTGTCTCATATTTCCACGTCCGTGTCCACGACCACGTCCGCGTCCACGCCCTCCTCTCAACATACTGAAAACACAATTTTTTCAATATCCAGGACAAAATTTTCAAAAATAAAGCCCGTCAATACTCACAAAATAGAATTAAATAAAACGGTAGTACAAGAGATTAGGAGACTCACAACCACGGTCCACATGACGACTTTTGGCTGAACAGTGATGTTACGAACGACTCGTAAATCAATAACGTAAATAGACCCAACTTAAAACCCGACTGCCAAGATATCCATGAATCTTAGCTCTGATACCATATTCTGTAACACCCCGAGACATTCGGAATAATTACAGCGCCGTAAACCCTTTAAGTAAGGATTTACAAGGCTAAATAAGAGAAATGTAAGTATAAGACATCAATACCACGAAAATTCAAGTTTACAAAATCGATTTAACTGGTTCAACGAGTAATTAATACAAACATATCGAAATGATATTAATAAGACATTCGTACTCGAGTACTGAAAATGAATCAAGAAGACAATCAAAAGCAACGACAAACATCACTGAACCCCTTCGTCGTCACATCGGTACTGTGGCTGTTTCCCCGCTCCTCGGCTACCTGAACATCAAAACAAATGTCCACCCCCGAAGGGGTTAGCAAAACGATGCTAGTACAAGTATCATATTAAACAAATCGAATATGCATCAACAATACATAACAAGATACACCACACGGACTTCCGCTACCGGAATCCGACAATGAGAATCCACAAGATTCCATTAACACAGCAAGGGTATTCCAATGATCCAGCGCCCTCAGCATAGATCCCAAGATGATCCCGTCGGACCAACACGAGGTGGAAATAACCCGTCCAATGATCCAGAGCCCTCAGCCTAGATCCCAAGATGATCCCGTCGGACCAACACGAGGTGGACATCTGATGCAGCGCCCTCAGCATAGAACGCACAACAAACACAAACACAACTCATGCATACATATATGCCAAATCGCCATGTCCATCAACATGAACATGCAAGTACTAGATAATGAATATCATGACAATTCAACGAAATAAATCTCATGTTCGACAACATGAATAACCACACGCATGCTCAAAATACCAATATCAACATAATATGATACTTGCCTCGAAGATGGCAAGAACGAAACACTTCAATGACCTCAACACACTCAAAGGTCGCCTCCTTCGATCACCGTAGTAAGCTCGAACCTTAACAAAAGAAATGATATAGAATTCATCTCAGGTCGAACGAATACCTATCAATCCGGTCTACGGCCAAAAGCTCTAAATATGCAATCTGCCTGAACCACTTAGCGTACGCTACGTACTCTACGTAACGTGCGCTAAGCCTGCCTGTTAACGTACGCTATCGTCTAAGTCTAGCGTACGCTAGCCATGTATTGCCAGTTCTCTGATCAGCCGACTGACTCGACTGATAACATAACGTACGTTACGTACCAAACGTAGCGTACGTTAACTTATTCCCGCTAGCGCACGTTAACTTAGATATGTTAGCGTGCGCTAACCGTGCATGGCAGATTACTGCTGGCAAAAAGCTTGATCTAATGGTGATGAACTCATAAATTCTATGGTGATAATACATGTCATCCTCGTGCACATCATGCTCATAAGGTGTGTGAACGATCTCTACGGATTAAACGACTACAAGATACAAGGGTACGTATTATCATCAAAATTCATCTTGATCTCGAGAAAGTATCCTAAGTTCCCTTCGTCCTACGTTCCAAAACGCATGATTCCAATGTGAAAAACGTAACAACTTGGTAATTTCCATCTACTGGTCACAATTGGTTTGAAGTTTCAGAATATGCTAGGAGTTCAAACACAAAAAGGTTCCATGGTATTATACGATGAATAAGTACCGAAACATCGAAAGTATCTTCCTAGCACATGATGCTCGACTGCTACGAATTTAACTGACTAGGTAAACATGATCAAACGTCCTTCAGAATACTACTAATATTGGCGAAGAATCACCTACCCCAAAGTAGCGAAGAACACGGAGGAACTTGAAGAAAATCCAACACCGAGAGCTTGAACACCAATCCTCAATAATCTACAATCTTCAAACTCGAGCTAGGAGGATGATATGAGAGGTTTGAGGAGGGAGGGAGTAACTCTCTGAGCTCAAAAAATTCGGATTTGGGGAAGTGGAAATATCTGAAAAATGAAAAAGTATGCTGTCCTATATATAGGAAATGGTTATTAGCGCGCACTAGTCCCTATTCATAGCGTGCGCTAACGGCCATATGAAGCTTACTGACTTCACTGTACTCAGCCTTTAGCGTGCGCTACCCTCATGTGAGTAGCGTGCGCTAACGCGTTGACTTGGCTTTTTCCCGAAAGCCATCCAGGTTCATCCCGACACAATCCGACAAGGATCCCCGGCCTGATCTCACCTACCACACATCTCAATGATTTTGACCCCACATAGCGTGCGCTAAGGTTCCTCCACAGCGTGAGCTATGGATCCAACTTAGCGTACGCTATACTTAATCGGTAGCATGCGCTACATGCGCAGAATCACAAATTTAAGTCACACTCGTGAAATCATATACTTAACAACATCAGACTATGAATTACGGAGAATAATACTCAGATCAAAGTGCAACAATTAAAATATTACAAGTTCTAAATACATAACAGAAATCTCGGGTATTACAGACTGGACGTGGCAATCCCATGATGAGAACACTTGATTCTTATGGCTCTGGTGGCCAAGGAAACCAAAAAGCACATACCCATCATAGCATCCCTAAGGCTCGAGTTAGAGGAGAGTTGTGCTATCGTTGTAGAGATGATAGATATTGGTTCAAGAACTGCCATGCAAGAAGACAAGTCACAGCCAATTACAAGAGATTTAGAGACTCCAAAGAGACAGAAGCTCAATATATGGAGAAATGTGACCTGGACGCCCCCCTGAAGTCAATTTCACAATAACCGACCTCTGATGGAGTCATACGTGCCATATTCACTGGAGGTGCCCTTCCTGACTGAATTATGTTTATGCATTTATATACATCTGGCCTTTTTTGCCTCAAGAGGATTATTATTGGTTTTATTTTCCAATAAATGGTGGGATGTGTTTCGGTTTTCTCTTTTTCGATCAAGATATTATTATTTCTTGCGTTATATTACTACCTTTATTTCAAAGTAATGAATATTGCTTGAATGCTTATGGTTTGGAATTTTCCTATCTTGGTATAAATGAAATGTGGAGAGCTTGAATGTCTAGTAGATAGTAGGACCACCTACATCATTCTTAGAAATAGGCTTCTATTCATAAAATTAGTCTTCTTCCAAAGCTTGATAATTCCGATGACTGGGTCCAACTTGTAACACCCCAAAAACCATCCATGGATATCACAGCACCGTGGACCCCACACCGGAACCCACAAGGCTACAACTTATTTACAATCATTTCAAATATGTCCAATAGGCTAATGACGGTAATATCTTATAAATACTTGATACTTTCCAAAAATTCATTTTTCAAATACTATCATAAAAATCCCATTTAAAAATACCAGGCCGAAATGTCCAAAAATCAACAGTTTTAGAACGTACCTTAAGTCACCGTATCATGTACCGACAAAAATAGTTTAGGAAATCAGTTTTCCAGAATATACTCAAGTTTGCAAAATACCAGAAAACTAACATTTCATAACAGATAAAACAACAGTAAGAATACATTTGTTGTGGAATATAACAAATAGTCAATATACTCAATTTCCAACTACATTTCATAACTAGTATCATCCGAGAAGCTCATCTCCTCACGACCGCTATAATCTCGATCTCCCAGTACCTAAAAGATAAAGCCCATGATGGTGTCAGTCATAATACTCAACAATAATAACGATCACGTCAACATAAATAATTACATATTAATGTAATCACAGTTAAGAAATATCACTAGTACAATCTGACCATCATAACCTTACCAACTCATGGTAATCCTCCTCAAAACAATTCTTACCATATTCCACATCCAATATTCTCAAATGACGAAATGAACTCGAATATAAATATCTTGCATAGTATCTCAAACAATACAAACAGTCCTCAAAATATCAACATAACTCATCATTACTTCATAAGGTTTCAAATGTCGAAACACATAAGCAATAATCCTATCTGTCTGCATCAAAACACATCCGAGTCTGAGGCCTGAAGCATCACTATAAACCACAAAATCCTCGTTTCCCTAAGGCAAAGCTAAAACTGGTGCGGTAGTCAACCGTCTCTTCAACTCATCAAAGCTATCCTGTCTATCTGCATTCCACTCGAACTTCTGAGTTTTCTGCAGTAATTGCGTGAGTGGTCAAGATATCTTGGAAAATCCTTCGATGAACATACGGTAATAACTTGCAAGTCCTATGAAACTCCTCACTTCATTTACATTCTTAGGTGGTTCCCATGCCAGTACCGCCTCTATCATCTGTGGATCAACCCGAACTCCTTCCGATGATATTACATGCCCGAGGAATGATACTTCCTTGAGACAAAACTCACATTTAGAAAACTTCTCATACAACTGGACGGTTCACAAAATGTCTAACACAACACGAAGATGTACATCGTGATCCTCCCGGCACCGAGAATATATAAGAATGTCATCGATAAAGACGACTATGAATTTCTCCAGATACTCGATAAAAACCTTGTTCATAAACTGCATGAACACTGTTGGGGCATTGGTCAGCCCGAAAGGCATAACCACAAACTCATAATAGCTATATCTCGTCCGAAAGGCAGCTTTCGGTATATCGCTATCCTGAATCCTCAACTAATAATAACCCGATCATAAATCAATCTTCGAGAAGACTGTCGCCCCCTGAAGCTGATCTAACAAGTCGTCAATCCGGGGCAAAGGGTATTTATTTTTTATGGTCAACTTGTTTAATTCTCAGTAGTTGATGCATAAACGAAGTGATCCATCCTTCTTCTTAACGGAAAGCACAAGTTCACCCCAAGGCGACGCGCGGGGTCGAATATACCATTTATCTAGCAATTCCCCCAACTGTTTCTTCAACTCCAACATCTCCGATAGTGCCATAGGTACGGTGCTCGAGAAACAGGATCCGTATTCGGCTCTAAATCAATAGGGAACTCAGCTTCTCGTTGCGTGGTAATCTCGGCAAGTCATCTGAAAATACGTCAGAATATTCGTTAACAACTGGAATCGAAGACATGTCAACTCCACCATCTTCTGCCTTCAAGGCGTAACACCAAAAGCCCATGCAACCACGGTTCAAAAGTTTCACTGCCTTCAAGGTGCTGATCACACTCCCTGATCTACCCGGCTTACAGCCTATGAGTGTATGCTCTGTGCCATCCTCAGCCACTATCGAGATAGTACGAGTCCGATAGTCCATGATAGCACCGTGACAATTCAACCAATCATCCCCGAGAAACAAATCCTCACCCTTTAAGTCTACAACAATGAGGTTCGAGGGCCAATATCGATTCCCGATCCTCACTGGGAAGTCTTTAACTTCCCGGTTCCCAACCATACGATCCCCACTAGGCATACCCAATACAAACGGCTCGCACTAAAACACGCAATCAATGCCAATATGAGATACACAATCTCATGCAATAAATGAATGAGTAGCACCCGAATAAAAATGTACAAAAACCGAATGAGAAAGGATTTGTGTGGTACATAATGCCACCGAAGCGTCTGTATCCTCCGTATATCTCATCTAGTATAGACGTGGGTGTACTAATCCCACACTCGATACTACACAGCGGTCCGACTGACCCTGAACCCTACCACGGCCTGAATTCTGAGGGACCTCAGTGATTGGAGTCCTTTGATCAACACTATGCTCCTTCTGTACTATAGTGGAAGTTGGAGCTCTGGCTGCCCTGGTAGCCCTCTCACAATTAACTGCCTGATGCCCGCTCTACCCGCATGTGAAGCAATTAACTAATGGAAATGGAAAATCTTTCTCCACGTGCTCGGTACGACTACAGTTAAAATAAACTCTGCCACCAGGAATTGAGGACTGAGCCAGATGGTGACTCTAGGAACCTCCGGCCTGATGGAACAATCTCTTTCCCGTTGTGGGAGCACACAATGACTTAGAAAACTGACTCCCCTTTTCAGCTGAAACGTTACCCAAAGTATTCTACTTCTTTGCCTCAGAACCAGAATCTGACTCTGGAACTGCCATCTAAATCGCTAGAGCGCGATTCTGGTACTCCTTCAATGTGGCACACATGAGTGGTACCATGCTCTATTGATATGCGACTCCATGCGCATATTGAAGTAGCGAATCTTATCAGCCTCGATTTTCACTTGCTCTTTCACGTATCCTAACTGCTGGTTATAAGTGATGATGGCCTGGGAGAACGGTACATCAGGAGGTGTAGCGGTAAAGAACTCTACTATCCTGCGCTCCCTAACCGGTGGGGAACAGTATTCCGCCTCCATAGCGGTCTTGATCTCCTCCCAAGTAGCTAAATGATCACTGGGCACCATTGCCTCCCACCACGCCGCAGCTTCCTTTTATAGGAGGTATTGGGCAATAGGTACCCTCCTGTCATCAGGACAAGCTACAACATCGAAGATCCTTCCCAACTGAAAGAGCCAATCCTCCCAACCTAGGGAGTCAGTAGAGCCAGCGAAACGAGGGGGGTGCATCTTAGTCATTTTGTGAAGCCATTTACTAGCTTCATCATCCCCAGTCCGGGGCAGATCCTGGCCCACACCCCGAGCTATCTGAGCGAGTTGATCTACTAACTGTTGAAGTATAACAGTATCTCCTATGTCGGCATTAATACCCGACTGACCGATAGGTCTTGGTGTCCATCAGAACTCAGTGGTAGAGTATACGACACTGAATGTGAGGCCGAATCAGTAGACGACTGAGAAAGCGGAACTTCCTCATTATTAGCACCACGACGACGACCTCTGCCGCGTCCGCTAGCTGGTCTACCACGACCTCTCAACATACTGAAGGATAAGAATTGAAAGGAATAGGATCATCAAAATCCAAAATTTATAAAGTTGGTATCCCAACTCACAATTCCAATTTAAGTGAGAGAAGTAGTACAGAAACGTAATAATTGAGGAAACTTACAGCCACGGGTCGTACGAAGAGATGGTAGCATGATGATATTAGGCTCAACAACTGACCCTTACGACACCACTGACCGACCCAATTTAACCGACAACCTAGGTATTCACAACCTAAGGTTGTGATACCATAAATGTAACACCCCAAATCTCATAAGGGACATTACACGCCATATAACATTCATAAAGGTCTACGAGGCCAGCACATAATGCACAATATACGAAAATCCCATAACGACACATTAATAATATAAATAGGGTCGTTGCCTCGACCAAAACATTTTAATTCGACTTTATAAAAATAGAAAATAAAATGAGTTCATTGCCCATGTAGGGGACTTCAACAACATCCTTAAAGAAATAATAAGTTTACTCGACTAACTCCGACAGACCCCGTAAGTAATAACAAAATAGTTAACATAGACTCAAGCCTCATTATCATGCTTGTCCATCCTTTGCATGCATTTCCCGTGCTAGCTCCTCAGCTCGCCCGATATCTAAAATGCATGAAATGTATTTCCCCCCATTTAAGGGGTTAGCATTCGAATAGTTAGTGCAAGCACACAATTACACTACATTATATACAAACATGATCAACACAATAATCTCATTTAGAAATAATTTGAAACAATATTCTGGAATATCACATTTGCGTCAAAACAGCGTATCAACAGATTTCAACACTACAACCATCCACACTTGGTAATCCACGGTCATACCCATTAGTATCGACCCCCAGAGGCCCCGTCGGACCGTCCCTGGATGGGAAACCACTTCCGCGGTCGTACCCATTAGTATCGTCCCCCAGAGGTCCCATCGAGCCGTCCCTATGTGGAAAAACATCAACACACACACACACACACAATATCACTGTTCATAATTTGTATAGAAACCGTAACACACATAACAAAATATAATACATGTACTTGCCTTGTTTATTTCGTCACAAGGAAATGATGAACGAAAAGGGCTTCGGTCCAAATTTTCTTCAATAATTCGTTACTATTACATAATGATATCCAATCAAACACAATACCTCAAAAACGTATGGAATCATCCTATGTTCTACCCTTTGGAACAATTTATCGGACATTACATAGGCATCATCGACTATACTCGATGAATAATGGTATTATCGGAATTTATCCCATAAAACCTCAAGGAAAACGAAGGATTACGAATATAAAATCAAAATCTAACAACAATCTAGGCTAAACTGGATTAGAAAGACCAAATCACCACAAAACCCCCAAAATCCCAAAACTAGGGTTCTAGGAAATCTTACCTTGTTTAGGATTATGGAAGATGTTGTAATGATGTTAAATCCGTGTTGGGAACTCGAAATTATCGAAGGGTGATGACAACTAATTGATATCTGTATTATTCTGACCGAACCGATGCAAATCGCCAAAGGAAGAGGAGGAGAGACGAAAAATTATGAAATGTGGTCTGGAGTTCGTTTAAATAGCTGAATACCATTACATACATAACGTCACAGTCATTACGTACGTTAAAGATTTAATGTACGCTAAAGTTTCTACACTATGTACGTAATGAACCCCTCATAACCCGCTGCCTCGATGAATAGGTGACTTTACGCACGTTACAAGGCAAGCTTAACATACGTAATACGAGCTATCGTACATTACGGTCTTAACTATAGCATACGTAATGAAAGGTCCAATGCTCACTAGCCAGATGCCCAACCAAGTACATATAGCATACATAATGATCTTTGACAATGTATATAAAGATCGCCCAGAGGCCACTGACTTAACAACGCAGAAGAGATAACGTGCACTACATGTCAAGCATAGCGTACATTATGATCGTGGATCAACAGTACTGTTCTAACTAAAAAAAGTGACAGGACGAGACATACAACTATCCAACCAACATGATACATTCAGAAGCGGACATCAAATAATTAGCTCAAGCATCACAATAATAGAACGAGTACAATACACGACCTGAAACACACAAAAATCTAATCGAGTATCCATGAATTACAATAGTTGGAATAGACTAAAACAAAAAAATGAGGATATTATAGTTACAGTGTAAGCCATTAGATTGACTAGGTATTGGTAACACTCTTTGGTCTCTCACATTGCTAACTGAGACGAACCTATATAGTCACGCACTCAGGATAGATGATGGATTATATTGAGATTATTTTTTGTTGGTTAATATTAAATATTGGATGTCTAGTTTAATTTATTGGATAAAAATTAAATCGATCTAGTGAATTAAATAAATTATTCGGTAATTAATTTATATCATAAATAGTTATTTCTTCGAGAAATTATATTTATATAATTAATTAATTAGATTATTTAATTCTATTAATATATTTAAACGTGTCAATATGTATCTATCGAGCTAGAAACACAAGAGTCTGTCTCACAGATCGAGACGAACCTTCCTCTTCATTTCTTTAGCATCTCCCCCCCCCGCCCCCCACCACCCATATGGTTCCTTGTTGGTGCTTTTGTCTTGGCATGGTTATGATTAAGTGTGGGGATAAAAATATACATGGTGTATAATATAATGAATTCTCATAGCATGTAGTGATGAGTGAGGTATGTTGATGTTTATTATATAACAAAGACTTCATAATGCTCTTTAGCAAGTATTTTGGATGTGAGTTTTTGAGAGGGAGGGAGACAAAGTTTTCAACATATAAGTTTAGAACGGATATTCAAGTGTTCTTGAGAGATAATTGTAATATGCAATTAGATTTATTTGAAAATGTATCATATAACTTATATAACTTCTAGCCGTGTTTTTGTAGAATAAGAAGATATAAGATTGTTCTGATTGACTTTTCAGCGCATGATATGTAGACACACGATATTTTTGGTGCTCGGGATTTTGCGAAAGCATCGACTATTTGGATCGTCTTCATAATCAATATTTAGCTAAAGGTCTTCAAGGGTACGATTTCTAAATCTATACTCTGAAAATTTTATTCGTATATATGATGCTTGACCGATCTTGTTCATGGATTAGGTTGATTGATTGGATCAATATTATTATTCTGCTGCGCGTTTGATTTTAGGTCTTGAATCCCGAAAGTGGTATCTAAGCGAGGTCTATGCTATCATATAAATGATTTTAGCATTTGGAATGCTTGGTTGAATATTTTTATAGTTTGGAATCATAGTTGTTATAATCGCTAATATTTGATTGTTCGTCAAAAAATGTTGTCATGATTTTATGTTACATATAAATCAATTTTTCTTTTGAAAAACTGACTTATATGTGTAATTTAAAATATACAAATACTATTTTTTGAATTCAGGATAAGAAGACGAGCCAAAAAGATGGGCAACAGTTCTGCGGCATGGCCTGGGCGAATTTTTTCCGACTCCATTTTTAATTTAATATTTTGGTAAATTAATTTTGTGCAATTTAAATTCGATTTAATTTAACTAAAATAAAAGTATGGTATTTTTATTTTCAAGAGAATTAATTTAATGAAATATTTATTTTCGTTTAGAACAAATTAAATTATTAGTTTTGTGAATTAATTGGATTAATTCAAATAGATGAATTAATTTTATATTGATGGGTCAATATATATTAAATTAATTATTTATGCCATTACTTTAATATATTTATTGCCTTTTTATGGGATTGTGATGTAGTTCATGAACTTAGTTTTGAATCTTTATTTAATGGAGTTGTAAAGGCCGTTTTGAGCCAATTTATTTTTACTAGGAAATATGTATACGTCGCAATTTTCAACGATATAATAAATTAGCTAGGACGAAGAGCCAATGACAGAATTTTGCCGAAATTTGCCCTTAATTCCGAATGTATAGGGATTTGCATTTTACATCTGATTTTGTTCGTAGCAGTTAGCTTGTACTTGGTTCACAGTAATTCCTTGTAAATGAGATGATGCACTACAATTTTCCATAGGAATGAGAATTATCTTTTTTCCAAAAAAAAAAAAAAGAAGAGCCAATGACGAACTACCAAGAGACGAAGATTCAAGACATGTAACATCTAATCACATAAAACTCCCACTTACAAACACTTAATTACAAAAGTTACAAGGTTTTATACCCTCCGTCACACTCATAGAAAATTGAAATCTAGACCAAAATACTATTCTTCCGAGTATGTCGGTCTAGTTTTTTGGGGAAGGTCGATAAAATCCTAGAATGCATTAGATTTCTTTGATTGTGACAAATCAAACCCCTAGAAGCCATAGGGGTTGTCGGGTGAGATTTAATGATTAGACTGATAGGAGTTGACAGTTTAAACTTAGATAGTTTAACGAGCAGTATAAATTGTATGGAGTGAGGGCAAGTGAACTAGGGGTAAAAGAAGATCGAATCATCCATTAGATGGGTTGGTGTTAGACACCACTTTATACAGAATGATAGAACAGAAACCGAATAGGTTGTCTTCTATTAAACTTTGTAAAAAAATCTATCACCACTACGAAGTCGGCCATGACTTTCGGATTCCACATGGGAGTGTGTACTGTCGATAAAATAGTGAGAACCGAGTTAATGAATATAGAAAGTCCTTAAAATTCTATACTCGGATCATAATTAGAAAATCACTAATGAATTTAATATTATTGTCTGAAGTTAAACAAGTAAAATGACGTTGAACCTATGATCTATACTACTTGGAAAAAACACCGAGATGGGTCCTAACTTTGTGGACTGGCTGTGGAACTTGAGGATTGTCCTTATGATGGTAATGCTGGGGTACATCTTGGAGGCAGACATCCCAATAGCTCCTACAAGAGCCCGATCTAATTATGAAGAAGTGATGCCCATGAAAAATGGTGAAAGACGATATTATAGTGCGCGAGTACATGTTAGGCTCAATGACTAATGAGGTTCAAGGTTCCCATGAAAAGATGATATCTCCGAGAACCATCTTAGCGCACCTGACTGACTAGATATAAGATATCACAGCAACTATTCGGCGCTAGGAGGAATGAATGAGAAAGAGTTGGGGGTTATGTCCTCAAAATAATATAGATAATTCGGAGATTGGAAGCTCTCGATTTTCATATGCATGAATAGTCCCTCTAAACTGACTTTATTCTGCAGTCACTTCCTGAATCTTTTTCTAGTTTTTAATGAACTTCAACTCAATTAGTTTACATGCAACTTAGCTGGGCTGATGAACAAATGGTCGACTGCCCAGTCTCAAATGAAGACAAGGGGAAAGAAAGCAGCACTTATCATTTCTTTTGGGCCTTGGACGTCTAAGAATAAGAAGAAAAACGAGAAGAAGCAATTTGGTCCTAAAGCCAAGATCGACAATGGTACGGCAAAGCCCCAATGTTTCTTAAGAGCACAAGGGCCAAGAAGATAGAGTATGCCTCAAATGCGGTGAGCTAGGCCACTGGAGGAGGTACTGTCCAAAACTTGACCACAATGTGCCTTTAGTTGTGGAACTGTTAGTTTTGTAAATGAATTATTCTGTAACTGTTTATTTTACTTTGTGGATACTTGATTCTGGTGAAGTTCTCACAGATGTACAATGAATCAGGATTTGGAACAAAGTAGGATCTGAAGAAGTGATGGTGATAGTCAGTAGGGGGCATAATGTCGAGGCTACTGACATCAGATCACTTCTGCGGGATTTAGAATTTGGCTTTATTATTGCGTTGGATGATACTTGTTTTTCCCAAAGGGCATAAGAAATTATATCAATTCTGTAACACCCCCGTGATATACGGAGATACTACATCGCCATAGATCCTTTTTGGAGGACCTAGGAGGCTTAGACCGACATAAATCCATGAGCACAAACCAAAACCAAGACATCCATACACATTAATGATAATCAACTTTCAACCACATACATCACAACACTCAACGATACATTGTCCCATGGGACCGCAACTGGTACAACAACATCACCAAAACGACTGAACCAAAAACAATACACATTACCCGACGGTACTCGCGTGCGTACAAAACAAAACCCAACTCTGTTCAAGATGGACCGACCACAGACTTTAATTAGTACATGATATCAGTGTTGCCCGCCAAACTCATGTCCGTCCTACAACAAGTATATTCACCCTCGAAGGGCTCAGAAAACAACCGGTGCAAGTACAACAATTCCAGAATATGTACTGCAAGTGAATAAAAAAACAGCCATATCATCATCACTCATATTCCGGAATATAGTACAACAACCAACATGAAACTACCTCCTGAGCTATACTGGCCCTTTACCTCATGCGAGATACACAGCCCAGGAGTCCTCGTCATGCCCTCTCTGGTTGTATAGCCCAACAAACTGATCCGTAGAAATCGCAGTCTAACGGATCCCAGAGGACCCTCACTGGTTTTACTTGGCTCACACACACTAGTTAACACATGTCACAAACCACAGAAATCACCACTTTGTGAAATCACATTTTCTGAAATTACCACTTTTCAAAGAAATCACATTTTCCACATATTCACACGAAGTACATCAAACGTAATCAAAGTACTTGTCTCAATTAGAATAACACATGAAACGGTGAACGGAAGGACCTGTGATATGAACTTCCTTCATCGATTAGATCCTAGCACAACACAACGCTATATCAAACACCATACGATAGAAATGAAAGGAATCACCCTAAGTTTTACCCTTAGGGATAACCAACTGAACACTATTTGGACAACATGGATCATACTCAAACTTCGGAAGAAAACACGAAATTTAATCGGTAAACTTCGAGGAAAACAAAAGATTTGATCACAACATCATAATCTAACACAATTTAAGACTGAAATGGCTTAGAATTTAGAAATCTCAACAAAACCCTGAAATTCTGAAACTAGGGTTTGACGAATGATTTACCTCGATTCGGATGACAAAAGATGTTAAGATGTTGTTAAATCCATACTAGGAACTCAAAAATGTGGATGGATGGTGATATCCTGCCAAAACCCCCACTTCCATATGCTCAAGGTCGCCCGACTGCCGGCGAACAAAAGAGGAGAGGAGGGAGGAAATGACGAAATCTGAACCATGCAGGCCTATTTATACTGGTCGTGATTAATGCACGCTACAGGCAGGCGTAGTATGCGTTATCGTGCTCAAAAGGCAGTCCACCGCCTTGAAAGGTGGTGCAGAGCCTTCCGCATTGGCTGCATTAGCGTGTGCTACCGTAACGGTTAGCGCGCGCTACCTGTTCGTCCCCAGAATCCAGAAACTTCCTGCATTAACTGATCGGTTAAATTAGTGTGCGCTACCATGGTCGACAATGAGCGCACGCTAGCTACCAATTTAGCATATGATAACTACTCCTTTTCAGCATTAAAATCGTGAAGTCTGATCAGAACGAACACATCCCGATAGATACAGAAATAGATAATTACTAGAAATCGACATGTCAGTTACAACTCCAATATACACACGATTCCATATACCAAGCGATATGACATGGAAATTTTACAAACAAATTCCCAACAGAATATGACCCAAAATAAAATACATTAATAATAAAGTATACGAATATTACACCCTTACCCACTAAAAAGAAGTTTTGTCCTCGAAACTTGTAACGGAAAGAAGGGTGTTGAGATATATTCGGGTTATAGATCACATCCATGAATAATTTTATTCTTAAATCGTAAAAATTACACTGGTACATATCTATATGAAAACATCGATACATTCATAGTACACTTATTGACGACAAGGTTTTTATATCCTCGTCCATGAGGCCCATAACATGCCTTGTTAGGCATATTTCATGCGTTACGACGGAGTCGTCTTTGATCTCCTCTTTAGGGTCCTCTTCGGGATCTTCCTCGGGATCCTCCTCGGCCTCTGCGACTTCCTGCTCCACTACAGGTATTGGAGCTGCTGGAAGGACGACAAGGATCTCTTCTACGCTAGCTCGTATCATTGCCCTCTCTTATTGGGTTTGATCCTGGAGGGCCTCTGTCGCCTGATTGTACTGGGCCTCCATCTCTTGAAGAGTGCGCTGTACTACAGTCAACTGAGCTTATAGCTGCACAGCTCGCTCACGATCCCGTGCAGCTGCCTCTTGTGTAGTCTAACTTGTGTCCAGATGAAATTGTGCTAATGCCCTAGATAGCTGATATGCTACAGGCAATGGGTATGTTTGGTAGGATCCATACTTATAAAATCACTCCATTGTTCCCCTCGACTAACATCTTAAGTTTTGCTGGGGAAGTACCTCTTAGGGCCTTATATACATATTAAATCGAATTTAAGTCGGTGGTCCTAGCGGCGCTACAGTTGTTTCTTAGCAGCCGCTATTCTGGAGGCGCCATCATTCAATGTCATTTACCCATTGCGGCCATAACAATAATAATAGTAAATAAAAATCTCAGCGATAGACTCGTAAGATACCTGATAAGGACCGAGTTTATCCATGGTACGAATACGACCAAAAATATTGGTCAGGCCAAAATATACAACCACAAACTCTCGGTGTTCGCATTTGATGTCAAGATATGATGACTATCTCTTAGATATTGATCGCCGAGACGAGTGAACTAGGAGAAATGAAAACAAATCAAAATACAAGGGACTAACGGGAAAATTAGATTATTACATCCCACCTCATTTTTGAAATAAGTTTCGTCCCAAAACTTATAACATGAAATAATCAAGGCAAGGTATATGCAGGGATGTTTACGAAATGCAACGAACAGAGCTCCATGCCGTACAGAGCTGCTGTGGTCCGGTTCAATATGTAGGGATGTTTACGAAATGCAACGATCATGAATCACTATGGTTGATGAATCCGATCAGTACAATAATCAAAATGTGAGTCTAACAAAGAACAAGTATGTAATTCCGATAACCTCGAAGATTTGGAAATCACATATGGGGACGATTACCCGAATCTTAAGGAAATTATGAAGTGGCCTGGATGCTCAATAATCAAGATACGAGAACAAACAACAACAATCAGACAACAACGATCGAACAATAATGATCGAACAACAATGATCGAACAACAACTACGAAGTTCACACATCAACTCAATACATTAAATGAACTAGTAAGTACCACAAGACATTTATTTCCCATAGGGCTCACAAGAATCGAATCGAGCTTGGAAAAGTTATAATGGTAAATAGATTAATTCGAAACAATATTACAACTCATTCAAATGTCAAATACCGAAGAACAGAACAAGTTCAGAAAGTATCAACAAACACAAACGAGTCGATAGAATTAAAAAATAAAGAAGTCAAAAATCTGGGTATTACGATCCACTTTCAATAAAAGAAGTTTGTCCACGAAATTTAAAACAATGAAAACAAGGTAATAACATGATAAGCAACTTCATAAGGTTGAATGACCAACCTCTAAGCATTCTGGCGAATGTGGAATGACTACTAACATCACGATAATTCTCGGTATTGATGCGGTTCAGTTAACGACACAAGTCAAAACCAAAATAAAGCACAACATACAAATGGAAATGGGTTGTTCGAGTAGAATCATGAGTTACTATGGGTTATATGGTTCAATATTCATCGATAATGGGATTATCCAATGAGGTCTTGAAAATAGTATATGGCGGAAACCATAATCACGATAAGTTCAAACATCAGGATAATAATAGCAGTACCAAAAAACTCGCAAGTTCTACAATGCGGCAACAAATTCAAATATAAAGGTTCAAGGATCTAAATTGTACAAGCGCAAGAATACCCCCATAAAAGGGAGTTTGTCCTCGAAATGTAGAACCACCAGAGTTAGAAATGTGAAGTAAGAGAATAGAGAGAATCAAGGTCCCGATTGTCGGGAACGTCAATGATTAGGACATATTACATAATCCTCACTTTCCAACCTTAGGCTTATTCAGGAGGAGAAGTAGGGGTACAGGACATCTTCTGGTCATTTGCTTTGCTTGTCAATAGGGTGACATTCCTTGTCAATTCGGAGATTATCTTACAATAGTGCATCTGATGACGTTCACATCTGTATTGGTAATAGGTCTAGGGTGGAGAGGGACAGTTTGCATAAACATGCTCCTGGATATTGCAGCTGATGTACTTTCCTGTCTTACTGGAAGTTAATGATGCCGACTTAGAAATGTCCAGGGTTCACTCCCAGCAGCGAAGATGATGCTTTCGAATGACACGGGGTTTGGGAACCCTAGTTCTTTTGCTGCCCAAAACCTTCCATATGTCTTCTGCCTCTTTGCCCCACTCGTAGACTCAATCACTAAGGAGGTTTCAGACGGTATCATATGATCTTGGTACTTTCTCACTGTATCACGAATCATTATCGTATGAGCCACCTCACTGCTTCCACAACCGTCATCACATCCACTTCTGCCAAGATTCGACATACTAAGACCTATCATACCATTTCGCACAGCAACACCAGCCAGATTCAGTAAACATCCCCGAATGCTCAAAGTAGGCAAAACTAGAATGTCGAAGAGTTCAGGAAGCATGTGTACTATATACAAGCCCGGGTGTTCCTATTACACCAGGAAACGACACTATACGTGCTGCAGAATACTATACAAGGATGACATATATACGTGCATACTATATTTAAAACCAACTTTTAGTCCTCTGACGAGAATGATAATATCATGCCCGAAAAATGATCTTTTGAAAATAAGGGGGCGAGTCACGTTTTGCACAAAACATGTAAATACTTTAGAAGAGGAAGTTTCATTTCACACGTCGAATTTCAAATTTTTGTAAATAAATTTTAAAGACGTCGTAACTAGTTTGAAAAATTTAATTTGTGTTTCAAATAGCACAAATTTAAAATCTCTCCACTTCTACCAAAACAGTCAATCGAAAAGTTTTGGCCGAAATACGTGACCATTTAATAAGACGATATTAAATCATAGGTTTTCACCATTTGAAAGGTTTTCAAACACCTTTTTAAAAGTATTCATGCAGCGGTTAAAATCGATACACAAAATTTCATCCTTAATGGAATATAGGAATCGATAATATTCCCGATTTTCCAAAATACAATATAAACCATATTCACCCGGACCGTATACATATTGTACACCCCAAAACCCTGATACCATAAACAAGTTCCATTCCCTCGATCAAGGTTGATCGAATTAACACAACACAATCACCGCACATATAAAAGGGAACTTACAATCGAGAGACTTACCATATCCATACGCCAGTATGCACAAGTTCCTTAAACGTATTGGTGATGGAAAAATAATGGACATAGTTCGAAGGAGTACAAACATATTACTCTGGTTTCTCACAGGCCTCTTGATAGAATCAGAAATCAATGGGCACGACTCTGATGGAATACAATCCACAACACGGACACAAAGTCCAGGTATGTTCAGAAAAGTGATTAAAACAGTTTGAAAAAAAAAAGAAATTAGGGATCAGAGAGACTTACAGCACAAGTCGCATGAAATGGCAGCAACCCAGTGATATCATAAACAGACGAGAAACTCAACTTTGACAGACCTGAAACACCAGTAGCCTAGGTATCCATAAACCTAGGTTCCGATACCATATTCTGTGACACCCCCGTGATATACAGAGATATTATAGCGCTGTAAATCCTTTTTCGAGGACCTACCAGGCTTAGACCGACATAAATCCACGAGCATAAACCAAAACCAAGACATTCATACACATTAACGATAATCAACTTTTAACCACATACATCATAACACTCAATGATACAGTGTCCCATGGGACCACAACTGGTACAACAACATCACCAAAATGACTGAGCCACAAACAATACACATTACCCGACGATACTCGTGCCAATACAAAACAAAACTCAACTCTGTTCAAGACAGAACGACCACAGACTTCAAATAGTACATGATATCAGTGTTGCCCGCCAAACTCGTGTCTGTAATATCCGTACCTTTATTTTCCGGTTTATTTGTTATTGTTCGTTTGTGGTTGTTTACCTCGGACCATTACGGTTTATTGGATATTATTTCTTCGTTGCTTGTATTTTTTCTCGGACCGTTGGATCAGCTTGTCGTGTTGTGCTCTTACCGTCTTTTTCAGTTTTGGTAGCATCGTCATGCGGCAAGAAGCTGTCTGGCATGACCTGTGCAAAATGGCGCAAGACTCGCGGCATTCTGCGCCGTGTCTGTGCGCCGTGTCACACAGGGATGCTCAATGTCTCGCGAAACAGCGCAAGAACCGCGGCATTCTGCGCCGTGTCGCACAGGGGTGCTCGCTGCCTCGTGAAACGACGCAAGACCCTCGACATTCTGCGCCGTGTCTGTGCGTTGGGTCGCACAGGTGCACTCGTTGACTTGCAATACGGTGGTAAACACGGCGCTGGATTGGCCGTTTGTTGCGCCGTGTTTCGTCCGAGTATAAATAAGACAGACACGGGTTTTAACCCCATTTTCTCTCCTCCTCTCGGCTCTTCACTCATTCTTGGCGATTTTGGGCGATTTCATTCGGATATTTCATTATATCATCATACAACTCGGAATTGGAGATTAAATCTCGAATCAATCATCTTCCTTCTACCATTCCATCGTTGAATTGAGGTATTTTGACATTATACCTAACTTTAGGGTTCTTGGATAAAGTTCGTTTTCCTTTCGTTTTTGCTTCGATCGATGATGGATTATAGTTGGGTAGTTGTGGTTTTATGTTTTTCTAGAACTTTAGTGGATTAATTCCAAGTTTTTCCCCTCGTTGATCGAATTTGGCCCTTATGCCTTCATAGTGTTCGGTGTATTTTCCCTAAGGGTAGGACGTCGTATGATTCGTGTTTTTTTCAGCGGGATTGTAGTTGATTGGGTCTCTATTGTTGTTAGGATCGGGAATTGGAGTTGTTTCGGATCGAAGCCTTTTTTGTTCGTCGTCCGCTTCGTATTTAAGGAACCAAGGCAAGTACTTTATTGCTTTATATTATGACATGCATTTCGGTAATGAAATTGTGATGTTGGAGTATTGTAAGGATGTTCTCGGGGTACTCTCACCTGGGGTTGCTCGAAGGGGCACACAGGGACTTGGCCATATGGTCTTGCGTGAGGGCTACCTTCGAGGGGTATTCTCACCTGGGGATTGGCTCGATGGGGCCCACAGGGACTTGACCGAGTGGTCTTGCACGAGAATTACCTTGAGTGATATTGTTGATTGATGAATGTTGATGGATATTCCGGAATATCATGATTATGTAATGTTTTATAACTAGTTTTTGGAAATGCCTGTGTATTAAAAAACTGTAATATTGTACTTGCACTAGCTGTTGTTGCTAACCCCTCATTGGGGTGGAATGTTTATGCATTTCAGGTGGTACTGAGAATCAGGAGCATACACGTGGTCCACATGGAGTTGACGGGCAGTCGAGATGTTAAAAGGCTCGAGTCAATGTTTTGGAATGTGTCTGTTTTCGTTTTATTCTAATATGTACTGGATTTCGAGTTTGTCAGTCTTGTAATGTCTTTGGATTATATTATGAATTGCACTGAACTTCTACATTTTGTCCGAGGCCACCGCCCCACTTTATTTTTGGTTACGTCTTCGTATTATTGAGTTATTGTGTATGTTTGTAATGTCAGCCTGGTAGGCCCTGGTGGGCCTTACTGCGTGTAATTACCCGTAAGAGAATTGGGGTGTTACATTTATGGTATCAGAGCCTAGGTTCGGAAATACCTAGGCCTTTGGTTATTTGGTTCTGTCAAGTCCTTAGAGTCATGTAAACTAACCGAGCTTAACATCTGGCGCTGCTGTCGAACTGTGTAACCCGTGGTAGTAAGACTTCATGAAACTCTTCGTATATTTTATTTTCTTTCGTAGTGTTTTAAATCTGAGTTCTTAGAATTGTGAACTGTGCTGATAATTTTCAACTCTTTTATCTTTTAGCATGATGAGAGGGCGTGGTAGACGTGGTCGCGGCAGAGGCCGTGGACGTGGCATTGTTCTTGAGCCTGATACACCTAGTGCCACATCTGGCTCGGCGACCCATTCGTTACCAAACACCGACCCTTTGAATCCTGGCGGTCAGCCGGATCCTTCTGTTAATCAAGAACCGTCGGCTGAGACTAATGTGAATGCCGGCATAGCTACTATAATTCAACAAGTAGCAGCACAATTAGTTCAGTTGAATGAGGCCGGGCACCGTGACCAGCAGTCAGATGATATTGCTGGGGCTACTAAGTGGATTCAGGGAGTGAAGAAGATGCAACCTCCCCGTTTCGCTGGGGCGTCTGACACGTTGGGCTGGGAGAGTTGGTTGTTCCAGTTTGGTAAAATCTTCGATGCTATTGCTTGCCCAGAAGAGAGACGGGTTCCTATTGCTAAATACTTTCTTGACAAGAAAGCCGCAGACTGGTGGGAAGCTGTGGGGCCTACGGATCGCATGGCCACCTGGGCCGAGTTTAAAGCTGCCATGGAAGAAGAGTATTGTCCTTGGCCAGTTAAGTAGAAACGCAATGCAGATTTCTTTACTGCGACTCCTCTGGACGTATCTATCACTGAAGCTATCGTTTCATATAATCAGCAGCTGGGCTACGTTCGTGAGCAAGTGAGGACTGAGGCGGATAATATCCGTTATTTTGATTTGCGGATGAAACCCAGGATTCGAGAGGGTATGACAGGCTTTCGATGTACTACTTTGAAAGAATACCAGGATCGTGCTTTGGCCATTGAGATGGTTATTTTTGCGTCACGACCGAGCATCGAGAACAAGAAGTCGAAGACGACTGGTGGTTTTCAGGAAACAAGGGCAGTGGATTTCGTAAACCTCAGGCTTCTCACTCTGCTATTGGGAAACCGGTTCATCAAACTTATAGTGCTCCAAGCACACGACCGGACCATCCTTTTTCATCTGGCAGGGGACTATGTTTTAATTGTAACCAACCGGTCACCAGTTCAGAGATTGTCCCGTATCTCCTACGACTTGCTACTCGTGTGGACAGACCGGTCACCGAGCTGCCTCTTGTGAGGCCGCCACCAGGCTCAACAAGCAACATAATTCGGAGCCAACTCCTAGTGTGAATCCGGGGGTTACAACTAGTCAACCGCAGCAGACTTTTGGACGAGGCAGAGGTCGAGGTCGGTCAGATCGTCAGGCCGCTTCGAGTGTGGGATCGGTTCAGCCGAGGGTTTATCAGATGAGGCACGCGGACGATGTAGAGGGTCCAGTAGGTGCAGGTAGCTCACAGATACTTTCTCAGCCTATTTCTATATTATTTGATTCGGGAGCTACGCATTCTTTTATTGTGCTTGACTGTGTGCATCATTTGGGTCTTTATTGTTTTGTTGAGTGTGAATCGTTTGTGGTGGGTACTCCGAGTGGGGAGCGTTTGGTTGGTAATCGAGAGGTTAGGGATTGCCCTGTGTATATTGGGAGTCGAGATTAGCCTTCAGACCTCATTGTTGTGGATCTGAAGGGTGAGGATGTGATTCTCAGAGATGATTGGTTGGTTCGGCATGGTGATATTATGAACTACCGGACTTGAACCATTTCTATATTATCCGAGGATGGTGTCGATCATACTTTCGTGGGTCGTAAGCCAGGTAGTTCGGGGAAAATGATTTTAGCCATCAAGGAGATGAAATTACTGAATCAAAACTGTATAGGTTATTAGTGCTATGCCCTGAGTACCGATGATGGTGGAGTTGATCTATCATCGATTCCAGTCGTGAGCGAGTATCCTGATGTATTTCCAGATGATCTCCCGGGTTTACCCCCATCTAGAGATGTAGAGTTTTCCATTGATCTTGAGTCGAGTGCATCACCTGTTTCTCCTGCACCGTATCGTATGGCGCCTACTGAGATGTTAGAGCTAAAAAAGCAGTTAGGCGAGCTTCTTGACAAAGGGTATATTCGACCAAGTGCGTCACCTTGGGGTGCACCAGTCTTCTTCGTTAAGAAGAAAGATGGCTCGTTCCGTCTGTGCATCGATTATCGGGAGTTGAACAAGCTAACTATAAAGAACAAGTACCCGTTGCCCCGTATAGATGACTTGTTCGACCAGCTTCAAGGAGCTACTGTTTTCTCCAAAATCGATTTGCATTCGGGATATTATCAACTTAGAATTCGAGATTTAGATATTACGAAAACTGCTTTTCGTACCCGTTATGGTCACTATGAGTTCGTGGTTATGCCGTTTGGGCTGACTAATGCTCCCGCCGTGTTTAGGCAGTTGATGAATAAAGTCTTCATTGATTACCTCGATAAATTTGTGGTCGTTTTCATTGACGACATTATTATCTACTCACAAAACGAGGTAGATCACGCTGAACACCTCCATATAGTGTTGAACACCTTGAGGATAGAGAAACTGTATGCAAAGTTTTCTAAGTGTGAGTTTTGGCTTAAGAGAGTAATCTTTCTCGGACACGTAATTTCAGCTGAAGGGGTTCGGGTGGATCCTCAGAAGATAGCGGCAATTATTGAATGGGAACCACCTAGGAACGTGAAGGAGACATGGAGTTTCTTGGGACTTGTGAGGTATTACCGTAGGTTTGTCGAGGGATTTTCGAAAATCGCTCGACCACTTACTCAGTTACTCCAGAAATCCCAAAAGTTCGAATGGAGTGTGGAGACACAGAACAATTTTGATGAGTTAAAGAGGCGGTTAACTTCGGCGCCAGTTTTGTAATTACCTCAGGGTACTGAAGATTTTGTTGTCTATAGTGATGCTTCGGGACTCGGACTGGGATGTGTTCTAATTCAGGGGGACAGGGTGATTGCTTATGCTTCTCGACAGTTGAAACCATATGAAGCAAATTACCCTACTCATGATTTGGAACTAGCTGCAGTTGTTTTCGCTTTAAAAATTTGGAGGCATTATCTTTACGGGACATCGTGTAAGATTTACACGGATCACAAGAGTCTGAAGTACATCTTCAGTCAAAAGGAATTGAACATGAGGCAGCGTAGGTGGCTAGAATTAATTAAAGATTACGACCTTGAGATTCTTTATCATCCGGGCAAGGCGAACGTTGTGGCTGATGCCTTGAGTCGTAGGCCGATAGCTTTGCAGATGTTGGAGGTACTTACGCCTCAGAACGGGATCCAACAGGATTTGATTCGTCATAATATCGAAGTTTGGGTTCAGAGAGTTCAGGGTCAGCTGTGTGCGTTAGAGATCACTTCGTCTTTGATTGATGATATCAAGGCGAAACAGTATAAGGACCCGTTCCTAGTCCAGTTGAGGGAGGACGTAGAGAAAGGAAAAGCTCCGGGATTTGTGGTTCATGATGACGGAATTTTAAGATTTCGCGGCAGGTTATGTGTCCCGTGCGATATTGAGTTGAGACAGAAAATTTCGAGAGAAGCTCATAGTACACCTTATTCCATACATCCGGGTACAAGCAAAATGTACAAGGATGTAAGGGGTAACTACTGGTGGAGTAATTTAAAGACAGATGTTAGCGAGTTTGTGTCGAAGTGTCTGACCTGTCAGCAGGTTAAGATCGAGCATCAGCGACCCGTGGGGCTGCTACGACCACTTCCTATCCCGGAGTGGAAATGGGAGGATATTTCTATGGATTTCATTACCAGTATGCTCAGGACAAGGACCGGAATGGACATGATTTGGGTCATCGTTGACCGACTAACCAAATCTGCTCATTTTCTGGGTATTAAGGATACTTGGGGACCGGAGAGATTGACGTGGGTATTTATTGCGGAGATCGTGAGATTGCATGGGACCCCTAAGAGTTTTGTTTCAGATGGAGATGGCCGGTTTGTATCACATTTCTGGCAGGCCATTCATCGAGCCTTGGGAATCGATTTGAGACTCAGTACATCATATCACCCTCAGACAGACGGACAGTCAGAGAGGACTATACAAACACTGGAAGACATGTTGAGAGCATGTACTTTAGACTGGAAAGATGATTGGGAGTCATATCTGCCATTAGTCGAGTTCACGTACAACAACAGTTGGCACGCCTCGATTAAAATGGCACCATTTGAGGCCTTGTACGGACGAAGGTGTAGATCACCTTTATGTTGGGATGACACGTCTGAATTGGTAGGTATTGAAACGGACTTGGTAGCCGAGACGAGAGAAAAGATTGCTCTAATCCGTGATAGGTTATTGGCGGCTCAAAGTCGGCAGAAGTCCTATGCCGACACGCGTCGCTGACAGTTGGAGTTTGAAGATGGAAATCACGTTTTATTAAAGGTGTCGCCAACTCGAGGAGTTTACTGTTTCGGTCGGAAGGGTAAACTTAGCCCGAGGTATGTTGGACCCTTTGAAATTTTGGAGCGAGTTGGGGACCTCGCCTATCGTTTGGCTCTTCCGTCGTCATTAAGTCACGTGCATAATGTGTTTCATGTCTCACAATTGAGGAAATACGTGTCGGATCCTAGCCATATTATTGATTTCGGGGAGATTGCTTTGGGGTCCGATGTCACCTTTGAGGAGAAACCGATTCGGATCTTGGGACGCCAGGTGAAACAACTTAGACGTAAAGCTATTCCGTTAGTGAAGGTGCAATGGTCAAGGCATGGGACGGAGGAAGCTACATGGGAAACCGAGGACAACATGAAGTCGACGTATCCGGAGTTGTTCACATTTTAAGTTTCAGGACGAAACTTTTTGTTAGAGGGGAGGAATGTAATATACGTACCTTTATTTTCCGATTTATTTGTTATTGTTCGTTTGTGTTTGTTTACCATTCCGGTTTATTGGATATTATTTCTTTGTTGCTTGTATTTTTTCTCGGACCGTTGGATCGGCTTGTCGTGTTGTGGTCTTACCGTCTTTCTCAATTTTGGTAGCGTCGTCATGAGGCAGGAAGCTGTCTGGCATGACCTGTGGAAAACGGCGCAAGACCTGCGGCATTCTGCGCCGTGTCTGTGTGCCGTGTCGAACAGGGATGCTCACTGTCTCGCGAAACGGCGCAAGAACCACGGCATTCTGTGCCGTGTCGCATAGGGGTGCTCGCTGCCTCGTGAAACGGCGCAAGACCCATGGCATTCTGCACCGTGTCTGTGCATCGGGTCGCACAGGTGCACTCGTTGACTTGCAATACGGCGGTAAACACGGCGCCGGATGGGCCGTTTGTTGCGCCGTGTTTCGTCCGAGTATAAATAGGACAGACACGGTTTTAACCCCATTTTCTCTCCTCCTCTCGGCTCTTCACTCATTCTTGGCGATTTTGGGCAATTTCATTCGGATATTTCATTCTATGATCATACAACTCGGAATTGGAGATTAAAGCTCGAATTAATCATCTTCCTTCCACCATTCCATCGTTGAATTGAGGTATTTTGACATTATACCTAACTTTAGGGTTCTTGGCTAAAATTCATTTTCCTTTCGTTTTTGCTTCGATCAATGATGGATTATAGTTGGGTAGTTGTGGTTTTATGTTTTCCTAGAACTTTAGTGGATTAATTCCAAGTTTTTCCCCTCGTTGATCGAATTTGGCCCTTATGCCTTCATAGTGTTCGGTGTATTGTCCCTAAGGGTAGGACGTCGTATGATTCGTATTTTTTTCAGCGGGATTGTAGTTGATTGGGTCTCTATTGTTGTTAGGATCGGGAATTGGAGTTGTTTCGGATCGAAGCCTTTTTCGTTCGTCGTCCGCTTCGTATTTTAGGAACCAAGGCAAGTACTTTATTGCTTTATATTATGACATGCATTTCGGTAATGAAATTGTGATGTTGGAGTATTGTAAGGATGTTCTCGGGGTACTCTCACCTGGGGTTGCGCGATGGGGCACACAGGGACTTGGCCGTGTGGTCTTGCGCGAGGGCTACCTTCGAGGGGGTATTCTCACCTGGGCATTGGCTCGATGGGGCCCACAGGGACTTGACCGAGTGGTCTTGCACAAGAATTACCTTGAGTGATGTTGTTGATTGATGAATGTTGATGGATATTCTGGAATATCATGATTATGTAATGTTTTATAACTGGTTTTTGGAAATGCCTGTGTATTAAAATACTGTAATATTGTACTTGCACTAGCTATTGTTGCTAACCCCTCATTGGGGTGGAATGTTTATGCATTTCAGGTGGTACTGAGAATCAGGAGCATACACGTGGTCCACATGGAGTTGACGGGCAGCCGAGATGTTAAAAGGATCGAGTCAGTGTTTTGGAATGTGTCTGTTTTCGTTTTATTCTAATATGTACTAGATTTCGAGTTTGTTGGTCGAGTAATGTCTTTGGATTATATTATGAATTGTACTGAACTTGCACATTTTGGCAGAGGCCACGGCCCCACTTTTTTTTTAGTTACGTCTTCGTATTATTGAGTTATTGTGTATGTTTGTAATGTCAGCCTGGTAGGCCCTAGTCGGCCTTATGGCGTGTAATTAGCCGTAAGAGAATTGGGGTGTTACAGTGTCCGTCCTATGCTGGCTCACCATATAAACCTTTACCTGAATACACAACAAGTATATTCACCCCCGAAGTGGTCAGCAAACCAGTGCAAGTACATCGATTCCTGAATATGTACTACAAGTGAATAAAACAACAAAACCATAACATCATTACTCATATTCCGGAATATAGTACAATAACCAACATGAAACAACCTCCCGAGCTATACTGGCCCTGTACATCATGCGAGATACACACCCTAAGAGTCCTCCTCAAGCCCTCTCTGGTTGTATAGCCTAACCAAGTGATCTGTAGAAATCACAGTCTAACGGATCCCAAGGGACCATCGCTGGTTTTACTTGGCTCACACACACTTAGTGACCACATGTCAGAAACCACAAAAACCATCACTTTCTGAAATCACATTTTCTAAAATTACCACTTTTCACAGAAATCACATTTTTCCATATATTCACACGAAGTACATCAAACGTAATCAAAGTACTTGCCTCATTTAGAACAACACAGGAAACGGTGAATGGAAGGACCTACGATCTGAACTTTATTCATCAGATTAGATCCTAGCACAACACAATAGTATGTCAAACACCATACAACGTAAACGAAAGGAATCACCCTAAGTTCCACCCTTAGGGACAACAAACCGAAACACTATGTGGACAACATGGATCATACTTAAACTACGGAAGAAAACTCGGAATTTAATCTGTAAACTTCGAGGAAAACAAAATATTGTGATCACAACATCATAATCTAACACAATTCAAGGCTGAAACAGATTAGAATTAAGTAATATCAACAAAACCCTAAAATCCCGAAACTAGGGTTTCATGAATGATTTACCTCGATCCGGATGACAAAAGATGTTAAGATGTTGTTAACTACATAATAGGAATTAAAAAATGTGGATGGATGGTGATATCCATCCAAAAACCACAATTTCATATGCTCAAGGTCGCCCGACCGTCGGAGAAGAAAAGAGGAGTGGAGGAAATGATGAAATCTGAACCATGTAGGCCTATTTATACTGGTCATATTAGCGCATGCTACGGTCATGTGTAGCATGCGCTATTGGTCTTAAAAGGCAGTACACCACCTTCAAAAGGCGGTGCAGAGCCTTCTAAATTGGCTGCATTAGCATGTGCTATCGTAACGGTTAAAGCGCGCTACCTATTCGTCCCCAGAATACAGAAACTTCCTATATCTACTGATCGGTTAAATTAGCGTGCGCTACCATGGTCGAAAACATGCGCTACTCATGTAGCATTTGCGTGCTAGCTACCAATGTAGCATGCGCTAACTGCTCCTTTTCATCATTAAAATCGCGAAGTCTGATCAGAACGAACACATCCCGATATATACAGAACTAGATAATTACCAGAAATCAACACATCAGTTACAACTCCAATATACACACAATTCCATATACCAAACGATATGATATGGAAATTTCACAAACCAATTCCCAACGGAAAATGACCAAAAATAAAATACATTAATAATAAAGTACAAGGATATTACAAGTTCCAGGCAAAATGGGACACCTGTACCAAATACAACCTCACAGGTTCAGTCAAGCTTCTCAATTAACTGATATCAATAGGAATGGGGTATCCATGAGATGATAGAAACTAGCTAAGAGAATGACTAAGCGATGGTACATGTAGACTTCGCAAAATGGGGAGAAGCTTTGGAAGTTGAGACAGACTCTATGCATGCTAATCAGGTCTGGACATTAGTAGATCGTCCTAAGGGCATAGTGCCCATTGGGAACAAATGGATCTATAATAGAACATGAATAGGACTAGGTTCATACCCATAAGGCCAAGCTTATGGCAAAGGGTTATTCCCATAGAGAAGGAGTCAATTACTTCAAGACCTTGTCATAGGTAGCCATGATAAAATCTATTCGTATGATACTTGTTATAGCATCCCACGTGGATTATGAAATATGGCAAATGGATGTGGAAATTGCATTTCTAAAAAGATTCCTCAAGGAGGAGATCTACATGGAACATTATAAGGGATTCGTATCCAAAACCGATATTTATAAAGTATGCAACTTCAGCATACCACTTATAGGCTAAAGCAAACTTCACGAAGTTGGAAACTTCATTTTAATGAGAGATTCAAAGAGGAGCCTTGTATTTACAAGAAGGTTAGTGGGAGCAAAATTGCGTTCTTAGTACCATATGTGGATGACATTCTACTTATATAAAATGATGTAGGAATTCTCAGTTCATGAAAGCTTATATTTTGATAGAGTTCTCAATGAAAGAATTAGGAGAAGCTACCTATGTTCTGGAAATTCATATATCAGAATAGAATGAAAGAATGTTAGGTCTCTCCCAAGTCCTCTATATTGAAAAGATGCTAAAGTGATCTAGAATGAAAGATTATAAAAGAGGATTCCTACCTATCCAAAATGGTATAAAACTTTCCCTAGATATGCACCAAAGTCAGGAAGATAGAAAGGAAATGAGTAAGGTACCCTATGTCTCGGTAGTGGGTAGCCTCATGTATGCTACGATTTTCTCTAGTCCAGAAATTACTTATGCTGTGAACATGGTAAGTCGATATGAGTCAATTTTAAGGTATCTTTATTCCGAATGGTGGAGCAGTATCTTGTAGAAGTGCCAAGCAGCACATGATTGCTATCTCTACATGTAAAGTTGAATACGAGGCAGCCACATAGGTTGCTAAAGAAGCCTTTTGGATTAAGAAGTTCACTAAGGAACTTCAACTGGTCCCTCACACGGAGTGGATGGCACTATTTGACAACAATGATGGAGTTGTTGCATACTTGAAGGATTCTAGGACTCAGCACAACGCCAAACATATTGAGAGACAGTATCATTTTGTTAGAGAAATCGTTTCCGAAATGAAATGTTACACTGCAGAGAGTAGAAACAAGAAATAATGTTGCTGATGCACTGACCAAAACACTATCTCGGATGGTCTTAGAGCGACATCTGGACAGTATGGATATTAGAATACCGTAGTTTGTGGCATTGAGTACAAGTGAGAGATTGGTAGGAATATGCCCTTGAATTCCACTTAGAGGATGAAAGGGTGAGATCATTGTATTCCAATTATGAACATTAATCGATTAAGGCATTTATTATTGCTATATTATTGTATATCATTGGCACCATGATTTGGTATATATAATAATAGTCCTTGCATAAGAGAGAAAATATTTCACTCCTTATGAGATTAGGAGAGAGGCACAGGAAGTGTTTAGGGCTCGAAAATTGGTTCGTAAGTCGATAGAACTTAACTGGGCATTAATTTTAGACATGACTTGTATAACGTGTACTTTGACATGGAGAGTTAATGTCTTTACTAAGGATTAGTGGGAACACGAAGTATAGGTATGCTAATACAATTAGCATACTCGAACTCGACTTACCTCGATTCGATCATATAGATTTTACTCCGGGATAGTAAAAGACGAAATTGAAAGGTTGTGATAGTTATACGTGAATCTTTGACTTTCGGATTTAGTAGGAGATATGCTTGACTGAGATGTGCTTGTGATATTAAATTAGCCACTAGAGTAGTTCGATCCAATCACCTGCTGGTGGGGTCAACCTCCAAGTGGAACTTGGTGGACAAGTAGCACTATCTACTAAATACAAAGATAAGATTAATTCTCCTTTAAGTGAACAGGTAGATATCCTATATGGTTAGTGGCCAATGAGATCATAAGTCTTTGCAAAATCATCTTGAGCTAGTTGTATTTGATACACGAGCTCGGTGATCTTGATTTGCACTAACAAATACATGTAGTCAAGTTATAATAGGGTTTGAAATTACCGCGACCCTAATACTTAATTGGGACATATAACTAAAAGGGTTTATATATATGATATTCATAACATAATGATTTTGGAATGATTCCTACCATTCATTCTCAGTTGGGTTACAGTGTAGGCTATCGGACTGGCTTGGTGTTCCTAACACTCTTTGGTCCCTCCCATTGCTAACTGAGACGAACCTATAGAGTTGCACACTCAGGATAGACGACGAATTATATTGAGCTTATTTTCTATTGGTTAATATTGAACATTGGATGTCTAGTTTACGTTATTGGATAAATTAAATTAATCTAATGAATCAAATAAATCATTGGGTAATGAATATATTTTATAAATAATTGTTTTTTATAAAAATTATATGTAATATAATTAGATAAATTGATTAATTAATTGTATTAATATATTCAAATATACCAATATGTATCTGTCGGATTATACACACAATGGTCCTTTCCATGGACCGGTACGAACCTTCTTCTTCATTTCTTTAGGATGGCGGCCACCTCCCACATGGTGCCTTGTTGATGCTTTTGTCTTGGCATGGTTATGACTAAAGTGTGGTGATTAAATTATACATGGTATACGAAGTTGTTAGGAATACTTATTATTTTTTGATGATATCATCCCTATATTCTGATTTATTCAAATGAATACACTAAGTACTTGGCAATTGTAAAGAAGAACCAAATGAGTATCTTCTATAGGCCATTGAATAAGCTAAGTATTTGATCAAGTGTTGATCAGGTAGAATATCGACTAAGTATAGAACTGCCAAATTATTAGGCGTGTTTAATATCATGAGAGTTTTGGTCTGAAACTCAGCTGCAGTCGAGAAGGCAGTATATCAGGTGAGTTCTGGTCAATGGGAACATGAGAGAGGTTTGACCGCAGACGAGTTATTATCAGATGAGTTCTGGTTAAGTCAAAGTATCAGCTGAAGTTTGACCATCAGATAAGATATTATCAGGCGAGTTATTAGGCCACTTTCGGTCAAACGAAATATCAGCTGCGGTTTGACTATAGACGAGTTCTCTATCAGACAAGGTGTTCGGTCAATCATAATATCAGAGAAGGTTGACCAAGTTATTACTGCAGCCAAGTACAAGTCAGTCAGTCCACATCAGCAAGCATTGAAGTCAACAATAACGGAAAGACACGTGAAGACTTAAGACATAAGAAGACAACGTGATTGATTCCCGAAAATTGAGGAATACTTTATTCCTAAAGATTCACGCCCCGAAGACTTCTAAATATAGTAATCAAGTAAAAGCGGCACAACGGGAAGATTCTTCAAACGGACAGAATTGAAGAAAGGAAGAAGCCGTGCAACAGAATAAAAAGATAAACAAAGAAGTCCACTCTCCAACGGACATATTTGTTATAGATGATGCAAATGCTATGAAGCTCAAGATTTATACTATATATATATATATATATATATATATATATATATATATATAAAGGACAGATTGAGCAAAGTATAATGCGAACAACATTTTACAAGCGAACAAAATATTCAAAGCAATCAAAGCATATAACGAACTATATCATCGTGAAAGAGCAAGCTTAAAGTCATATTAAAAAAGAAGCTCTTTAGTTGGAGAAGACAAATACTCTTGTCTTTAAAGTTTGAGTGCGGGGTACTTCTGTCTGTAAACAAGGTTTTCAGAATTTCGAGGCTGATAAGGCATCCATGGGTTCTTGATTGGAAGGTGATAGACATCTCGAGAGTTGTTAAGGCATCCATGTGTTTTTAATCAAGAAGTGCCAAGCAGCCAAAGGGAGTTGCAACGGCCACGTGTTTCCACTGGTTGGAAGCTGTTGTAACAAGAAGAGAATTCATTGTAACCTTTATCACTGGTTGACAGTTATAGTGAATTTATCTCCAACTGGTTTGGAGAGAAGTGGATTAGTAGAGGATTACCCCACCTCTGATACTACTATAAGTATTTGTGTGTTTTTACTGCATAGCATCATACTTATCTGCTGCATTCATACTGTTCCATTTAGTAGTCAATTGTCTTCCGCATAACTTAATTTATACAGTTGACATAGTCACCTGCATTGTCATCAACTGAGCTTCCACCTGCAGCTAATATTTTGTTAGCTGTATACTATATCAGCTGAGTTACTCACCTGAGATTAAGGAAAAGAGTTTAATAAGTCTATTCACCACCCAGAATTATTCCTGACGACTTGTGACCTACAAGTGGAATCAGAGAGGTTGGTTCATTAGTACAGAACCAAATCCATATACTTGAGTATATTTATTTTAATCTCTCATTAAAATGGAAGACATGCAACACATGCACTCTAGACTTCCTATTTCTTCTGTTGATGAATATGATCGTTGGAAGATAAGAATTTCATCCATTCGTGAAGATATGTGGTGTGTCATAGAAGACGGACCCTTAACATTCCTTAAAGACAACAAAGGAGAAGGAATTGCAGCTGGGGAGCGAGAGAAGATCCATAGGAAGAGAACATAAATGTCACCTAAAGAAAGTAAGCTGGCCAACCTTGACAACCTGGACAGAGATGTCTTGTATCAAACCCTAGACAAAGCTACCATGGTAAAAATCAAGAACTGCAATACCGCTAAGGAAGTACGGGACACATTAGCTATAATTTGTAAAGAGACGGCTCATTAAGGAAAATAAATTGTCAAATTCCACTAAAAAATTTGATAATTTCAAGATGAAGACTGGAGAAACGATTGATCAGGTGGATGTGAGATTCACAAAGATCATCAATGAGATCAACTCCCTTGGAAAGACATATGGCAACAAGGAGATGGCCCTGAAAGTACTAAGATCTCTTAATCCAGAATGGAGCATGAAGGCTATAGCTATGAGAGAATCTACGGATCTAAATAAAATAAAGATCCAGGAACTATTCCCCGACCTAAAGGCCTATGAGTTCAATCTGCCCTGCTCATCATCAAATGATCCCACAGAGAAAGAAATTGCCTTTGCAGCCGAGTCCCCTGCAAAGACTCTATCTGAAGTAAAATCTCCAACTCCTCTGAACTTTGAAGAAGAAATGGCCTTAATAATGCAAAGATTCAGTAATTTTTGGAAAAATAACTTGAAATATAAGAAGAACTACAAAGAGAATCCTAGGAGGAATCAAAAGCGGGAAATTGGAAAGTAGAGTGCTACAACTACAATAAAACAGGACACAACCAGTTTGAATGTCCATATATCAAGAAAGATGGGGACAGAAAAGAAGCAGGTAAGAGGGATGACAAGACAAAGGCCCTGATTGGAGAAGACGAGAATCCATAAGTGGTAGAATCAAGTAGTGTATTCTTCTATGATAATGATGATGATTACAACTGCTTGATGGCCAACCTAGCTGATGAGGAGGTAATTTCTAAACCTTCAACTTCAGGTCTTGTCAGCTCAAACATGTCTGAAGATATTGAATTTCATAAATCTGTAGATCAGCTATTTAAATATTTTGAAACTTTAAAAACTGCACACCACACTGTGTCAGCTGAGAAAACACAGCTGCAAGATGAGAATGGTTAGCTAAAAAATAACTTGGAAAAACTCAGCCAAGAGTTAACTAAGATCAAATCTGAATTTGAAAAATAGACTGAAGATAAATTGAAAAACTCAGCTGAAAATACCACAGCTGAGATCAAAAGGCTAACTGTGTTAAACAATGAGAAATCAGCTGCACTTGCTCATGTCAAATTTGAGTTTTCTAAACTGAAACAGCTGAGTAATACACAAGCAAAGGAAATAACATCCTTGAAGGCATCTATAACCTTAGATGGTCTATGTACAAAGAGGCCATTGTATTTAAAATCAGGCCTTGGATATGACCCAAACACTCCCTCCAGTTCAAAAACTACCTTCATCAAGGGAGAAACAATTATTCGGACTGTTGATCCCACATACAAACCTGTATTTCAAAATAGGCAGTGGCCAAATAAAAAATTTAGGCAGCGGCCAAAGTTTTCAAGGCGGCCACCTAGACAAGAAATTAGGCAATGGCCAAGGCAGAAGTAACAGTCAAAACACTATTCTACTTATTACAAACAACTCCCCAAAAATAGATTTCAAAATGGGAGAGGCAAATGGAAACCTCAAGGTTATCCAAAATTTCAATATAAACAGGTGTGGATACCACAAAACTTTAACAAATGGTCTCAGCCAAGATTTAGAAATGGCCCACACCAAAACAATTTTCAGTCATATGCTATATACTGATCAGACCAAGGATATAGACCCAGGCAACACATACATCACAGGGTTAATCTATATGCTTTCCAAAATTACAGGAGAAATCAATTCTCCAAGCAACCCCATTAACCCCAGAGGACCCACTCAAATTTGGGTACCTAAATCTCTGCTTGTCTGATTGCAGAAAAGGTGGGAAAAGGTGGGAGGACTACTACAATATCACCTCAGACTTAACAATAGGAGGTGAAGAATGATTCGTAGACTCTGGATGCTCAAGGCACATAACAGGAAACAAGAAGATTCTGCCATAATATGTCAAAGAAAGAGGTCTAGATGTAACATTTGGAGATATCTAAAGAGAACAATCCAAAGAACATGGGAAGCTGCACAGAGGAAACATAATCATCACCAAACTGCAGTATGTCAAGGGAATTAAATATAATCTTCATAGAATAAGTCAATTCTGTGATGAGAACAACCTGGTAGTCTTCACAAGATGGAAATGCATGGTAATTGATCTCCTCTATGGAGAAGTGGAGCTACAAGGATTCAGAAGAAGAGATGTCGTCCTAATAGATTGGATATCAGGAACACCAAACACCTATTCCTATCTAAGACAATTGATGGGAATGGATGGCTCTGGCAGAAGAGACTTTGTCACATGAACTTCAAATCCATCAACAAGATAAGCTCTCAGAAGTTGGTCAGAGGACTCTGAGCAGAAGTATTCAAGAAGGAGACCTTTTGTGATGCATGCCAGAAAGGGAAGCAGGCCATATCATCTTTCAAGTCAGTTCAGCCAACCACTCTAACCAACAGAGTTCTAGATCCACTTCGTATAGATCTATTTGGTCCTATCAAGCCACGAACATTGAGTGGAAGGAAGCATGCCTTAGTAGTAGTAGATGACTACTCCAGATATACATGTCTTATTTTTCTCAACAAAAAGAGTGAATCACTAACAAAGCTTCCTGAGCTTATGAGAGAGATCTGAAATGAGAAATCCCTTTCCATCATCAAGATCAGATCAGACAGAGGAGGAGAATTTCTAAACAAGGCAATCACTGAGTATAGTTATCAAAATGGAGTCCATCATGAAGTCTCTGCATCAAACCCCCCCAACTGAATGGCGTAGCTGAAAGAAGAAACAGAACCCTACAGGAAGCAGCCAGGTCAATGATTGCTGAAACTGACCTGCCAAAGAGGGTCTGGGCTGAAGCGGTTAACACAGCAAGCCATACTCAGAATAGAAGTATGATTGTAGGGAGACACAACAAAACCCCTTATGAGGTTTGGCATGGCAGAACACCAACTGTTGCATATTTTTATATATTTGGTTATAAGTGTTTCATCCACAACAATGGTAAAACCCAATTGAATGCCTTTGATGCTACAACTGATGATGGACTCTTTATGGGATACTCAGATATAAGCAAGGCATACAAAGTATTTAACAAAAGAACATTAGTTGTGGAAAAAACACCCCATGTTGTCTTTGATGAATCTACTATCGAGTACAGGAAATAGGTAGAATCAATTGAGGAAAAGCTCAAAGCCACCTCATTAGATGAAATTCTCATCAATGACACATTAATGATGGACTCAACTGAAGAACCAACTGCAGATCACATAGGAGACCCAACTCAGACGTCAATACCACAACTGATCCAACCACAGCTGATGCAGTCACAGCTGACCCAACCATAGCTGATCCAACTGCATCCGATGAAGACCCAACTGCAGATCAGACAACATCCCCACCAGCAGCTGACAAAACCATTGTTGGACCAGATGTAGTTGCACATCACCAAGACCAAGCTGATGTAGAAAGAGTCAAAGTCCATCAGAGCAACCCAATAGGGGGAACAAACCCTGAAGATGACACCCCCAAAATGGATTAGAGATAATATAATTCAGCAGATCATTGGAAACCTAATTGATGGTGTCAAGACCAGGTAATCTTCAGAACCAGTAGGAATGGCAATGTTCTCTTGTTTCATGTCTCAAATGGAGCCTAAAACAACTAATCAAGCCCTGTAAGACTACACTTGGGTAATTGCAATGCAAGAAGAGATAAGTCAAATGGAGAGAAACAAAGTCTGGGAACTAACAGACAGACCAGATCACAAGAAAGTAATAGGCACCAAGTGGACATACAAAAGCAAGTGTGATGAAGATGGAGCTGTTGTTAGGAATAAGGCCAAACTAGTTGCTAAAGGATATGCTCAGTGTGAAGGAATAGATTTTGATGAAACTTATGAACCTGTAGCAAGATTGGAAGCTATCAGACTATTCCTTGCATATGCAGCATTCAAGGATTTATAGTCTACCAAATGGATGTAAAAAGTGCATTCCTCAATGGAGTACTTGAAGAAGAAGTCTATGTGGAGCAACCCCCTGGATTTTTCAAAGGATACAATGTGTACAAGCTTTTGAAAGCTCTATATCGACTCAAGTATGTAGTAAGAGCATGGTATCAAATATTATCAAAGTTTCCTGAGAAGAATGGATTCAGCAAAGGAAAGGTGGATAAGACCCTATTCAGAGTGGAATATGAAGACCACATACTGCAAGTCCAAGTATATGTGGATGACATCATATTTGGCTCAACCAATCCAGATTTTTGTGAAAAAATCTCAAATTTCATGCAAGGAGAGTTTGAGATGAGTATGATGGGAAGTTGAATTTCTTTATTGGTTTACAAGTCAAACAAATTGACAATGGAATCTTCATTAACCAAGCAAAGTATACCAGAGATTAGATCAAGAGATTTGGCATGGACTCAGCCAAACCATTAAGGGTTCCCATGAGCACACCTTTACACATTGATGCAGATGAATGAGGCATACCAGTAGATCCAACACACTACAGAGAACTAATTGGATCACTGCTATACCTCACTGCAAGCAGACATAACATTTCATATGCAATAGAAGTATATGCATTTCAGTCCAACCCGAAGCAGTCTCACCAGGAAGCAGCTAAGAGGATAATCAGATACCTTAAGTCTACAATCAACGTTGGACTATGGTATTCCAAGGATGATAATTTTGAACTTTCAGGATACTCAGATGCTGACTTTGCAGGATGCAAGATTGACAGGAAAAGTACTAGTGGAACATGTAAATTCCTTGGAACCAGACTCATATCATGGTTCAGCAAGAAGCAAGTATCTAACTCAATATCCACAACTGAGTCAGAATATTTAGCTGCAGGAAGCTGCTATGCTCAAATCTTATGGATCAGACAATAGCTGATGGACTACAACATCATTGCAAATGAAGTAACTATCTGGTGTGACAATAACAGTGCAATTGCCATTACAAACAATCCAGTCCCACACTCAAGAACAAAGCACATAAATGTGAAACATCATTTCATCAGAGATCATGTGTTAAACAAAAGATTAAAAGGGGAAAGAGTCGGCACACAATTTCAAATTACTGATATATTTACGAGGCCTTTAGAAGAAAGGTTTCTGGAGCTTAGCTGGGATCTTGGAGTACTAGATTGGGAATCTAGTACTTAACTTAAAACCACACAGGAGAAGTCATCTAATCTGAAGGACAGACCAGGCGAGACAAGTTACCTGAAGGACAGACAAGGAAGCCAACTAATCAGACCAGACAAGAGAAGTCACATGATCTGAAGGACAGGCAAGTAAGCTATCTAATCATACCAGGAAAGAAAGTCACCTGATGCAGAGCAGATGTTAGGCGTATTTTTATATGCTTATTTATCATTATTTTGTATTCTTTTTATGATTAAATCGGCATAAATGAGCTTGTAATGCCCTATTCTTTTATGTTTTGCAGGAAATTGGAGTTCGGAAGCCGAAACGATGAAAAACGGGCGAAAATGGCGATTTTTGGCCTGGTGCCGCGGCACGTACCAAGTGAGCCGTGGCACACGAAGGTAGCCAGCAGACACCGAGTAAACTGTACTCTGAGCCGCGGCACAAGTATAGTGATCCGCGGCCTAGAAGAAATAAATAACGCCCAGGGATCCCGCTGTGCCCCATGAGCCGCGGCACAGATTAAGTGAGCCGCGGCCCACGGGGCGGTTTTGACAGAAAGTGCCGCGTTTCTGGGCCATTTTGGAGCCTGTTCTCGACCTAATTACACGGACGCATTTTTGAGGCAAAAGAGAGCTATAAATAAACATGCAAGGTCAGAATTGAAGGAGGATTATAGCGGAAGATTATCATGGAAGAGGATCACATAGGAGAGGAATCAATCAGAAGAAGCAGAAGACACCAAGAGCAGAGGGCGAAAGCCAGAAGAACGGAGGAATCCGAGTCTTCATCTGCGTTTGATTTCAATGCTTTCATTCATTAATTCTGTATCTTTATCTTTTAGCATGTCAGGCTAAAACCCTGTTCTAGGATTTTGATGAAACCAAAGTTTTGACGGATTTGCTTTTGATTATCTATATAATTCCCTTTTCTGTTGAATTTTCCCAATCAATTTTAATGTTTTCAATTGTCTGGCCTATAATTGGATTGTTTTAATTACGCAACTCGAATCGGGATAGGAGAGTTGGTGAGGAACTATTGGTGAGAACCGTTTTATCTTGTGAGATAGGAATATACTCATAGGAACTACGTGGCCTTTTGGAGATTTTGTGCTTTTTGCCTATTGTCGAATTAATTCACTTAGGGATAGAGTGCGTTATTCGCCTTTAGAAAAATCTATTGATTCACAATCCTAGACTTTTTCATCATTTAATTTTCTTTCTTCAAGCGATTGTTTTTCTGTTTATTATTGATTTTCTTTAGTCATTAATTGCAACCCAAATTTCGACTATTCAAATAAAATTAGAATACATATAAATCGGTACTTAGTGATTCAGTCCTCGTGGGAACGATACTCACTCATCACTTTATTACTTGTCTACAATAACATGCACTTGCGTTTAACGAAATATCGCAAGAAGTTTTTGGCGCCGTTGCCGGGGACTGATTTTTTTACTAATATCGATTTCAGTATTTCTAGTCTTAGTTTGAACATTTTTTTATTGTTTTTGTGTAATTTTTTTTTCTTTCAAGATTTTTTCGGTTAGTGCATGATAAAATTCGGTAACGAAGGCCTACTACCTTTGGATACCGAACTCGAGCGCACTCTTCGGAGAAGCAAGAAGGAGAAACGAGAGCTACCGGCAAAAGTCACTATGGCAGACAACACGGGAAATCACGAAGCAGAAAACCCCATGGTGCAAGTTCAACCGGCATTAGCACTCCGCGATTATGCTATGCCGCAAATCAACGCGAACTTTTCGGGGATTCGGCGTCCCACCATACAGGCGAACAATTTCGAAATCAAGCCTACAATTATTTAGATGGTGCAAGCAAGCCAGTTCTGTGGATTGTCGAACGATGACCCCAACGCACATATTGCGTCGTTTCTCGATATTTGTGACACCTTAAAGAACAATGGTGTCACCGATGATGCTATCCGTCTAGGGCTTTTCCCTTATTCTTTGAGGGATAAAGCCAAATTTTGGTTGAATTCTTTACCGCCGGGCTCGATCAAGACATGGGCAGAATTAGCGCAAGCCTTCCTTGCTAAATTCTTCCCACCTTCGAAGACGGCGAGACTGAGAAACAAAATTACCACTTTTGGTCAATTTGATATGGAGTCGCTTCACGAGGCGTGGGAGCGATACAAAGATTTGCTAAGGAGATGCCCACATCACGGCCTACCGGATTGGCTCCAAATACAAACATTTTACAATGGATTGAGTGCTTCTACACGCACTCTCGTCGATGCGGCCGCTGGAGGAGTCTTAATGGGAAAAACTATGGCCGAGGCACACTCTTTATTGGAAGCTATGGCCGCAAATGCTTATTAATGGCCGTCCGAACGAGTAAATCCGAAGCGAGTCATGGAAATCTCGAATAATGATCCGATCTCTTCATTGTCGGCCCAAGTCGCAGCATTAACTCAGCAACTTCAGGTATTTTCGCATGCTCCTTTCCCCGTTACCATTGAATCGTGTAATTGGTGTAACGGATCTCACCCTAGCGCGGAATGTCAAGTTGGAAACCCTTTCGAGTAGCCTCCAATTGAACAAGCCCAATTCTTGGGGAATGGGAACCGGCAAAATAATCCTTACTCCAACACTTATAATACGGGATGGCGAAATCATCCTAACTTCTCATGGAGGAACGGACAAAACTCGAACCAGCCGCCGTTTGCTCAATGCCAACAGCAGCCTCCTCCCGCTCCAAAAATCTCTCTAGAAGAAGCAATGGCGAAATTGGCAGCGAACACGAATCAGTTCATGGCTCCTACGGAAGCGACCTTGCAAAACCATTCCGCTTCTATACGCAACTTGGAAATCCAACTGGGCCAGATTGCTAATGTATTAACAGCCCGCCCGGAAGGTACCTTGCCAAGTACGACCGAAACAAATCCCAGAGAGAGTGTCAATTCCATTGGTTTGAGAAGTGGGAAGGAATTGTGCGAGCAGCCTGAGCAGAGCGAAAAGAGAAGTGAGGATGAGGAGAAGAAAAATTCAGCGACTGAGGAACCACAAGATTTGAGACCCTCGATACTGTTTCCGGACAATCCAAAGGAATATGTACCACCCATCCCATTTCCGCAGCGATTACAACAGAAAAAGGTGGACAAGCAATTCTCTAAGTTCCTCGATGTATTCAAGAAACTGCATATTAACATCCCATTTGCCGACGCCTTGGAACAAATGCCAAGCTATGTCAAGTTCATGAAGGAGATATTATCAAACAAAAGAAAACTCGAGGAGTATGAGACAGTCGCATTGACGGAGGAGTGTTCTTCAGAAAAAGCTTCCGCCAAAATTAAAGGATCCGGGAAGTTTTAATATACCATGCACTATAGGAAATCTGACTTTTGAAAGGGCATTGTGCGATCTCGCCGCTAGCGTTAATCTGATGCCTCTGTCTATTTTCAAGAAGCTAGGAATTGGGGAGGCAAAACCGACGACAATCTCCTTGCAATTAGCAGATCGATCTATCAAGTATCCAAGGGGAGTGATAGAGGACGTTTTAGTAAAGGTTGATAAATTCATATTTCCGGCCGACTTCATTGTGCTCGACATGGAGGAGGATCAAGACATCCCAATTAATTTGGGAAGACCATTCTTAGCGACCGGCCGAACTCTCATAGATGTGGAAAAAGGCGAACTAACTCTAAGGGTTCAAGACGAGCATGTCACGTTCCAAGTGTTTAAATTTTTTCCATGTCCAGGTGGTGTTGAGAAGAGCTCGCAAATTGAAAGTGTGGATACCGTTGCGAAAGACACACACCGGAAGAATCGTCGGTCGAAAAACTCAGAATCCATTTCAGATGGTCCAACTTCTAAGAAAAATGTAGAACGAGTCGCATATCTCAATCATGTGGACATGCCGTCATCATCAACCGTGCATCCACCAATAAAAAATCCTGATCCTGTCATAAGTTTGTTCGTGAAAGAGGAAAATAAGCCGGAAGTCAAACGGGCGCCTAGTCATTTGGAAAATAGGTGTTTCAGAAAATTGTTTGTGTCAAAACCTTTTCGCAAACAACATTGGGTGTCCAAACCGAAAATCGGATCGTTAAGGACCAATGGTCAAAATTTTAAAACACACATTAACGGTTCGATGGACGGGGCGGAGTTCAAATGGAGTTTGCGAAAAGCGAACTGACTTTTCAATAGGTCCGACTGAAGACTATAAACTTAGCGCTTCTCGGGAGGCAACCCGAGTTTTAGTAGTAGATTTTTGTGTTTCAGTATTTTCTTGCATTTTTGCATATTTATTTTTCATCATTTTTTGCTTTGATTTGCTTATCCCTCTCGTTCCTGACGTGTTCCTTTGAAATTTCTGTGCAGAAAAGTCCCAGGGGAAAAATTTATGCCTGAGCCGCAGCACACACAAATCGAACCAGAAGGCTAAACTTCCTGTACTATGTGCTGCGGCACAACCTTGCTGAGCCGCAAAGACACTTGATCCTCGAATCATGCACGTTGTCGCCGAGCCGCAAAGACACCAATTGCCAAATGATGAGCCCAGGACGCTGTACTCTGTGCCGCGGCACAAACCAAGTGAGCCGCGGCACATCAACACTCTGAGCCGCGGCACCAGCATTCTGAGCCGCGGCACATGGCGACATAACGACCACACCCAGGCTAACTGTACTCTGGGCCGCGGATCACTTAAGCTGTGCCGCGGCCCCCGTTCGGAATCTGAACAGCCCATGTACTTCTTATACTCGATCGGCCGGGACCCAAGGTAAACTCTTTTCCTTCCCTTGCACAAGCGATCGGCCGACCCCCCTCCTCTTCTTCTTCTTCTTGCATTCTTCTTGCACTCTTCTAGATCTAAGCAAGGTAAATCTGAATTCCTACTCTTAATTGCCCTATGAATTGAAAGGTAAAGTTTTGTTATTAATTTGATGATTAACTATATTGTTAGTTTTTCCTTTTTCAAAATTTTATCAAGAATGGAGTTGGAATATGAAGTTGTTGATTGATCATGGATGATTATCTTTCGATTATGAATGAGTTGTTATTGTTTTTATGTTGTTTGTCATGAGGATCGATTGAGAATGTTGTTTTTGGGAATTAAATCAAGCTATTATAATTGTTGTTCTTCATTAGAATTCATGCACACAAGGTGTTTGATAAAATGATTGAATGAAAAATTTTTCCTTGTTAAGACAATGTTTTGAAACTATGTGCAACGAACTCGTTTCTGGGAATTACAGCGTACCCCAACCAACGTCAAGTTTACATGTTAAACCTCAATTTTATTTTTCTCTCACGGCGGTGCTAGCTCGTTAAATTCTTGATTCATGTTGGATATCCTTAGCCAAGTAATGTCATTCTCATTTTTGCTTAAGTAACTAAACTCCGGTGTTTATCTTTTCAGGACTCGCTATGGCTAGAACCAAAAAGATTAGCAAAAGAGCCAGGACGCAATCGTCCCCCACTCAAGGGGAAACTTCTCATAGTCGAGCCGAGTCGGAGGCGCACCAATTCTCTGAACCGGAGATCCATAAAATCTTCAACGAGAAGATTCGTCCTCGACCTCTGATCCCGGAGAGGGGATTCACTCCAGGCCCCCCAGGACGGGGAGCTTCTGACCATGATCGACGAGATGGAGTGGGCCCATTTTGCTGCACCTCCCGAGCCGGCGGTGATATCTATTGTGCAGGAGTTTTATGCGAGCGCTTTGTTGAAGCACATTCGGGCGGGGCAGATGATACAGCAGTTAGATACCCGGACTCATGTCGTAGTCCGAGGCATTACGGTGGATTTTTCAGTAGCTGCTATTTGGAGGTTATTTGAGCTTCCGGTGGTTGATGAAACGGCTTATACGCGAGTTATGGGTAGCCTCACGAAGGAGGCTCTGCTCGAGACTCTTACACAGCCCGACTCCGACTGGGAGAGGTGCGCCCCGGATTCTTCCACCTTTTACTTTAAGATCTCGCACCTCAGTCGGCTCGGGCGTGCCTGGTTGTATTTCATCTGCGCTCGTATAGATCAGACCTCGCAGATTCGATATGTACTACTCTCTCGAGCCCGCACTTTATATGCTATCACACCCGGGCTGCGATTCGATGTGGCTCCTCTCCTAGTCCGTTCCATTCTTCTATGCATTCAGGGATGGGCAAAGACGGGGTTGAAGCACCCCTCTCTTATCTGCGCTCTGTGCCGGCAGTCGGGATGACGTGGTCAGACGACGAGCCGATGTTAGCTCCCCAGGGCTCGATCGACCATCGCATCATTTCACATTTCGACCAGTGTGGAGGAGCGCCGACACACGCTCGGGGGCGAGGATTTCTACTTGATGAGGCACACGAGCAGTCCCACGAGCCTCTTCTTCTGACACAGGGGCAGATGGAGTCCAGCCCGCCACCCGACACAGAGCACTTGCAGGCGATGTTCGACGGGCTGAGAGAGGATATCAGGAGAGAGAGAGAAGATGAGGAGAGAGAGAGAGAGAGGCTTCTAGCTGCACTGAGAGAGGATAGGCGGACGAAGAGGGAGAGCATCATCGCTGCCGTCCGAGATGAGATTAGAGAGCAGGCCCGCCGGGCCAACCGACGTGAGGCGAGGTGCTTGGCAGCGAGGGATGGCTACCACCAGGAGCACCTTGCTGCATGGACGGCCCACATTATGCACCCGTACGGGCCATTCATTCCACCTGTTCGGCCAGCCACACCACCCTCCTCGCCGGACGACGCCGACACCAGTTCGTGAGCAGACTGTAGGGGAGTACTTGACCTTTTTCTTTTATTGCATATTACATTTTGTGTAAATTGAGGTCAATGTACGCCCTAAGTTTGGGGGGGATTTACTTTCTATTGCTACATTTATTGCTGTACTTATTCGTTTGCACTTTCGTTATATTTTTAGTTATATTTTTGTTACTAGCCTTGCTTGTCGTGTTTTTAATTGCATTCGTGAATTTTTCGTTCTTCTTTTTGTGTAAAACTGATGTTACGATACTGATTTCTCTCTGAAGAGACGGTTGAGTTTTAGTTGAGTTGTAGTCAGCGATATCTGTTTCTGTTGAGTCTTCATTTAGGTCCGAAATTTTTCCGTTTTTGTAGAAATCTTAGCGGATAAGAGAGGAGACATACGTGTTTTTCAAATTGCCGCCTATACGTTTGGTTACATTTTTCCCAATAGCTAGTCGTCCAGTAACATAAGTCGTGTTGGCACTTAATGTGAGTTTAGAGTCGGACAAGGTTTTTTTTCCCAAAAGTCGAGATATTATTTGTTCTATGATGGGAAGTCTAGTAACCGGGGGTATTCGCGTGACCCGTTGTTTACTCTCGCGTAAAACGACGACCCTGATCAGACTAGTGGTTTAGAGATTTTGCTTGTGCCGATGATGGGGAGCCTAGTAACCAGGGGTATTCGCGTGACCCGTTGTTTACTCTCGCGTAAAATAGCGACCTTGAATCGGACATGCGGGAATAGCTATTCGAGTTGTTTCTCCGTTGTGGAGCGGAACTTGGTAACTAGAAGCATCCATGTGCCCCATGAGTGTCTTTTACGTCAAATGGTTCCCCAACACATGAGAATGGAATTCCACCCTAGGATTATCCCGATGAAACATCCCGAGATCCAAACCTAGTGGTCAACTCCAATCAATTTATTGATCGTATATAAGGGAATACTGTCCGAGGGTTATATTTGATGATGAAACTCTTGAAATTTTGGCCACTAGACTGTGGGACTGGGCGAATTAGCTTGTTTATTTTAACCCTTCAGATTGTCGGTCGATTAAATTCACGCTTGTTAATCTTTGAGCTTGATTTTCATCATGAACGATTGATTAGGACTGAAATTGGTTACCGTGGAATCAGTGTCCTGAACGTGGCTCACTATTACAATACTTGTATTATTCTTTGAGATTTTCAGGATAGTATTGATTAGGTTGAGCACTATGAGTTGCATGATTATTCACGATATTCTTTTGTTGAAATTGATTATTTTTGCTTGAGGACAAGCAAAGGCTCAAGTTTGGGGGTATTTGTTAGGCGTATTTTTATACGCTTATTTATCATTATTTTGTATTCTTTTTATGATTAAATATGCATAAATGAGCTTGTAATGCCCTATTCTTTTATGTTTTGCAGGAAATTGGAGTCCGGAAGCCGAAAAGATGAAAAACGGGCGAAAACGGCGATTTTTGGCCTGGTGCCGCGGCACGTACCAAGTGAGCCGCTGCACACGAAGGTAGCCAGCAGACACCGAGTAAACTGTACTCTGAGCCGCGGCACAAGTATAGTGAGCCGCGACCCAGAAGAAATAAATAACACACAAGCATCCCGCTGTGCCCCGTGAGCCGCAGCACAGATTAAGTGAGCCGCGGCCCACTGGGTGGTTTTGACAGAAAGTGCCGCGTTTCTGGGCCGTTTTGGAGCCTGTTCTCGACCTAATTACACGGACGCGTTTTTGAGGCAAAAGAGAGCTATAAATAAACATGCAAGGTCAGAATTGAAGGAGGATTATAGTGGAAGATTATCACGGAAGAGGATCGCAGAGGAGAGGAATCAATCAGAAGAAGCAGAAGACACCAAGAGCAGAGGGCAGAAGCCAGAAGAACGGAGGAATCCGAGTCTTCATCTGAGTTTGATTTCAATGCTTTCATTCATTAATTCTGTATCTTTATCTTTTAGCATGTCAGGCTAAAACCCTGTTCTAGGATTTTGATGAAACCAAAGATTTGACGGATTTGCTTTTGATTATCTATATAATTCTCTTTTCTGTTGAGTTTTCCCAATCAATTTTAATGCTTTCAATTGTCTGGCCAATAATTGGGTTGTTTTAATTACGCAACTCGAATCGGGAGAGGAGAGTTGGTGAGGAACTATTGGTGAGAACCGTTTTATCTTGTGAGATAGAAATATACTCATAGGAACTACGTGGCCTTTTGGAGATTTTGTGCTTTTTGCATATTGTCGAATTAATTCACCTAGGGATAGAGTGCGTTATTCGCCTTTAGAAAACTCTATTGACCTCGGGAGAGGCGGTAGAGTATATTAGCAATCTTCACCTTCAATAAATTGGGAAAATCATTAAATTCAGATAATCGAGAGTAAATTCGGATAAACCGAGGTGGATTCACAATTCTAGACTTTTTCATCATTTGATTTTCTTTCTTCAAGCGATTGTTTTTTCTGTTTATTATTGATTTTCTTTAGTCATTAATTGCAACCCAAATTTCGACTGTTCAAATAAAATTAGAATACATATAAATCGGTACTTAGTGATTCAGTCCTCGTAGGAACGATACTCACTCATCACTTTATTACTTGTCTACGATAACGTGCACTTGCGTTTAACGAAATATCGCAACAGCAGACGTGGACCCAAAACCACAGACGAGGAGAAAGCTAGCTGATATCAAGCACAAGTGATATATGTCATCTGATGCATAGAAGACAAGAAGTCAAAAAGTCAACCAACTAAGTTTTCTTACCCTTTAAATATTCATATTACACATGTTTAATATCACACGATCACATGACCTCCACGTCCACATCATGTTGTCCAATCAGTCTGTCGAACCGCCACAAACTTAATTAATTATGAAATTCAAATTCGACTTTTCGAGTGACTATTTAAGAAGAAAGAAACCATTTTCCTAAAACCTTATCGTCTTCAAGCTCTCGAAACCCGAGATTTCAATGCAGAAATACTTCCGAATATTCAATACACTAAAATCTTAAGAAAAAAAATTTACTTACAGAAATGGACGCTAACACTCATTTCGAGAACGTGAACCTCAAGCTGGTGAAGGAACAGATAATATACAACATTGTTGTCGACTTCGAAGGACTGTTGGATTCGAACAATACCGCAAAAATGATGGAGCTTATCAGAACCACGAAGAAGAACGGAATATATCATGTCCTTGATATCAATCTAACTCAACTCTTCAAAGAAGTCGTTATCTATTTTTACAAGGAGGCCCAGGTTACACAGTATAGAATTGAGACTTCGATTTTGGCGAAAAAATAACCATCAACAAGCAGACAGTTGCAAACGCCTTTAAAATGGAGAATCGGGGAATTGCAGTTGAAGCCCTGAAGTAAAGTCCATTCGAGATATGGGAGAAAATCAAATTACCTGAGTAGCCGATGAAAGTCAAGTTCACTTCCAGGAAAGGAGATCGTAATAGAGAGCAAAAGTATATGATGGACATTACCAACAAAATAGTTATGGAAATGGATGGAAGCTTCGATCAATTTTCATCATTGAAGTTTATCGTTTTGGTTGCCCGAATTCAATAGCAGAGAATCAACTGGCCTGATTACATTTACAGACAGTTGGTTCTTGAAGTAAATAAAGTCAGTTGGGATGACAAGGAGAATAATTTCAAATAAAAGCTGGCTTATAGAACTAGATCATCCGGATTTTGGAGTTCCTTGGGAAAGCCAAAGGAAGATCAGATGCTTTCCACACAAGCAAAAGGTTAGGGCACGTGGACCAAGCTGCAAAGAAGAATCTTGTAGACAAGCAACCCAAAGCAGCAGATATCTTGAATGAAATGAGGACTGGGACATCCTCATACAAAGGAGTGTCAGACTCATAAGAAACCAAGTCTGATGCAGCTGCCCAAAACCCACCTACAAAAAATACAGAGGACATTGCTGAAAAGTCAACTGCAACCAACATTGCAGAAAAGTCATCTACAAATGAGATTCCTCACAAGTCATCTGCACCTGAAGTGACACCTGTAGACGACTCAGACAGTGACAACATGCCTCTTTCCAGGATTTTGAAAAGGAGTAAGGCTCAAGAAGAAGAAGTTGTCCATGTCACCTCATCAACTGAATCACAGTAAAAAAGACCTAAGGAGCAGATATCTTCCATACCAGAACCAGATATGCAGATGGTGGTATCACCTGCACCTGCCCTTGCTGAAGAACAACCCGAATATCTATCTGAGCTGAATCCAAATATGCTCCCCCTCCTGACTCTTCCACATATGACTGAAGAAGAAGAAGCTGAAGAACTCATTGAAGTACCTGAGGCAAGCTACTCCTTCAATCTCAGAGAGAACAACCTGCGGGGCCTTACCCAAGCTGAACTACAATTAGTAAGAGAAGAAGCTCTCCAATATTCCTTTATCAATATTTATGATGATTAGAAGTATTTGAAAACTCGTAGCTTTCCTCAGCTAAGAGAACTTATTGAGAGAAGTTGATGGGAGTATCCAATAGTGACATAGAAACTCATGATGTTTTTCTGTCATGAAACAGATGTAATGTTGTTATTAGGGGACAACTGGTTCATGTCAAACTTCAAGGGAAATATGGACATGTACATTTTTAGCTTAATGCAAGAAGTGGCTGAAGGAAGAACTCTTGTTAGGGTAGAATTAGTTCAAGAAAAGGAAGTTGGAAAGGAGGAAGATAGAGAAGGAAAGAAAGTAGTTGAAAAAGAAACTGAAGTAGTTGTAGAAGAAGTTGAAAATGAAAAAGAAGAAAATGAAAAAGAGGAGGAAAATGAGAAGAAAGAAGGAGAAAGAAAAGATGATGATGAGGACCATGATCAGCATGCACCTGATCAGGCCTCAAGCTCAGCTTAGCCTGAAGAAGGTGAGAAATATGGAAATCAGGGGGAAGAACCTCAGAAAAGTCCCTCTGATAAGAAGTCCCCTGAAGAGCAGAAATCAAGGTCACCTGCAGAGGAGTGCTCTGCAAGAATGAAGTTCAGACTGAGGTACCTCCTTACCACCTTCCTCCAAACTTCTCCGAGCTTATCAGAGGACTGATTGAAGAGACAGTTGCAAAGTTCTTTGCATCTGATATCAAACCAGATCTGAAGACTCTGAATGAGCAAATAGACTCTTTGATCAACAAGAAAGTACCCTCTCCACCACCCACAAGCTCAAGAATGCCTCTTGGCCTATCAGATTTAATACCAAGGGTGGGGGAGAAGCTATCCAAATTATTTGATGCAGGTAAAAAGGGGGAAGAAAAGAGGGGAGAGAAGGAAGAATCAAGGCCACAAAGGAAACTTCCCCTCATTCAGGCAGGAACAACAAGCCTAAAAAGGAAAGAACCAGCTACACCTTCAATCCCACCTGCAGCTAAGAAGAGGAGGACAACACAAGACCCTGAAGTGCCACTTCAGTGGGATGGAAATATGTGGAAGATTTTCTCCGAACAGAAGCTGAAAATAAATAGGGAATTGCAAAGAAACAATTCATAGAGAAGTACTATATCTGGGAACTCATCGAAGATCCATAATGCAATCCTCATCAAATTTTTATGGACTTCATGGAAATAAACTACCCAAATATATGGGAGATTCTAAAAAGGGTAGATGAAGAAACTTTCAAGGCATGTCCAATGATTCCAGACTTCAGACCAGAAGAATCATCTACTCTAATGAATGGCGAGCTGGATGATCTTGCTCTGCAAAAGGAAATAAAAAAGGTATGCATTGAAAACAAGTATGCCTCCCCAGAAGATCAAGAGTTTGCCTCCTCAATAGTAAAGAAGAAATATGGACTCATCCCCGTGACAAAACGGCTCATAGGAGCAAAGCCACTAAGGTCACTCCCTCCGGCAAGGCAGATCAGAGGAACAACTAGAGGAAGAAGGAGATGAAGTTTCCTAGTATATTTACTTGTAATTTCCTTGTAATTCTTATGGTACTTGTAATTTATTTTTACATGTATTTTCATTCAAGGACTGAAAAGCACTAGAATGTAATATGCAAACTCTGAAAAGTTTATAACATTGACCTTGAATGACAACCACTGGAGGACACTGAAAGCTCTGATCAACAACATGATGATATCCAGAAGACAGTTGAAAAGACTAAGAAGATTAAGAAGAAGAAGAAGAAAGCTTTTGATATAAACGACGTGATATTGAAGCCTCTGAGAACGAGCAAGAGAATCAAGATTGTAGCCTAGTTAAAATAATATTTATTGTTTAAACGAGCAAGAGAATCAAGATTGTAGCTTTTCATATAAACGACGTGCTTCCGTAGGCATTGAATGTTTAATTTTTTTTTGAATAAAAATAGTTGATTTATTGTTTTTTAAATATTTTTCATTTATCTTATCAAGACATTTAACTTTTTATCATATGAGTAATAAAAAATTGGATCAATTTTGAATCAATTGTTGTTAATGAGTTTATGTTACACATTAGCAGTAGGTGGCAAATAGGTCCTTAAAGACTCGATAAAATTGTAACACCCCAGAAGGCGGCTATTACAGTGTCGTGGACCCCACACTGGGACCCACCAGGCGATATCCAAAACAGATTAAATAAATATTATTTGTGATACCGAACCACAACGAATAGTCATTACTACGATTAGGAGTTTATTAAAAATATGGCCAACGACCTTATAATACACAGGATCCGAAAAAAAACAAGTATAAACCATATGGAGATGGAAAATACTTCAAATGTCAATACAACCAGATAGCAATATAAATGAAGCAGGAAATAACATAACCGGACAACAAAAGATGTGGGGCCTCCGAACTAGTATCCTTCGAACCCTTCGTCGTCAACATGCTCTTCCCGTGCCTTGCCTTTGCCTCGACCTAAAATACAATACAAGTATTTCGCCCAAAACACAGGGTCAGATATACATGATAATTAATTCTTCCGACATTACACAATTCACATATATATAGATCTCAAGGAAATCATTCCGACTATTAATCATACCCCTCGGGCGTATGAAACAATCAGTCACAAACCGTCGAGCACATCCAATACTATGGATGATTAACAATATGGCTCAAGATGGACATCACAGTACGCCCGATCTGGAAATGTGTCCGTGTACATATCCGCCCCGTATACGGAATCCAGAATATACGTGGGACAATGTACCTAATTAGACTCACGAAACTACGTCTCGTGTGCACAGTCCAATGCGGAATAATATCCACGCATGACTATATATGTGCCTGGCTAAAAATCCTACACAATGACCAATCGGAAGGCTGATATGATTCTGGATATGTCACGATACAACATGACAACGAATTCAATAAATCACATATCCGATTAAGGATCAAGAAAAACTCACCGAAGTGAAAATAAGACCAACGAGATCAACGATTCAAAGCGACGTACTTGGGAATGCAACCCCATGAAGAAAACGGAATAACGTCAAGGATAATGTCAAATCACGACAAACATTACATGAACAATTCATACATATGAAATATATAACCATCACAAGAATCTAATCATCATTATAACCAAGCAAGATAACTTGCCTCAATACGGAGACGAGAATAGTCCTCTTCTCGTCAGAACGAACGAACGGTCCTCGACTAATATTGTTTACTCGAACAATCAACCTTAAACGAAATACATTTTACTCAATAACATATTCGTATAATTATCAATATAGGATTAGTAAGACGTCATCCTACAATCCTTTAGAATAGTTTGCTATTTCCAATTATCGAAGCCTTATGTCAGGAGTTCTTTTAACATCATTACAACCATAAAAATCGGTTTACAATACTTTTACCGAATGTTCACATGGTTCATCATAAACAAGAGTTCTATCAAGGGTATGTTGAATAACCAATTATGATGTTAAGATCATCTTATGATGATTAAACTTTACAAAACATTAAAATGTTGAAAGAACAAAATCTGCACATTTATGATCATTCTCCTCTCATCTAAATTGAATATTAAGCTTACAACAAGGTTATTAGTTATGAGATTACACCATATCTATGAAGGTTATCAAAATCCTTCTTTACAAGGCTGGAAGATCCATTAACATCATGATGAATTCACCATCCATCTAGTATAATGATCAAAACAATCTAAGTTCTCAACACATTAGATTAATGAAAAGTTGTTGTAGTTGGTTTCACAAATATCCTTAACCATTCAAAATCTTGCTGAGCTAAACATAAGGAGAATATGATTCTTAAGAAATCTGAGTAAGAAGACATCCTTCTACTTCTAACATGGCCAAGTTCTTCCCAAGGTAAGTGAAAACTTAAAATGGTGTCTAATCACTTTATGATAACAACTCTATTAGTTAAATCCAACTACAGTGAAGTTAACTGATTCAAGGGTATTCTACTGAGCTAAATTCGTCCAACAAGATGAGCATGATAGTTACAACGTGGTTAGAATCACTATATCATCAAGAACACATCCATCTCAAACCCTCATTTATCATGTTCATCCAAAGTGTTAAAATGGTTGGATTAAAACTATGTTTTACTTGATTAATCTACTCTAGGTGAAGTATAATTCATTATTAACGTCAACATATGAAAATAATACAGAGAGGAAAGTACACCTACCTCCAGGAATGAAGAACAACCTCAAAGCTATGAGAAAATATACTCCAAGCTCAAGAACACCTTCTAGTCTCCAAGGAAATGAGCTCCACTCCAAGATTTAAGGCTTAGAAGCAAGTTAGGGGAGGTTGATATTGGTTTCGGAGTGCAGAGGGACGATATATGGAGAGAGAATCGGTTTGGAGTTGTGAAGAAATGAAAAACAGGCTGGTCCTATAAATAGACTGTACAGACTTAGCGCACGCTAACGGGAAGCTTTAGAGTACGCTAACACACTTACGTGCGCTAACTGGTTAATATTACGTACGTAAGCGGATTACGGTGGCTACTGTCTTGAATTCGCAGGTCGTTAGCGCACGCTAATGAAAAAGGGGTTACGCACGCTAATAAAAGTTGACTCTGGTCGACATGACAGCTCAGGCCTTACTCACATGCATGCCAACGGCTAAGGAGTTCACGTGCTGAAGTTAACTGATGCCAGATTCCCTCTTAGTGTACGCAACAGAGGAAACATTACGTACGCTAAGGCACAGGATTAGCGTACGTTAATCATACTATGTAGCGTACGCTACATCAATAGAAAATTCGAAAATGCAACTCTCTAATTAACATCAAATCATCACATATGAAATGAAATAAAAACGATATGAAATTCAAATCTATAATACCTCAACATAATACTAAATGCAACGATTCGTGATAATCAGATTATCCGAATAATACAATGACAGGTAAAAACGAAAAATTACAGTCGGATATTACATACTCTCCCCCTTAAAATGAGTTTCGTCCTCGAAACTAAGGGGTTACTAACTCAGGGTATCTCGCTCGCAGACTATCCTCGGTTTCCCACGTAGCCTCCTCGACTCCGTGTCGTGACCACTGAACTTTTAGTAGGGGAATCGTCTTGTTCCTCAACTGCTTGATCCTCATCTCGAGTATCCGCACAGGAGGCTCCTCGTACGAATGATCCTCTGCTAATTCAATCTCTTCGAACTGAAGTACATGGATCGGATCAGCAACATATTTCCTCAACTGGGAGACATGAAACATGTTGTGAATCTTACTCAAAGTCGGTGGCAAAGCTAGTCGATAGGCCAGATCACCTACACGCTCCAAAACCTCAAACGGCCCAATGTACCTCGGGCTCAGCTTGCCCCTCTTCCCGAAACGAAAAACACCTCGGGTAGGAGACACCTTCATTAACACATGGTCACCAACCTCGAACTCAAGCGGTCGTCGACGGTGGTCAGCATAAGACTTTTGTCGACCTTGAGCCGTTAGCAACCGACTCCTAATCAAAGTGATCTTCTCCCGGGCTGCTAATAACATATCGGGTTCCGTACCCAGAGATTCTGACAGTTCGTCCCAACACAAAGGGGACCTACAGCGACGGCCATACAATGCCTCATACGGTGCCATCTGAATCGAAGCATGTCAACTATTATTGTAAGTGAATTCCACCAAAGGCAGCTGGGCTTCCCAATCGTCCTTCCAATCAAGTGCACATGCTCTCAACATATCCTCTAGAGTCTGGATGGTTCTCTCAGACTGACCATCGGTCTGTGGATGAAAAGCCGTACTGAAATTCAACTGCGTGCCCATCGCACGATGAACTGCCTTCCAGAAGTGCGACACGAATCGCCCGTCACGGTCTGATACAATACTCTTGGGGGTACCATGTAATCTCATGATTTCCTTAATAAACAGCTGGGCCAATCTCTCGGGACCCCACGTGTCCTTAATCTCCAAGAAGTGGGCTGATTTGGTCAGACGGTCCACAATCACCCAAATCGTATTCATTCCTCGACGACTCGTCGGCAAGCTAGTGATAAAATCCATAGATATGTCCTCCCATTTCCACTCGGGAATCGGGAGCGGTTTCAGCATTCCTGCGGGTCGCTGGTGCTCAATCTTAACCTGCTGACAGGTTAAACATCTCGAAACGAATTCGGCAACCTCACGTTTCATATTCCCCCACCAATAATTCTGCTTCAAATCCTTATACATCTTGCTAGATCCCGGGTGAATAGAGTACGGGGTAGCATGGGCTTCTCTCATGATAGAGTTCCTCAACTCTTCGTCAGCGGGTACACAAACTCGATTTCTAAAACGTATCAATCCATCCTCGTGGATCACGAATCCAGGGGCTTTCCCTTGGGTTACCTCATCCCGAACTCGAGATAAGAATGGGTCCGTAATTTGCTTCGATTTGATCATATCATCAAGAGATGAAGAAATCTCAAGGGTGCAAAGTTGTCCCTGAATATGCTGTAACCAAACTTCAATTTCTGGCCTCATAAGGTCCAACTGCAACTCTCTCTGTGCTGTTAAACGGCTCAGCATCTGCTCTTGCACTGTCTTACGGCTCAATGCGTCGGCAACCACATTTGCTTTACCCGGATGATAAATGATCTCGATATCTTAGTCCTTGATTAATTCTAGCCACCTTATCTGTCTCATGTTCAACTCCTTCTGAGTAAAAATGTACTTTAGGCTCTTATGGTCTGTAAAGATCTGGCAGGTAACTCCATAAAGATAGTGACGCCAGATTTTCAAAGCAAACACCACGGCTGCTAATTCCAAGTCATGGGTCGGATAGTTAACTTCATAGGGTCGCAATTATCTCGACGCATAGGCAATCACTTTCCCTTCCTGCATTATAACACATCCCAGACCCTGTCTCGACGCATCACTATACACCACAAATCCTTCCGTTCCTTTCGGTAAGACCAAAACAGGTGCCGAAATCAATCGACTCTTGAGCTCATCAAAACTTTGCTGACATGTTTCTGACCACAAATACTTCTTGTCCTTTCGCAGTAAGTTAGTCATCGGTTGCGCAATTTTAGAAAATTCTTCTACGAACCGTCGGTAGTAACCTGCTAGGCCGATGAAACTACGAACTTCCTTCACGTTCTTCGGTGGTAGCCAATCTCGAATGGCTTCCGTCTTTTGTGGGTCCACTCTCACCCCTTCGGCTGATATCACATGCCCGAGAAAGACAACCTCAGGCATCCAGAATTCACACTTAGAAAATTTCCCATAAAGCTGTTCCCGCCTCAATGTATCGAGAACTTGGTGGAGGTGACGCTCGTGCTCCTCGTGGTCATGAGAGTAAATAAGAATGTCGTCAATAAAAACGACTACAAAGCGATCCAGATAGTTAATAAAAACTCGATTCATCAACTCCATGAATACCGCCGGTGCATTAGTCAGTCCAAATGGCATCACCACAAACTCATAATGCCCATAGCGAGTACGAAATGCTGTCTTCGAAATGTCAGACTCTCGAATCCTCAACTGATGATAACCAGATCTCAAGTCGATCTTAGAAAACACGGCAGCTCCCTGAAGTTGGTCCAATAAATCATCAATACGAGGCAAAGGATACTTGTTCTTCATGGTTACCCTGTTCAGCTCACGGTAATCAATACATAAGCGCAGAGATCCATCTTTCTTCCGTACAAATAACACTGGTGCTCCCCAAGGGGACGCACTAGGTCGAATATAGCCCTTGTCAGTCAACTCCTCAAGCTGGTTCTTCAATTCCTGCATCTCAGTCGGGGCCATACGATACGGTGCTTTTGAATGCGGGGATGTCCCTGGTTCTAACTCAATAATAAACTCCACGTCACGATGAGGAGGTAAGCCTGGCAACTCGTCTGGAAATACATCTGGGTAGTCTCGGACTATCGAAATGTCGGCCAATTCAACTGGTCGATCTTCTGTTTTGGCCATGTAGCACCAATAACCAATACACCCTTGATTAAGCAGTTTTACTACTTTCATAACGCTGATGACTCTCCCATAACGACTGGGATTATCCCCTCGAAAGATACACTCGAAACCATCATCAGAATTGACGGTTACCATCCGCTTGTGGACACTGAGTATTGCATCATGAAGATCCATCCAATCGATACCCAATATTATATCATCCTTAGGTAAATCGATTACAATCAGATTTGACAACCACTCACGGTCGTTCAAACGAATCAGATAGTCTTGGATTTCACGATTTCCAATAATTCTTCTACCATCAGGTAGACCAATCACGTAGGTCTCACAATTGATAACATGGTCTAGAGGCAAACGACATAAACAAGAAGAAGATATAAAGGAGTGTGAAGCACCGGTATCAAAAAGAACACACACAGGCTGGGAGTGGATCTCGAGTATACCTGAAATCATGCTGGCCTCGGGATCGTCAGCTTTCTTCATCTCGTAAATCCTAGGTTTCGCAGTTCCGGCACCAGGTGTACCACTTTGATTCCCACGACCCATTCCCCTATTCGCCCCGGTGGTCTGATAGGAAGCGAACGGAGGCGTACGGTTCTGGACAGAGGACTGAACTGGAGCATGAGACGCTACTGGTTCATGTTCGGGCCCACTCCTACAAAAACGAGCACGGTGACCATTCTTACCATAAGTATGGCATGTGATGGCAGGCTTTGGGCATTTGAAGTTGATATGCCCCTGGCCCCCACAGTTATGACACACCACGGATGAGGGAACCATTCGAGAGTGTGATCCGGCGGGCTTTGACGCCATGGGTGGTTGATCATAAGGGTTTGGCAATGACTGGGGCTTCCTGAATGTCCCCCGATTACTCCCAATCTGGTTCTGGTTCCTGGATCTTTTGTTGTTGGACTGTGGTTGTTTCTTGGAAATCTCCTTCACGGTGAGTTCGTACTCCAGAGCTTTCTCGATGAACTCTGGTAAGGTGGTACAGTGGTGATTCAACAGTTGCATTCTCATTCGGGGTTTAAGCCTCTTGAGAAAGTATTTGATCTTATCGGCCTCTGTTCGGATAATTGTCGTGGCGAAAGGAAGGAGTGCCTGGAACTTCTCAGCAACAGATAATACGTCATCGTCTTCGGACGGGTCGGGGTTTAGTAGTTCCGACAGTTTGGCCTCACGGAGTGGCTCTGGATAGTAACGGTCTAGCATGAGGTTTTTAAATTCCTCCCAAGTGTAAACACCATCCGCTGGCCTTACTGAAAGCCACCAGGTGTGAGCGCCTTTGCTAAGATAATACGCGGCTACCGAGACGCGGTTCTCTTCCGGGCAGTCCACCATCTGGAAAAGTTTCTCAAAATGCTCGATCTAATGCACAATGTCAGGAGGCTCAGAGGAGCCTTCAAAGGTCGGTGGTCGCTGGCGAGAGATGTCGCTGATAATCCGACTCACGGGTCTGCCAATCACAAGAGGAGGATGGGGCCCATGTTGCTGGCCAGTAGCGGCCCTCTGCATAGCTTCCATTAGTTGACCTATCTGGGTCATCTGTGTCATCATGCCCTGCATCACGACGCAAGGATCGACACGCGCATCCCCGCGCCCACTGTGGTGCAATTGTTCCCTAGAAGGTGAACCACTGTCTGCGGAACTCTGATCCGCATTCGCGCGTCTGTTGGCTCGAGGTATCGGGATTCGGCCCCTTCCGCGGCCTCGTCCCCCTCTGCCTCGACCTCTCAGGTTTCTTTACATACTGAAAGAATCAATCATAATGATAACCATAAGTATAGTTCAAGATACTAAAATTCATGCTAAGTTAATAGAAACAAGGAATCACATATTCAAGGAAACGGTTATCGATGCCACGAATGTCGCACCGAATATTATATCGGCGTCAATTCGAACAATTTCAATCATATAATCAATTCAGAATTTACCTGGAATTATCAATCAGATAAATCCTGTCACAATTCCTCGAAATAACATGATCAACAAGGAGACCCATACTGATATCAATATTATGCCAGTAATTAAATCATGCCTCATAAAGTACATACCGTATTTGGCTTGTAGGGTCAGGCGCTTGCACAGGTCACACGTGACACGAAGGTCTCTTGATACTAGTTCATTTAACAATGACTCATAAAAAGAAAACAACTCTCTGATACCATCTTCTGTAATGCCTGCATAAGGTTATTACAAAGGCCGTGGACCCCACACTGGGACCCACCAGGCGATATCCAAAACAGATTAAATAAATATTATTTGTGATACCGAACCACAATGAATAGTCATTACTCCGATTAAGAGTTTATTAAAAATATGGCCAACGACCTTATAATACACAGGATCCGAAAAAAAACAAGTATAAACCATATGGAGATGGAAAATACTTCAAATGTCAATACAACCAGATAGCAATTTAAATGAAGCAGGAAATAACATAACCGGACAACAAAAGATGTGGGGCCCCCGAACTAGTATCCTTCGAACCCTTCGCCGTCAACATGCTCTTCCCGTGCCTTGCCTTTGCCTCGACCTAAAATACAATACAAGTATTTCGCCCAAAACACAGGGTCAGATATACATGATAATTAATTCTTCCGACATTACACAATTCACATATATATAGATCTCAAGGAAATCATTCCGACTATTAATCATACGCCTCGGGCGTATGAAACAATCAGTCACAAACCATCGAGCACATCCAATACTATGGATGATTAACAATATGGCTCAAGATGGACATCACAGTACGCCCGATCCGGAAATGTGTCCGTGTACGTGTCCGCCCCATATACGGAATCCAGAATATACGTGGGACAATGTACCTAATTAGCCTCACGAAACTACGTCTCGTGTGCACAGTCCAATGCGGAATAATATCCACGCATGACTATATATGTGCCTGGCTAAAAATCCTACACAATGACCAATCGGAACGCAGATATGATTCCGGATATGTCACGATACAACATGACAACGAATTCAATAAATCACATATCCGATTAAGGATCAAGAAAAACTCACCGAAGTGAAAATAAGACCAACGAGATCAACGATTCAAAGCGACGTACTTGGGAATGCAACCCCATGAAGAAAACGGAATAACGTCAAGGACAATGTCAAATCACGACAAACATTACATGATCAATTCATACATATGAAATATATAACCATCACAAGAATCTAATCATCATTATAACCAAGCAAGATAACTTGCCTCAATACGGAGACGAGAATAGTCCTCTTCTTGTCGGAATGGACGAACGGTCCTCGACTAATATTGTTTACTCGAACAATCAACCTTAAACGAAATACATTTTACTCAATAACATATTCGTATAATTATCAATATAGGATTAGTAAGACGTCATCCTACAATCATTTAGAATAGTTTGCTATTTCCAATTATCGAAGCCTTATGTCAAGGGTTCTTTTAACATCATTACAACCATAAAAATCGGTTTACATTACTTTTACCGAATGTTCACATGGTTCATCATAAACAAGAGTTCTATCAAGGGTATGTTGAATAACCAATTATGATGTTAAGATCATCTTATGATGATTAAACTTTCCCAAACATTAAAATGTTGAAAGAACAAAATCTGCACATTTATGATCATTCTCCTCTCATCTAAATTGAATATTAAGCTTACAACAAGGTTATTAGTTATGAGATTACACCATATCCATGAAGGTTATCAAAATCTTTCTTTACAAGGCTGGAAGATCCATTAACATCATGATGAATTCACCATCTATCTAGTATGATGATCAAAACAATCTAAGTTCTCAACACATTAGATTAATGAAAAGTTGTTGTTGTTGGTTTCACAAATATCCTTAACCATTCAAAATCTTGCTGAGCTAAACATAAGGAGAATATGATTCTTAAGAAATCTGAGTAAGAAGACATCCTTCTACTTTTAACATGGCCAAGTTCTTCCCAAGGTAAGTGAAAACTTAAAATCGTGTTTAATCACTTTATGATAACAACTCTATTAGTTAAATCCAACTACAGTGAAGTTAACTGATTCAAGGGTATTCTACTGAGCTAAATTCGTCCAACAAGGTGGTTAGAATCACTATATCATCAAGAACACATCCATCTCAAACCCTCATTTATCATGTTCATCAAAAGTGTTAAAAAGGTTGGATCAAAACTATGTTTTACTTGATTAATCTACTCTAGGTGAAGTATAATTCGTTATTAATGTCAACATATGAAAATAATACAGAGAGGAAAGTACGCCTACCTCCAGAAATGAAGAACAACCTCAAAGCTATGAGAAAATATACTCCAAGCTCAAGAACACCTTCTAGTCTCCAAGGAAATGAGATCCACTCCAAGATTTAAGGATTAGAAGCAAGTTGGGGGAGGTTGATATCGGTTTGGGAGTGCTGAGGGACGATATATGGAGAGAGAATCGGTCTGGAGTTGTGAAGAAATGAAAAACAGGCTGGTCCTATAAATAGACTGTACAGACTTAGCGCACGCTAACGGGAAGCTTTAGCGTACGCTAACACACTTACGTGCGCTAACTGGTTAATATTACGTACGTAAGCTGCTTACAGTGGCTACTGTCTTGAATTCGCAGGTCGTTAGCGCACACTAATAAAAAAAGGGTTACGCACGCTAATAAAAGTTGACTCTGGTCGACATGACAGCTCAAGCCTTACTCACATGCATGCCAACGGCTAAGGAGTTCACGTGCTGAAGTCAACTGATGCCAGATTCCCTCTTAGCGTACGCAACAGAGGAAACATTACGCACGCTAAGGCACAGGATTAGTGTACGTTAATCATACTATGTAGCGTACGCTACATCAAAAGAAAAATTCGAAAATGCAACTCTCTAATTAACATCGAATCATCACATATGAAATGAAATAACAACGATATGAAATTCAAATCTATAATACCTCAACATAATACTAAATGCAACGATTCATGATAATCATATTATCCGAATAATACAATGACAGGTAAAAACGAAAAATTGCAGTCGGATATTACAAAAATAGGTGGCCGATACTGCATTCTTGTGGGTGAATATGAAATACAGCCACCATTTAGATGTGAAACCGTGGCCGATGGACAACTACGACCACCTTTTAGATGTGAAACCATGGCCAATGGACGAACTACGACCATCTTTTTCAATTTTGAGTGTCCAAAAGGAAAATAACGACCACCTTTTACAATTTTTCAGTGTCCAAAAGGAAAAGAACGACCACCTTTTATAATTTTTGAATGTCTAGAAGGAAAACAACGACCACCTTTTACAAATTTCAGTGTCCAAAAGGAAAACAACGGTCACCTTTTATAATTTTTCAGTGTCCAAAAGGAAAACAATGGCCATCTTTTACAAATTCTCAGTGTCCAAAAAGAATACAACAACCACCTTTTACAATTTTTCAGTGTTCAAAAGGCAAACAATGACCACTTTTTATAATTTTTCAGTGTCCAAAAAGAAAACAATGGCCATCTTTTACAAATTTTCAGTGTCCAAAAGGGAAATAACAACCACCTTTTATAATTTTTCAGTGTCCAAAAGAAAAACAACGACCACCTTTTATAATTTTTCAGTGACCAAAAAGAAAACAAACAACCACTTCTTACAATCTTCCAGTGTCCAAAAGGAAAACAACGCCTACCTTTTACAATTTTCAGTGTCCAAAAGAAAAACAATGGCCACCTTTTATAAATTTTCAGTGTCCAAAAGGAAAACAACTGGCACCTTTTACAATTTTTTAGTACCTAAAAGGAAAAATACGACCACCCTTTACAATTTTTCAGTGTCCAAAAGGAAAACAATAGCTACTAAAAAATCAAATTGTGTGCCGGTAAGGATCCTATGGCAATGGTTATGAAAACAATGCTTTACCTACAAACAAACAAGGGGTATTGTATAGACACGGTTACAGAGGTACAACTATGAAAAATAATGTGAAATAGTCATTCAAAGTTTATGTAGCGGTAGAGGTACCCTTTTGATACGCCACCTACGGTAACAATTTTAGAGTAAAAAAATCCATGGCTAAAAGACTATGGACACGTTTTCTAAATGTGGCCTATATGACTTTTTGTACTAGTAAAGTTTCGTCCCGGAACTTAAATAAAATAACATGGTAAAACACAAACGAAGTAAAAAGGTTCGCCTGGTAGACTATGAAATATTTGAATGCTGCATACGCAAGGAATAGTCTGATGGCTTCTAATCTTGCAACAGGTGCATAAGTTTTATCAAAATCTATCCCTACGCATTGTGCATAGCCTTTAGCAACAAGTCTGGCTTTATTCCTAACAACAGCTCCATCTTCATCGCATTTGTTATACACCCATTTGGTGCCAATAACCCTCTTATGATTTGGTCTGTCTGTTAGTTCCCAAACATTGTTTCTCTCCATCTGATTGAGCTCTTCTTGCATTGCATTGATCCAAGTGTAGTCTTCCAGGGCTTGCTCTGTTGTCTTGGGTTCTATTTGAGACATAAAGCATGAAAACATTGCCATTCCTAGGGGTAGAATAGATTGTCTTGTCTTGACTTCATCAGTCAGCTTCCCAGAATAGGGTGATCTTTGAGCCACTTAGGAATGTCTTCTTCTTCAGGGTCTGTTCCCCCTGTAGATTTGCATTGATGGGATACTTCTCTCTCTGCATCAGTTTGGATCTGATCTCTTTAGTCTGCAACTGGGTCAGCTACCGTCTTGTCATATGCAGGTTGGGATCTGGTCTGGTCTGCAGATGAGTCTTTATCAGCTACGGATTGGTCTTTATCAGCAAAGAATCGGAGTAGGTTTGGTGGTCTGTCGACCGCAGTTGGGTCTTCATCAGCTACAGATGGGTCTTCAGGCTGATCTGCAGGTGAGTCTACCATTTCTTGTGTCATGGACAATGACTTCTTCTAGGGTTGCAGATTTGAGATTATTCTCTATCAGCTCCACCTTTTTCCTGTACTCAGCAGTAGTTTCATCAAATACAACACGAGCTGTTTCCTACACAACTAAGGTTCTTTTTATTAAAAACTCTATATGCCTTGCTTCTTTGTGAATATCCCATAAAGAGACCATCATCAGTTTTAGCATCAAAGGCATTTAGTTTGGTTTTACTGTTGTTGTGGATGATACACTTACAACCAAAAATATGAAAATATGCAACAGTTGGTGTTCTGCCATTCCAAACCTCATAGGGAGTTTTGCCATGTCTCCCTACTATCATACTCCTGTTCTGAGTGTGGCATGTTGCGTTTACAGCTTCAGCCCAGAACCTCTTGGGCAGGTCTACTTCTGGAATCATGGACCTGGCAGCTTCCTTCAAGGTTCTATTCCTTCTTTCAACAACACCATTCTGTTGAGGGGTCCTCGCTGCAGAGACTTCATGCTGGATCCCATTCTGATCGTTGTAATCAGTGATTGCCTTGTTGAGAAATTCTCCACATCTGTCTGATCTGATCTTGATGATTGAAAGGGATTTCTCATTATGGATCCTCCTTAGCATCTCAGGTAACTTGGTTAGTGTTTCACTCTTTTTATAGAGAAAAACAACCCATGTGTATCTTGAGTAGTCATCTACAACTACTAGAATGTGCTTTCTGCCACTTAAGGTCCTTGGCTTGATGGGACCAAATAGATCCATGTGTAAAAGATCTAGGATCCTTGTTGTAAGAGAGGTAGGTTGAACTGGCTTGAATGATGCTCTTGTTTGTTTCCCTTTCTGACATGTATCACAGAGAGCTTCCTTCTTGAATACTTCTTCTGGAAGTCCTCTGACCAGCTTTTGAGAACTAATTTTGTTAATGGCTTTGAAATTCAGATGACATAGTCTCTTGTGCCACAGCCATCCATTCTCAGCTATTGTCTTAGATAGAAAACAGGTATTAGGAGTTCCTGTGTTCCAATCTATCATATAGACATCCCTTCTTCTGAATCCTTGTAGCTTCACTTCTCCAGATAGAATATCTATCACCATGCATTTCCAAATGGTGAAGACTACTAGATTCTTCTCATCACAAAACTAACTTATGCTCAAAAGATTATACTAGAGTCCTTTGCCATAGTGAACTTTGGATATGGTGATGTTTCCTCGGTGCAGCTCTCCAAAACCTTTGGTCTGTCCTCTAGAGCTGTCTCCAAATATTACATCTTGACCCTTTTCTTTGGTATAATTCATCAGCACCTTCTTGTTCCCGGTCATGTTCCTTGAGCATCCGGAATCTACAAACCATTCTTTACCTCCAAAGTTTGAATTTGTGGAGACGTGGTAGTAGTCCTTCCACCTTTTCTCTTCATCAGCTAGGTTCGCCATCAGACAATCATATTCTTCATCATCATCAGAGAAGAATCTGCTGCTTGATTCTACTCGCTCTTGATCTTCTCAAATGAGGGTCTTCCTTCAGTCTTCTTTTCTCTCGTCCTTCTTGAGATCAGGACAGTCAATTTGGATGTGTCCTATGTAATACCACCAGTATTACATGCTGTTTCACGTTGGGTGCTCACGTACATTTCTTCTATTTGATAAATAAATGTATTCCATTGCGATAAAACGTATTTTTGTATGATATGGTTGTACTGTATTGTTCGCATCTGTTATTCGTGTATCGTGATGGTGTGATGATTGACGAACTTTCAATGACATACCTTGATGTCGTTAGGTAGTTATCGGTGCGAATATGACGGTGGCCAACGTCTTGTTCCCCGAGGAATTACCTGACGATATTGTGAGGGAGTCGCGTCATAAGAAATTAATGTGATAATAACTTAGTAAACAAAACTGGTCCTTACATACGTTATCCTCCAAATATTACGTAAGCTATATCCGAGTCATTACGTACGTTACAGATTGGTACTTACATACGTAACAACGGTCTTCGGTCTTCGGACATGAATCTTCATCGGGTAGTACGCGTTGCCGACCAACTTTCGGTCTGATTGCGACAGGCAAGTCAACGAAGTGTTACGTACGTTAACCTACTTTCGTTACGCATGTAACGATGTGTGTAAATTAGCCCCGTGAGTTTCCTTACGTACGTTAATACTTTTTCATAACGTACGTAAAATCCCTTACATACGTAACTCGTCAGGCATAACGTACGTAAGGGCAATCTGAGTTTATAAAAGAACACTTTGCCTTTCATTTCTCCCATCCCAAAAGTCATTCTTTTCTCATGTACACTGCTCTCCACCATCGTTGAACCAATTTTAACCTCCCAATTCAAGTGATATCCTATTAGAGTGCGTTAATCAAGCTTCGGGGAAGGTCTTGAAGGTGTTATCCTCTCGTTCTTCATCGTCCTCCGTCGTTCTTCATCATCGTTTTTCAATAAAGGTAAGTTTATCCATCCTTGAACTCATTTCAGTGTTGTCTAGCAAGTTATAGTAAATTTCGGATGCCTTCGGTAGTTTAAAACTCTCAGTAATGATCGGACCGGTATATAACCATCACAATTGTTACTTGATATCTATCAAAGCTAGAAATTAGAATGAATAATATTAGTACTCGTAATTAGATGGGAGAACTCATAATCGGATTGCTAATCACTAATTTCTCGGAATCATCTTGTTAAGGATTTCATGTATAACCGTATTATCATATTGAAAAACCGTTGATAAATCCTTGATGAACTTACCAACAAATTTCTAGTCGAATAGATACCGAAACATGTTAAGATGATGGATTAATCGTTCTAGACTTTCGTATTAGCACAAGTGATGAAATATCGGTGGTTGTTAGTCATAATTAACGTAGGAATGTTGTATTAGAAAACTATTATTCAACGGAATGATAAATTGTAAAGAAATGATTACGAACCTAAGAAATTAGTAGCACGCGTTGTGGTTAAAAACAGAGAATTTCGGTCTCCACAACATAAACAATCAGGTTAGGGTCCTAAAAGGCGGGGGGGAACCGTCGTTGATCATCATTATTACCATAAGGTGTTAATCGACAAACATGTAATAGGTCGGGCTTCCCAGTGTGATCGTTCAAGCCGTTGCCTTGTCAAGAAGTAACTCTCGTCGGATTTGAGGCAAGTGAATCTTGCTCAGACTTTACGTCTTGTAATTTCAAAACATTGTATGTGTTACTATTTGTGGAATGGTGCTCATTCGATTATCTTGTCCGGAGTATTCCTGAGTAGATACTACCGTGACCCTTGGCCGCGGCCTTGGGAGTTTTCCTGTAGAACCGTGTTGCGGGATAAAACCTGAATGGTACCCACGTCCGGAGTATTCCTGTGTAGATACTTCTGTGACCCTTGGTTGCGACCTTGGGAGTTTATGTGCTGATAAAAGGAATAACATTAAATATTCGGTGATAACTTTGTTCTTTAAAATTATCTAATTTTATCTTTGAATTTGGTTCGGATTTTCTGACCTAGGCTAACTGGCACGATACGTCGTGCCAGGTAAATTTGTTGAAATTGTGCAGGACATCCCCGAAGGTTACGGCCAGGCGTGAGCTGTGTTGGAAAGAAGGCCTGTTAATTTCTTTAACTAAATTTGAATATTCCACGTTGTGTAATAACCGTATGTACGGACACTATTTTCTTTTGTATTTTGGGTTGTACGAATACTTTCGTAAATACTTCCGCATACTACCAGTTGAATAATTGTTTTAGAAAATATTTTCGAAAAACTTGCCTTGTGGGTCCCACATGGGATCCACGGCACTGTGGTGTCTCGGTTTATTTGGGGGCATTAGATCCTGTCTTGTGGCAATTATAACACTCCACCTTCCAGCTTCCAGCCTTTTGATTTCTCCTGGGGTTCTCCTTATAATTCTTTTTGTATTTGGAGTAATTCTTTTTGAAGTTGTTGAACCTTTGCATTATGAACGCCATTTCTTCCTCAAAATCAAGTGGATTTGGAGGTTTTACATCAGATAGGCTCTTGGCCGGGGACTCGGATGCAAAGGCTATTCCCTTCTCTACAGGCTCGGTTGATGATGAACTTGGAAGCTCAAACTCATAAGCCTTTATATCAGAGAACAGCTCTTGGATCTTTATTTTGTTAAGATCCTTAGATTCTCTCATGGCCACTGCCTTCATACTCCATTCAGAATTGAGAGATCTTAAGACCTTCAGCGCCATTTCCTTGTTTCCATATGATTTTCCCAGGGAGTTAATCTCATTGATGATTTCAGTGAACCTTGTGTCCACTTGGTCTATGGATTCGCCATTCTTCATTTTGAAGTTGTCAAATTTTTGGGTAGCAATTGACAACTTGTTTTCTTTTACCAGCTCTGTTCCCTCAAACATTAAGTCTAATGTGTCCCAGATTTCTTTAGCGTTTTTGCAGTTCTTGATCTTGACCATTGTTGATTTGTCAAGGGTTTGGTACAGCACGTCTCTGGCCCGGTTGTCAAGGTTGGCCAGCTTTCTTTCTTCAATGGTCAGCTCCATCCTCTTCTTTGGGGTCTTCTCTGGCTTCCCGGTTGCAATCTCCTTAGGAGTGTTGTCCTTCTCGAAGATGAATGGACCGTCCTCTATGATGCACCACATGTCGTCATGAATTGAAGATAAGTGTGCCTGCATTCTTATCTTCCAAAGATCATATTCGTCAACTGAAAAAACAGGTAATCTAGAATGCATTTGTTCTATTTCTAAAATGAGCTCAAAATATATCCTCGATATATGGATCTGGTTCTTCAAATATTGAACAAACCTCTCCGATACCACTTGTAGGTCACAAGTCGTCCAGGAATAAGTCTAGGGGGGTTAATAGACTTATTGAAACTCTTTTCCACAAAGGATGAGTTTCTCAGCTGATAGTAGATGACTTAGAGTCGTCTATGTCATTGCGGAAATCAGCTGATGACGAATACAAAATAGTCAATGGAACAGTTAAGTATGTATGCAGTAGGTAAGTATGATAATGAAAGTAGTAAAACACGCAGGCAATTATAGTGGTCTCATAGGTGGGGTAATCCTCTACTAATCCACTTTTCTCCAAACCAGTTGGAGATGAATTCACTATAATTCTCAACCAATGATAAATATTACAGTGATTCGACTAATTACAACAGCTTCTAACCAGTGGAATTCCTTGCCGTTGAAACTCCCTTTGACTGCCTTGCACCTCTAGATCTACGATCCTTGGATGCCTTTACAGTCTCTCAACTTCAACCAGTGAAGTACCCCGAACTCGGATTTTAAAGACAAGAGTGATTGTCTTCTCCAACTAAGAGCTTCTTCAAATAAGAACTTTATAACTCTTGCTCTTTCACGATGCTATTGTTCGCTTGATTGCTTTTTTTGCTTTGATTGCTTGTAAGTATTGTTCGCATCGTACTGCTCAACTTTAAATCTTCATATATATATATAGGTGTTGATCCTTGAGCATTTCTTCATAGCCATTGCAGATCTGTAACAAATTCGTCCATTGGAGAAATAGACTTCTTTGTTTTTCTTTTTGAACGTTGCAAGGCTGGAATCCCATATTTTAATCCAATTCCATGTGATAGCGCCGAATCTTTTGAATATAATAAGATTAAAGTCACCAATGGTTGGTCTGGATGAATTACTTAATTCATATCCTTTCCGGGAATCTCTACAATCCCCGCATGTGACTTTCTGTAAATCTTGACTATTCAACCCATGCTGACGTGGACTGGAGTACTTAGCTGATTACTTGGCTGACCTCTCTGTGGTCAACTAGTCTAATGTGCAGTCAACCTTCTCTGGTGTCGACTTCTCTGATGTGCCGACCTGTCTGTAGTCTTCTGACCTGATTTGAACTTGACTGATCTGATGGTCAGACTACAGATGACTTGACTTCCCTTCTTGACTGCAGTCTGGTCCAACTTCGCTGATAAAATTGTTTGACCAGAATTTCTCTTATGGGTTGCCTGATATGACTTGTCTATGGTCAACCTTATCTGAACAGGTGAGTTGACCAAGACTCGACTGGTATGTATTTAGCCAATTTTTAAGCCTAACTTATGTGGCCTATAGAAGATACTTATTTGGCTCTTCTTTACATTTTGCCAAGTATCTAACTTATCATAATTTGGCCTATGGAAGATACTCATCTAGTTCTTCCTTACATTTTGCCAAGTAATTTAAAACATACATTTGAATATATAAAGATGACATCATCAAAATCTAAAAAGTATTCCTAACATTACGAACATTGGATTTATGCCAACAATGACATTCTCTACGGCTACTTACCTCTGATCTCGTGCCTCACCATGCTTCTAACTACGTCCACCACTACAACCTCGACCTCGTCTTCTCGGCATACTGAACACACAACCGCTCAGCTCTATGGAACACAACATCACAAACGACACTCATAATGCCAATTAAGCACCACATACTAACATAAGGCAATAATAACATCACACAAAATATTCACTCACTAAAGTTACACGAGTACAATAATTACAATTGCAAGAAATGGAACTTACAGTCTGAACTGATGGAATACACGACCATATCAACAGAAATTTACGTTCAATGCCGATACAAAAATAGACACGGCCACAATAATTCGCACTTTATATTTGTAGATCATTGATAACATTCTTTTTCAAAAAGTCCCCGGGACATTTGTTTAAATAGTAACATTTTAAAATTTGAGTCCATAAAATTTTTCCGAATTAAGATTGGAGAACGCTTTTGGCACGTTGGGCTGTTTTACCAAAGCTATAAGGAATAGATCGAAATTGTTTCTTTCTGAAATCATTTGCAAAACCATGATCCGGAATATTAAAATCCATTAAAATGTCATCGTCAAGAGAAGTCATGTCGAAATAACATTACACAGCTACAAAACAAACCAAAACCACGCAACACAACAATTGGGTACAAAATTAGTGTGCGCTAATAATAACATTAATGTGGGCTGACTGACTCTTCTCAGAAAATTACTCCAAATCCGAGTTTACAATTTAAGTCGAGTAAGATTCTCCATCTTTCACTATCTATAAATTTTTGAAAACAAAAATCACATTTTGGTTTAAAATATAAAAATTTTATGGTGTGAAAGATTTTAAAATCGTATACTCGAGCTATTTGAAATTAACACCAATAGGCTAAAACTATTCTAAAATTCTTTCAAATATGACAAAAGATTGACGACGGGGATATTTAATAAAAAAATCAAAATTACTTTAAAACATAACCTTCGTATCCTATCGCAAGGCTTCTATGAAAGTGCACGATCACTTTGTCAAAACTCAAAACATTTATAATTAAAAACAATGTATACGCGAAGTCACTACTTATGCATACCGATAAAATACTCACGAAAATTTTCTAGTTTAACTCAGATAGCGAAATATTTGTAAGTCATTTGAAAATACAAGTGCAACAGATATAGCTAACGATGAGCGTACACTGAGGTAGCAAGAAACAATCAATCAAATCTCTTCTTTGAAAATATATGACCGGCTTGTCCAAAATTTCAAAAAAAAATTTAAAATTCATTGTAACCGCCGTTTAACCATTCTAGTAAAATGTTTGAGAAGATCTGATTTTCACAACATACTCAAGTCTATGAAATTTTCAGAAAACACGTGCAGCCAACACAGTTATCAATAAGAACACATTTGTATCAATTAGAAACAATGTCAAACATATTCGGTTCCCAAACATGTGCCCTTCTAGCCTTTCAATCATCATACTAATCGATACCACTCATGAATATAATCTCAGATTCAAACATACGTCGAGACCATCCGTTTGTGATTCCGACAATCACTATCGTAAATACGCCTCCTGGAACACATTAATGTCCAGAGACTTCCCCAACACATTGTACCAATCAAAACTCAATCTACTAGTATATCCCAATTGCCATATACGTAATATACCACAAGTATCAAATACCGTTTCTATTTTGCCTCTTACTTGCAAATGAAATTATACAACACAAAATATAAAATATAATGTATATAAGGGGAGACTTACGTCCACAGGTCGCACAAAGATGACGGTCGCCCACGATACTAATCTCAACGAACAACACAAACTACATGATATGACAACGCACAAGTCGACTTGTTAACCGACGACTCGGACGATGCGACAAGACACGACTCGACCCGACAGCCTAAGTTTCCACAATCTAAGATCTGATACCATAAATGTAACACCCCCAAAAACTACCTGGGAACATTACACGCCGCAGACCCTCTCCGTCAGGATCTACCATGCTAATTACATAAACAAGACATCACATTACTTGCCGACATGGCTAAATAACGAACCATTAGACCAATTTAGTCTTTTACCACAACCATACAACTTAAAGTTCATATACATCTCTCTTACAAAACTCATACCCGCACAAGGGTCAAAATACAATACAGCGGAAGATAGAAGATAACTCAATAATATGACACATTAAACTGGACTCTAACTCTTTATTAGTATCGCCGCTCGTCTTCTTCCATGCCATTCATATGGTTTGCTCCCAACGAACTAAGCATACCTGAAATGCATGATACCTATTTCCCCCATTTAAGGGGTTAGCATTCGAATGGCTAATGCAAGTATTCAATCTATACAAAATATATCACGTAAATATTAGATTTAATAAGACAACGACAAACCATGAAAGGAGTTCCCGAGAGATTTCAATGTTTAAAATACGACTTAGGTCACTGAAAGTAATTTATCAATTCGGGAGTTTTTAGAAAATGATGAAAAATCTTTTGGGACTTCCAGTCCAAGATTATAAATCTTTCCGAAAACAATAGGGTCTCAGCCCAAATCTTGTTTTGGGTAACAAACATTTTCATAAATAGTAAATCCTTCTGGACCTTGCGTCCTTAATTATGAAACAATTTCAAAACAATTGGGTCTCAGCCCAAAGTCATTTTCCACAAATCAACCTTTACATAATTGTTAGTGTCTCACCCGAAACTTTCTTCAAACCACAATGCGCGATAACAAGGTCCATTTTCCGATATCAAAACATAAAAACCAAGGAACCAAACACATACGACACATATTCTAGTGCCATTCAAGCCAAGTACCAAAATCCTATATATAATGTATCTCAACATCGAGAACAGAAACGTTGTGATATTTCCTACATATCACAATTATCGAAACATCAACATCAAGCACATGATGAAAACCACACCTGGTAACCCGCGACCATACCCATTAGTATCGGCCCCCAGAGGCCCCGTCGGACCATCCTCGGGTGGGAAACCACTTGCGCGGCCGTACCCATTAGTATTGGCCCCTAGAGGCCCCATCGGACCCTCCCTGGGTGGAAGAATAACAACACACACATATTAAAAAACTGCATGTCTCGATTGCTAGTCACAATATATATAATTAAGGCACTTGCTAGAAATGGCCATTTATCCGACACATACGACCGACCTAGTTATAATACAACCTAACAATCCTAGACGCATCTGCACACTTCAACGGCATAACAACCGATCAAACCATTATGACTAACCCATCTTATAACACACCATTTAACCCACACAACCCGGTGATCACCAAAACATTATAGCACACGTCTAAGTGTACTATCTACCAGACACTATGTCTCTATTGACATACCTATACAACAACCCTCAACCGACTCTAACTTAACATAATATCTAAAATGACCCATATCATACAAAATCAACACAAATGAATAACCATCACAAATTCATTTTACAACCTCAATACACACAATATAAATCGTATAGACAAAAATACTTGCCTCGATGATTAACACATGAACAACTCCGAAGAACGTAGCTCGGCCGAAAATCACCAAACTTATATCCTCCACAATAGACACAATAACAACGTGATAACTACGAGCATAACAACTGAAAACAATGGAAAACACATCTAAGAATCGAAGGAAAACTCATTGAGACATTTAATCGAGCATTAAATACTCAAGACTTCCCTAGAACACAAAATTCATGGTTGGGCTTAAACGAATTCGAGATATGGATATACAATACATAGAACATGATTAATAACACCCAATAACACTACCTAAACCACCAAAATCGCATGAAAATCGAAATCAAGAAGAAAATCTCGAAGGTCAACCCTAAAGGTTTTCAAGAGTTTACCTTCGATCCGGACGAACTTGAGGGGAGAATGATGATAATCACGGATAAAGCTTCCCAAAATGGCGATCAATGATGCCACAGACCACCACCCTCGAATTCTCACCCAAAATCACGAAGGAAGGAGGAAGAAGGGCAAATGATGAATGAACACACTGCCCTGCTATTAAATAGCAGGGACATGTTACGGCCATAACATATAAGGCTAACGGCCGTAACTCGCCTGTCCTACGGCCGTAACATGAAATTATTATGGCCGTAAGTCCCTCTCTGGACTCCTGTTCAAAATACGAAGGTACATTACAGCCGTAACAACAAACAATTTACGGCCGTAGCATAAGGCATCTTATGGCAGTAAGATACAATACATACGGTCGTATGTATACTACTGAACACAGCAGTAAAATTCTAATAATTCTGACAGCCCAGTAAGACATCCGTCAACGTCCCGATCTCTCAAATGTAATATCAACGATCCAAAACAACTATGAACTCACTACAAAACATGTCTTACAAGTCAAAGCAATCACCTACGGAAAGATATTTGGCCCAATAAGACGAGCAATTCGGTAGAACGAGAAAATAAATTGTTGGGTATTATAGACACGAGATCGAATAACAATTCCGAAGTTCACAACATGACCACAAATGTTAAACGAACTTATAGGAATGACAAAATGACAATTCCGAGCAAGATTCACAAGGATCGGACCCAAATGCGGAAAAGTCGCAATGATATGCCGATTAACCCGAAACAATATCAAAACTCGCTCGAATGACAATAAGTGCAGAACAAAACATGTCCAAAATGTGTCAATGAGCACAAGAGAGTCTCTAGAATCGAAAAATATAGGAATGAAAAATACGGGTATTACACGATACTCCTCAAAACCCGACTCTAACTCGCTATGAAACAACAATAACAATCGAGGGTTCAAGGGTTTCCCCCAAAACGGTCAAGAACACGAATCGAACCGACAATTTATGAAAAATGGAATTCAAACCATGGATTATGATCTGTAAACTAGATACAAATGATGGAACCAACATTTTCGGATTAGAATTTCGAAATCAGGAAAACCTCCCAAATATTCCTGAAATAGGGTTGTAGGATGATTACCTCGATATAAAGGGAAAATAATGACTTGATGTTGTTAATCAACATCAAGACCTTGATGATTATGTTGTAGGATTGAATATGTGGAACTTTCATGAAGAATCGAATCGAAATCTCCTCAAGAACTCTGCCTATCGTATGAGAGTGGAACTGACCAATTCTGTCTCAGAACAGAAGTGCACGTTGTCTAAATACAAACTATTGTTACGGCCGTAACATCGTGGCCATCACGGATGTAACACACTCACCATTAGGCCATAACATACTAGCCATTACGGCCGTAACACACTGGCCATTACGGCCATAACACACTGCAGGTTACGGCCGTAACCTGCATTCTAGCAGCAGATTCCCTTCTACTGCCCGATCAGTCCCGAACGACCCCAAAATGCAATGACTCGAAAAATGCGACAAAATGCTTACAAAGGATTCTTAGTAATGAACTAAAGCGCTAAACAAACATGAAATTCCGACAACCCGAAGGTAGGTAAAAACGAGTAGCCAAAACTTTGGGAAATTACAAAACGGCCCAAATGTCCAAAAAATCACGATGCGAGATCGAATAAAAATTCTGAAGTTCACAACGTGACACAAATGTCAAATGAACTTGTAGGAATGACAAAATAACATTTTCGAGCAAGATTCACAAGAATCGAACCCAAATGCAGAAAAGCCGCAATAATATGCTAATTAACCGAAACAATATCAAAACTCGCTCGAATGACAAAAAGTGCAGAACAAAACATGTCCAAAATATGTCAATGAACACAAGCGACTCCCTAGAATCTAAAAATACAGGAATGAAAAATACGGGTATTATATTCTACCCCTCTTAAAAAAGTTTCGTCTCCGAAACTTGAAACAACGAAAACGAGGCAACAGCAAAGCAAGTAATTGATGGATAGCTGTTGTGCGGCGATTTATACACCTCGATGGCGATCAGCATAATGGTCGAAAGCCAACCAAAGAAGACAGATGCTGGGTAAGTGCCTAGCGGTCGACGTCCAAGGCGATCGTCTATTGGCACCTGGCGATCGCCTCTAATATCCGACCGGGGACGACCGTCCCATGCCATGTGTGAATCTGACACCCGTCAAAGTCTGCGAAGACCGAATCTCGGGATGAAGGCCCACCTGTAGATCCGCAAAAGGCGCCGCAAGAACAGGCCTTTCTCCAGCCGATCAGCAGCTGTCAATAACAAGGGCGGCCTCACCTACCGACAGACCTGCCGAAAAGTCCTAGGTGGGACCTCCCAAGTCAGTGAGAACAGGCTGTACTCCAGCCCTTCAGCAGCTGTCAGTGACAAGGAGGGCCTCACCTACCGACAGACCTGCCGAAAGGTCCTAGGTGGGACCTCCCAAGACAGCGACGTGAGGCACCTGTTGCCTCCTCATTGGTTCGCGCATCTGGGTGCCAGCAGCAGCTGCGGACTTTAAGGAAACAGTCCCATGTGCTGGGACGATCGCTCACCTTATTTAATGCAGGAACGGCGATCGCCCGTGGGAGACAGAGACATCCAAGCAACCTCTTCTCCTATAAATCGGAGGCCTCCAGCATTGGCAAAGGAGGGTTACAACGTTAACACGATTACACACAGCAAACAATACAGAGAACACCTCATCTTTGTAACAAGAACTCACAGAGCTTCAACTCTGCTTCTCCCGGCAATCTTCAGCACTCAAGAGCTAAGATAACTAGGGTCTTTACACTCATTGTAATTATACTCTAACATTAATATTTGTACTCACAAGTATTCATATTAATAATATCTCGCGAGAGAATTCAAGCCTGGGACTAACAACCCCGACAAATCTTGTGTTATTTACTTCCCCACGGACATGCTCTCGCATTTTGTTTGTTACTCGTCCATTCCAGCATATCATCTCCAGATAATATTTTGGGTAACAACAATTGGCGCTAGAGGAAGGGCGATCTACCTTCATTTTCTTTCCGACCGTTTCGAAGAACACTCACTGTTCTCTGGAGCATATACTTGAAGAAACACTCACTGTTCTTCAAAGAAAAACCTTCTGAATCATGATGTCTACCACGACCTCGAAAAGAGCCACTCTACGATCTGCCGGACACCTTATTCCGGCCCAGGCCGAGTCCCAACCTGCGGCCGAAGGCGACCGCGGTGACGCTAGACTCTCACTCCGGCCCCCGAGGGACGGCCCCAGCCTCTCACTCGATCAATTCCAGACCGCGGAACCGATAGAGGAGGCCATGGTCATCCTAAGGGAGCGATGGAGAGCATGCGACTCGCCCACCATTACTCCATCAGCCATCCGCCGTGCGGGCAAGCGAAAGCTCAAGGGGCTATATGTCGAGAAATCGTCAGAAAGCCCCGAGCCGCAGGAAAAGGCGCTCGTAAGGCAGGACGATTCCGTCTTCAGCCGCCTAGGGAGTGATCCCTCATGGCGACCCGGGCATTCGGGCCCTAGCCGTGAGACATCGGAGTCTGAATCCGTCACCAGGAGTTCGGCTTACCCAACGCCTAGAAGACAGGTCGGCCGTCTGGCTACCGCTCGCCCAAGAATTGAGCTCGGTGGCAGAGACCTCGTCACCAACCACGGGGCCAGGAGATCGGTACATGATCGCCTCGGCTCCCGCTCCAAGATCCAAACCGCGAGCAGTCAGGCTACGACGATGGCCGCAATGCAGCGCCAGCTCGACGAAATGAAGGCGCTCATTGAAACTGGGGCAGGCGCCAAGAGATCGATCGCCGGACCAAGTGAGCCACTCGCGGTCCAGATCGAGCTTGCCCCTGTGAAACCAAAGATCCCTCCTCATCAAACACCTCTATATGAGGGTAGATCGGATACTGAGACCCACTTGAGCAAGTTCCGAATCTACATGACCGGATGCGGGGCATCGAACGCGACGAAGTGCCGAATGTTCCCATTAACATTGGGCGATCTTGCCCATAGGTGGTACATCTCATTGCCACCGCGCTCAATCAACTGTTTTGAGAAGCTGGTGAACGACTTCACGTCTTATTTCGCCTCCAAGGTCGCTCGGCCAGAAGGTCCCCACCGCATGATGAAGATCAAGCAGGGGAAGGACGAGCCCTACGAAGATTTACATCGACCGGGTAGATGAAATAGTCCTCAACGGCGAGCCCATTAGCGATGAGATCGCCCTTTACTCGGTCCTGGGGGGATTCTATGGTCATTCACTCATGTTCAGGCACCTCACGAAGGACATCCCCCCAACCTACGCGATCTTCTGCGTCAAGGCCACCGACTTTCTGGCCAGGCAGAGGATGCTCACCCTTCGCTTAGGCGAAGGATCCACCGGAGAAGGGAATGCGCCATCTCCCATCCCGAAGAAGGCGGTCGCCAAGCCCAGAAAGGCAGTCGCAAAGCCGCCCGATGAGTTCAAGGCCTTCGAGGACGTGGAAGTTCACCTCCTCCGCAACCTCAATCTATCTCCGACCTATATCTTCAATGCCATCAAGGGTTGCGAATGGCTTAGCAAGCCGAATCCGATGAGGGACAACGGTCATCTGGACCGCAGTAAATTTTGTGCCTACCACAAAAGTCCCGGCCACAACACCAGCCAATGCCGCGACCTCCTCAGTCAACTCTGGAGGTTGTTCGAGGAAGGCAATCTGGACAATTTTGTGACCAAGACAGAACCCTGGGCATAAAGGACCGGGGGGCGCGATCGTTGATAGAAAGACGATTGTCTCCCTCCCAATTCGGTCGCCAGGATCGAGAAAAATGAGCCGGAGTACTCAGACGAGTCAATCCCTCCGATCAACCCCAGCGGCTGGATCAATATGCTTCAGTCGGGAGGTGGAAACCTCAGAGGTCTTTCCCCAGTTTCCACCATATCAAATAGAAAGCGGAAGGCCGAGCTGAGGGCGTTCGCCGGAGTCCATGTCATGGTGCCCCCAGAGCTAACCATCTCCAGAGACACGCTCATCTCCTTCTCCAACAAGGATAGGGAGGGAGTGCAGTGCCCCAAAGAGGATGCATTTGTGATCTCTACATGTATCCTTGGGAAAATGGTCGACCACGTGCTGGTTGACAACGGGAGTTTTTACAACATCATATTCAAATCTTCTCTGGACCAGTTCGGCAACCTGACCAAGTTCATCAAGCCATTCGATACCGTGCTTCAAGGGTTCGGCGACAACACGGTCCAAGCCTATGGAAGTATCAAGCTCTCTGTCGAGCTAATATGCTGTTACGATCCCAAGGTTAAGATCACTAGGAACCTCAATTTTGTAATCATAGATTGGCCCAGCATCTATAATGGGTTCATAGGTCGCCCCTTTCTAGAAACCTTTGAGGCGGTCGCCTCTTCTTTCTTTGACTTTATCAAATTCGCCACTACCGATGGGACGGTCGGTACTGTAAAAGGAGACCAGCTAATGGCAAAGAAATGTTTGAATTACTCCTGTGTCGTATCTTCCCCTTTTAACGTTTCCTGTACTATTTATAACATTGAGGTGATTGACATTCAACCGATGGAGATCGACAAGCCAAGCACCTCATACCGGCCCGACTCAGAGGACGGCATCTCGCATCAATTGTCGGACGACATCGAGCCAAGGATCGGTTTCGAGCCAAGCCTCGACATCCAAGGATCGAGTCCGGCAATCATTCCAAACGAGAAGCGACTGTCCCCATTGAAGAGTTGGAAAGTATAACAATCGATCCGGCTCGCCCGGAGCGGGAAGTGCAGATCGGCTCAAGCGTCGGTCCCGAATTAAAAGACGATCTGATCAGTTTACTATGTAAGAACATCGAAATTTTTGCCTAGTCGCATCAAGATATGGTTGTCATCAGTCCTGAACACGCTTGCCACTATTTAAAGATCGACCCGGCAAGGAAGCCTGTTCACCAGAAACGTAGGAAATTCGGTCCTGAGAAGTACGCTGCGCTCGACGCAGAAGTCAAAAAGCTACTCGACAACAAACTGATCGGAGTAGCTACCGACGAGCCACAGTGGGTAGCCAACGCGGTGCTCATCAAAAAGGCGATCAACTCATGGAGGTTATGCATCGATCTCACCAACCTCAGTGCGACATGTCCGAAAGACCACTTTCCAATGCCTCATATTGACCACTTGGGCGATAGCACGTCAGGTTGCGAAATGATGTCGTTTATGTACGTCTTTGCCGGGTACCATCAGATCCCAATGGCAGAGAAAGACGTAAAACACACATCATTCCACACGGAAAAAGACGTGCACTTTTGGGTCCGAATGCCGTTCGGTCTCGAAAACGCGGTGGCGACCTACCAACGACGAGTGAACTGGATGTTCGCCGATCAGATCGGCAGGACCATGGAGGTTTACATTGACGACATCGTGGTGAAGAGCCTCAAAAGGGAAGATCACTTCAAAGACATTGCCGAGATGTTCGCCATCCTCGAGAAATTCAACATGAAACTGAACCCGAAGAAATGCATCTTCGGGGTAAGCTCCGGAAAGTTCCTGGGGCATATCGTAAGCCAAAGGGGGATCAAAGCGAACCCCACCAAGATCCAGGCGATCCTCGACATGCATGAGCCGCGGAATGTCAAACAGGTGCCGTGCCTCACGGGTTGTCTAGCAGCCCTTAACCGTTTCATTTCTTGGCTCGGAGACAAAAGCAAGCCATTCTTCGCCACCATAAAGAATAAGAAATTTGCATGGACAAAGGAAAGTCAAATGGCGTTCGCCAAAATCAAGGAGTATCTGTCTAATCCACAAATTTTGGCGAAGCTACTCCCCGGCGAAAAGCTAGTCCTTTACCTGGCAGTCTCGGAGGTCGCGCTGAGCGCTGTATTAGTACAAGTAGAGGGGCAAGCCCACTTGCCGATCTACTTCGTTAGTCAAGCGCTTCATGACGCGGAAACACGTTACACGCCTCTGGAGAAGCTCGCCTACGCATTAGTCATGAGTGTTCGCAAGCTGAGGGCCTATTTCTTAGAACACCAAGTGGAGGTTCTGACGACTCTCCCTCTCAGGAAAGTTCTGCACCGTCCAGACACCAACGGGCGACTCCTCAAGTGGTCAGTGGAGATCGCCCAATACAGTGTCACGCACGCTCCTCGCACGGCGATCAAAGGCCAAGCACTGGCGGATTTCATGGTGAAATTAACTTTCCCGCCTAGTCCGACTTAGGTCGGCTATCCTGCCTGGAAATTGTACATAGATGGATCGGCGACCAGCTCGCGAGCAGGGACAGGGATTGTCCTCATCAGCCCCTACGGACAAATTTTTACAAATGCCGTGCGTTTCGGATTCCGTGCGACCAACAATGAAGCCGAGTATGAAGCCTTGGTAAGCGGGCTTGATCTAGCACTCGCCATGGACGTGCGCCGCCTCCACATCTTCATGGACTCCCTTTTGGTCGTGAACCAAGTCAAGGGGGAATATGAGGCGTGCGGCGAACAGATGATCAAATATCAAGAATTGGTCGTCGAAATGTGCATAAAGTTTGAAGAAGTGCTGATCGAACAAGTCCCGAGAGAGCACAACTCCCAGGCCGATGCCCTATCCAAACTCGCATTGTCAGATGGGGCGGCAGACTTCTTTAACATCCAAATCACGAAGTCAACAAAATCGGAGATCGACAGAAGCCTGGTCACCACAGTTGCCATCGCCGAAGAGAACTGGATGACTTCGTTCATTAAATACTTGAAGGGTGGAACGGTCCCCGCAGATCGGATCAAAGCTCGCCAGCTTCAGCTCTGAGCAACCAGATAAACCCTATTGGACCACCGGCTTTACATGCGAGCTTTCAGCCTTCCTCTCCTCAAATGTATTACGCCGGAGGAAGGCCGACTTGTTTTAGCCAAAATCCATGACAGGATCTGTGGAAATCACACTGGAGGGTGAGATCTCATCCACAAGACGACCAGGCAATGCTTTTTCTGGCCTACCCAACAAAAAGATGCGATCGCCTACGCCCGATCTTGTCACAGGTGTCAAGTAATGGGCCCAAACATCAAGCTTTCCCCCGAGCAGCTCACTTCTATGTACAGTCCGTGGCCGTTCGCCCAATGGGGCATCGACCTCATCGGTCCTTTGCCGACGGCGCCAGGGGGATGTAAATTCGCCATCGTGGGGGTCGATTATTTCACGAAATGGGCAGAGGCTGAGCCACTCAACAAGATCGGCCAAGAACAAGTGATCAAGTTCATTTGGAAGAACATCATATGCCGATTCGGTCTACCTCAGGCTATCATATCCGACAACGGAAAGTAGTTCGATGGTTTGGAAGTTATGCAATTCTGCGAGAAATGGGGAATTGAAAAGCTGTTCTCGAGCCCTTACCATATAGAGGCTGTAAACAAGATTCTCAAACACACGATCAAAGCAAGACTCGAATCCAAACAAGGACGATGGGCGAGCGAGCTCCCGGATGTTTTGTGGTCCTACCAAACGACGACCCGAAATTCGACCGGCGAAACCCCATTCACCCTCGCCTTCGGAACAGAAGCAGTGATACCTTCGGAGATCGCCGTCCTCAGCCACCGAACTGCACAACAAATGACGACGGACAATGATGTAGCTCGACGGATCAACTTGGATATGCTCGAGGAACGACGACTTGCCTCGGAAATGAAGAACGCAATCCACAAAAGGAAATCCGAGAAATCCTTCAATTCGAAAGTCAAGGAAAGGTGATTCTAAGTGGGCGACCTAGTCCTCAAAAAGGTCCAGACTCACACGAGAGTATTTGGCCCGAATTGGGAGGGGCCGTTCAGGATATCCAAATGGCTGACCAAAGGAGCCTACGAGCTCCAACACCCAGACGGCACTCCGGACCAATATCCCTGGAACGCCGTTCATTTGAAGAAATACTATCAATAAAAACTCTGTATCCAGTTACCCAATGTACAAAGAGCTTAATGAGATTTTCCGATCCCCTCTAAATGATTCACCTCGACAAAACAAACAAACAAAAAAGAGGACAACTCGCTCGTCCTCCATGAGTTCATCATCTAACCTGATGGACCTAGGCAAGTGATCGCCCCCCCTAGCACAATGTATACCGTCGAGGATCGTCATCTAACATGGCGATCCGAGGTAGAAAAGTGCAGCCATGGTTCTGGAGGTCGATGGAACCGATAGTCCGTCCATGCAAGGTTCCTTTAGGCAGAGATCGCCCGCCCTTTCGTTTAAATACGAGGCAGACGTATCTGAAGGATCCTCCAAAACAAATCAGTGGACACGCTCGCCCGTCCTCGGATCCATCATCTAACATGGTGGACCTGGACAATGCGACGCATCCTTCCCCCGTCACGACGTATGCCCTCTTAGGCATAAAAGTGCTAACAAGCCACGGTAGCGAAGTCAATTTATCCGACGGCGCCCCGTGCAATGACTCCTCCAGGCAGAGACCGTCCGTCCCATCGCTACATTGCGAGGCAAAACGTAGCCTACGGAGGACCCTCACAATTAAGTGAGTCGCGAGAAGTTAACCATCTGACGGAATGTCGCTCGCGCACAAGACATAGTCATGGAGGTCGGTTCCATCGAACCCCACGACTGTGCGAAGTCTTTCCAGGCTAGGACATTCGGCCTCCCTCGAGGAATCAACAAAATCGAAGATCGCATGAACCAAACTAAAGATAGCTCGCTAAACGAATTATTTTCGTTCCCTTACTTTCACCAAGTAAATAAAAACAAGGGGCAGAGCGGAGCCATACATACGATCAGGAGGATGGAACCACATACGATCGGATTTGTTCAAATACACATATGACGATCGGTTTTGTTCAGAAATTTACACCGTATTAATTTTAAGTATACCAATACATTCGGAGCTATACCTACAATGACCGCTCCTCAAACACTTGTGTGAAGTCAAATGCAAAAGATTCAGACAGACGATCATACAAGCAAGGAATCATACGCAATTATATATTTCATTTCATTCGGAATATTTGTACAAGCGCCCGAAGGCAAAACATAATGAAACTAGAAAATTACAAATGAAAACAAAATGAAAGCGGTCTAACTCAGGCTGCCCCCGCCTGGCCTTCGCCACCGACCGCTGGATCGGTCCGACCTTCGCCAACGACTGCTTGATCGGCGTGCGCTTCCTCGCCAGCATCCGGATGAACGAGTTTGTCCAGCCACGGATACCAGCTCAGGTCTCCGAGGTCGGAGAGGTCAAGGATCGACACAAAGAAGGATGGCTGCAGAGGATGCTCAAGCACATAGGCTTTGAAGTTATCAATCAGAGGGCCGACCTCGAGCCCTGCCTTCTTGGCAGCGCGGATGGCGTCAGCGTAAGCAATGTAATAGGCAAACTCGCCGACATACTCCACAATGAGGAAGGGATCGGCCTTGGTCACCTCCAACTTCTCCTTCAGCCCCGCGATTGTTTGATCCGCACCCTGGAGCTCAGCAACCTTGGCTACCAGCTCCCCCCTCGACGACTCCATCTCGCCATTTAACCGGTCCACCACCGCCTTCAGCCCGGTCACCTCCTCCTGCGAGGCTGCATGCAACCGACAAGCTTCCGTCATTTGATCGCGCATCCGGTCGGTCTCCGCCCAGGCCCGGTCGAGATCCTGCCTCTTCCGGTCGAGATCCTATTTAGCACGTTTGGCCGTCTCCACGTACTCCTTCTCCATTTCTGTGATCCTGTCGGCAACCTCGGCGTTCCGATTCCGAGCAGCCTCGAGGTCCGAATGGAGACGGTCAGTAGAGGGCCGCCCCTCATAATCCTTCACAGTTTGAGCGGCCATCGTTGCCGCTTGGAGGGTCAGAGCAAGAGTCGCCGGCATTGCGTCTCCGGACCGCCGGCGCGCGATCGCATCCAGATCGGTCGTCCAAGCCTTCGGCAAGGCGGTGATAGCCCGAGAGACATAGTGAGGGACGTCGCTACGCTCGCGGGGAGACCTGCTCGCGAGGAAGTCCAACACCATCGTCGAGCAGTTCGGGTCGGCAAGACGGACCCTGCACCAAGAACAAAGGGGTTAGTATGTCCCCTACACAAATGACATAACTCAGCAGATCAACCAAACTTACCTTTCGACCTTCTCGGGGTCGCGGCCGAGGAAAGGCTTGCCCCGCGGGGTCTGGGCATCAGCGGTCGCCATGGCCTGTAGGAAGGCCAATGAGGGCGTAGGCCCCTCCGCCATTGGAACTGCAGAAATTGGAGGCGCAACGACCGGCGGCACCTCTACGGGCGCCTCAGCAGCAACAGATGGTAAGGGCTCCTCCGGCCTCCGCCTCTTGCGGTTGCATTGGAGCTGCTCCTCTTCCCGAGTCTCCGGCTCGATGGAGATCGGCCCCCTGAGAGGTCTCACCTCTGGGGTAGGACGGGTCGTCACCGCAGTGGAATGGCTTGCCTTCTTGCCTTGGCGGAGACGATTCATAATACCAAGGTTAGACATGGTGATTTCTCTCAGCAGCTCGGAGTAGCGGGGGAAGTAGATCTCTGTCAAAGAAGACAATCAACCAGGTTAGATGTCTTCTTCAATCAAAGGCGATCGTGAAGCAAAAAGGAGATCATAAACATTTGTACCTGGGACCCTTAAGTGGCGGGGAAAGCGAAACAACCAAGCGACCAACCAATGAGCTTCGTTGTTGATCATGCGAGCGTTGATGTAACTGTCTGGAAGACCACAGATTCGCTCCCAAACGATCGAAAAGTCAAATGGTAGGTCGCCGGCTGCTGAAACAAGGGAGCCTGCAAAAAAAAAATATTAGATCAGTTCAAGGTGTATCCGAACGAAGGGAGAGTTCAAACCCTTACTCGGATTCCTCTCCCAGAAGCCGGTGGGGATATCCAACTCATCCTCGGGTTTGTCGCTCGCGGCCAATTTTCACGCTCCGCCGACCTAACACCATTTTGTCAGGTCGCCCCGGACCTTATTCGGCACCCCAAAGACCACCCGGCCCATGCGACCCTAGATGTGGTAGCCGCCAACAGAATCCTTCTGCGCCGTCAGCTTAAAGAGATAGTTCATTTCCAGCGCAGAAGGAAGACGGAACAGCCGGTGACTGCCAAATAGAGTCAAAGTGCTGACGATGTGCAACCAGGTGGTTATCAGATATGACACGGCGAACGGCAATGGGAACTGCAATCTGCCCCCCATGATCAACTCATTAACGGCGACCATACCCTCGGGAGGTTCGTCGGTGCGCTCGTTCTCGGCAGGCACATACAGTGAAACGTTGGAGGGAACATGGAACTCTGCCCTCCAACGACTCAAATCCTTCTTAGTTGCCGAACTCTTAATCTAGCTGAGGGTCCACGGGGAGCGGTCCGCCGCCCGAAATGACGTCCTCTTTACAGGTTCATAGGGGTGGGCGACTAAATATGCGTGAAAATCGAACTTAGGATGTGGTCCGGCAAGTCCCTCCATAAGCTCGGCAAATTCCACAAAGGCTTGGCCGAACACTCTGTTCTGCTCCCAGTACAGTCTTACTGCCTCATCCTCGTCGACCAGCGAGCGCTTCTGCTCCGCCGCCGCCGACTTTGCCGCGTCAGCCTCGTTGAAGAGTTCTTCAACCTCCGCGGGTTCAATCCCCGTGTGAATGGCCTCAACGGCCGTCTCCACGTGAAAATCCATGGAGGTTTCATCCCGGGCAGTCGAAGTCACGGCGGCAGAAGTGCTACCCGCCTCATACACGGTGGATCCTCCTCCAGACATATATAAAGAGAAAAGGGGGAGAAAAGTTTTTAATCTTACCTAGAAACTGAGTCGAACGTCGATCGGCACACAAAACTTCAAGAAATTTCAGCTATGTCTTCTTCTCAGGCAAAAACCGCATAAAGATCTAACACCAGAAGCCCTGGCCCCTTTTATCGGCGAGAGCAGGGACTTCTGGGCAAATAAGCAGAATCTCAAGGGCTGAAGTGCAACCGTCGGATAAGTCGCATTTAATGCCGCCCTCAAAATCCCCATGTACATTGTTTCGAGGGCATGCCAGACGACAAGTCTGGCAAAACCGTCGGACTCCCCTAACGGAAGCGACACATGCCCCTGTGACGCTTCAAAGCCCATTTCCACTTCCCGCTCTTTTCAGCGTCCGGGGAGGTCGTCCAAATTCAAAATCAGTTCGTTCGGGATATGATCGTCTGCTTCATAAGTAGATGAGTCGCTCGTCTAAAATAAGCGATCGCCAGCAGAGCCACCTCACCCCACGTCTTCAACATCGGAGCGAGCTAGGTGCAATTGTTGTGCGGCGATTTATATGCCTCGATGGCAATCAGCATAATGGTCGGAAGCCAACCAAAGAAGACAGATGCTGGGCAAGTCCCTAGCGGTCGACGTCTAAGGCTATCGTCTATTGGCACCTGGCGATCGCCTCTAATATCCGATCGGGGACGACCGTCCCATGCCACGTGTGAATCCGACATCCGTCAAAGTCTGTGAAGACCGAATCTCGGGATGAAGGCCCACGTGTAGATCCGCAAAAGGCGCCGCAAGAATAGGCCTTGCTCCAGCCCATCAGCAGCTGTCAATGACAAGGGCGGCCTCGCCTACCGACAGACCGCCGAAAGGTCCTAGGTGGAACCTCCCAAGTCAGCGAGAACAGGATGTACTCCAGCCCTTCAGCAGCTGTCAGTGACAAGGACGGCCTCACCTACCGACATACCCGCCGAAAGGTCCTAGGTGGGACCTCCCAAGACAGCAACATGAGGCACCTGTCACCTCCTCATTGGTTCGCGCATCTGGCTGCCAGCAGCAGGTATGGACTTTAAGGAAACAGTCACATGTGCTGGGACGATCGCCAGCCTTATTTAATGCAGGAACGGCGATCGCCCGTGGGAGACAGAGACATCCCAGCGACCTCTTCTTCTATAAATAGGAGGCCTCTAGCATTGGCAAATGAGGGTTACAGTGTTAACACGATTACACACAGCAAATAATACAGAGAACACCTCGTCTTTGTAACAAGAACTCACAGAGCTGCAACTCTGGTTCTTCCGGCAATCTTCAGCACTCAAGAGGTAAGATAACTAGGGTCTTTACACTCATTGTAATTGTACTATAACATTAATATTTTTACTCACAAGTATTCATATTAATAATATCTCGCGGGAGCATTCAATCCCGGGACTAACAACCCCGGCAAATCTTGTGTTATTTACTTCCCCACGGACGTGCTCTCGCATTTTGTTTGTTACTCGTCCATTCCAGCATATCATCTCCGGATAATATTTTGGGTAACAACAATAGCATCTGTCAAGAATCTCTCAGAGCCGATACCGACATTGGTTCTGAAGTCTGTGCCTCGGAGGACTCGACGACCATCTTGCAAAACTGGATTCTGTGCCGCTCAAGTCCGCACTTGTAACATGTTACTAGCATGGAAGGACAATATGTACGTGTAATATCCGCAATTTTCGATTTCCGGTAATTTCTTTTTTTTCGGTCGGAGTCCGTTTTGACGACTCGCTCATGACCGTTTCGTCATTCTGAGAATGATTAATTCTACACTTTTTGACATCCGAGTTCGTTTCGGTGTTGTTTCGTTGAGTTCTGTGCTTTTTAGCGACATTTCCGCACTTGAGTTCGATTCTTGCGAATCTCATCCGAAATCGTTGTTTCGAGTTTCCCGCAAGTCCGTTTATCTTTGTTGACGTGTTGTGAACTTCGGTTTGGTTATTCGATCACGTATCGTGATTTTCGCCTTTGGGCCATTTTCGTAATTTCCCAAAGTTTGGGGTAATTACCTTCCGTTGTCGAATTCGAGCCTTCGGTGGTCGGAATCGTGTGTCCTACTAGCTCTTAGATTCGTCTTTGTGAGTACTTCGTAACCGTATCTTCGGTTCGTATTCGTGTTCGGGTTTCAGTGTCGTTTTGTTGAATTCAGGATTTCTAAACGACTTTTCTAAGTATGAGTTCGTCTTTGTTAGATCACCATTAATTTTTGGTAACTCCAAAAATTATAAATCTTTGCAATATTATAGAACATCGAATTAGCTTTCCAATGGTTCAAACGGTGAGTCAATCGGAGTCCGGACGAGAGAGTTATGGTCGTTTCAGTTTTTGGCCGAGCACTCCCAGGAGCCTTTCGGCCGATAGGGGGGGCCGATAGACTCTACTGCCGGCATCCCGTAGGGGTATCGGTTGGGCCTATCGGCCGATAGGCCGGCCGATAGGTTCTGCTGTGTTGCACTATAAATGTGGTTTTGAGCGTGAACAGCTCATTCTTCCCATTCTTTCCACCGAGTCGCGAGAGAGAGAGTTAGAGAGGGAGAGAGAGTTCTTCATCCGGGGGTCGATTTTCATCATTTCTTTTCGGTTGTGAGGCTCGGATAATCAATCTAACGCGCGTTCTACGGATCTTAGTACTCGAATCTTCCAAGGTAATGCTCTAAAACCCTATTTCGATCAATTTGGGGGTTTTGGGTTTTCTTCCGATTCGTTCCGTTTCGTTGGTGGATTCATGGTGTATACAATTGATATTGTTAGTATCTTTAGTTTTCCTACGGATTCATGGATATTTTGTGGATTTTTATGGAATCGAGAGGGTTTGGTTGTGGTCCGCCCTCGTTGTTATTTTTGTATGAATATACATGAATCGTAGGCGGGTTTCCGGGTGTATTCCTTTTCCGTAATCGTTTAGAAGTGGTTGTGATTGTATTCTTCGAATCGTTAGGTTCATTTTCGTCGATTCCTCGTGGTCGTGCTTGATTCTTCCGTTCCGTTCGTTGTCGTATTCCTTTTCGTTAGCATCGGGCGTTCCGAAGCTTCCCGGTTGAGCCGTATCCGTTCGTGGTTCCGTGCTCGTGGTATCGAGGCAAGTACCTTGCCCATACTTTTCTCGTTTTATGTATATGATGATCGGTGGTCGTTTTGATGTGTTTGTTTGGTTATTTGAAATGACGTTTCAAAAGATTTCGGTTGGCCTCGTTAAAGGCTTTCTTTCAAAACGCGTGTGTTTTGTGAATGGTGTTTTGAGAATTGATTATGATTCGATTATTTTGAACGTTGAAGGATTTTATGAGGATACTCCTCTTGTTTAAAGTTATGAAATCGTGTATTCCGTATTTAAGCTTGTTATTGTATTTTGAAGAGTTTGGTAATGGTGTCGAGTTAATGGCCATCTCTAGTGAGTATTCTTAATGAACTTACATTCTTAGCATGTTAGTATTGCATGAGTAACGTGTATTGTGTGTAATTTACTCACCTTGTGTTGGCTGACGGTCAAGGAGGGAAATCTATGCCGCGCCCGGATTTCACGAGTTTCGTGCATCGCTAGCCAACTCGTTAGGGTCCTTGCAAGGCCTCGAGTGAGAATGTATCTCGCCGCCTGTTCTCACGGCTTAGCGTGTGCGTGGTTTTGTTTTTTTGTAATTGTAGCCAACTCGGTAGGGTCCCTATGAGGCCTCGAGCGAGAATGTATCCGCCGCCTGTTCTCGAGGCTAATTGTGGACTGCTCATTTCCTAAATGAGTGCTTTGAACGGTTTTCATGATTGCATGCATTGACTAAGTGTGTAAGAGGTAAGTGTTCGTTTGGCTTACTTGGCTAGGATGGCAATGGAGTATTTTGTTGTTTGTTTTAAATCCTTTATTTGTGGACTTTGATGTTGGGATACGAACCTCCCGGTCGTTCTTGTGTACCGTGAGTTGATGAGATTTGGGGCTAAAATCCCAATGGTTTTGTAAAAGTCGTTTACTGATTTGGGGCTAAAATCCCAACGGTTGGTTAATGTCATTTTTTCGAAAGTAAACCTTTGGGGCGGTGACCCTTTTGTCTTTTGATTTTGAAAAGTAGGATTTGATAATCCTAAATTGTTTTCTATTAAAACTCTCGATGGCATTCTAAACTGTTTTATAAATTACTTCCATTGATTTATGATACTGCTTTTGAAATGTTTTCTCAAACCCTTGCCTCGGAAGTACTTTTCGTTTCGTTTGGATCTTTGAGGATCCTCGGTTATTGTTATTCGTGGAATGTGAATTGTATGGCTCGTATTTGCACTTTGTATTTGCACTAGCAAAACAGTGGAGTTTTGCTAACCCCGAGTATTCGGGGTGGATGTCTGTTTTTGCATTCGGGTTTTGGAGCATAACACAGGGTCGGCATGAAGGATGATGAAAGATGATCGATACTAATCACATGAGGAACCGTACATCGTGTGTTGGTTCAGTTGTACTTTATTTTCCATTCTTTGTATTGTTCCGTCGTACGGGTGTAGTTGTATTTTGTCCCTGCGTGGGCATGAGTTGTATTTGAGTTGTATGTATTTGTGGTAAGACCAAATCGGTCTCTCGAGTCATTGTAGCCTCGAAGGCATTGTCGAGATGTTAAATGTCGTTACTGTACCGGGTAGATCCTTGAGGAAAGGTTCTACGGCGTGTAATATCCCCGAGCGGATTGGGGTGTTACATAAATGGTATCGGAGCTTAGGTTGAGGGAACCTAGGCCGCCGGGTCAAGTCGTGTTGTTTGAGTCTTGTTTCGTTGGATTTTTATCCGACCGAGTCGTCGCGACGCGTCGTTTGAGTTTGTTGGTCGTGATTAGTATCGTGGGCGATCATCATCTTCGTGCGACTGTGGAAGTAAGTCTCCTTCTTTGTGTTGTGCCTCGTGTGACACGAGCTATTTTTATGATTATTTGTTAAGTGGTGGAATTTTATGTGAATTTTGATTTCACGATATGTATTTAGTCGACTCTCGTATTTGATTTATACGAGGAGTGTCCGCGTTTGTGATGTCTTTTATTGTTGTTTTTCTCCGTTGTTGATGATTTTCGAATCGATTTGCACGCTTTACAAGTCTCTTGTGGAAGCTTTGTGCTTATACACGTTCGACTTGTTCACTAGCTGATCGGGAGGGTATTTTATCGCGGTTTTGTTCGAATGTGGTATTTTATCGTTTATTTTCGTTTAAAGACTTGTATTGTCTTGATTTTAAACGCTTTGATGCGTGTGCTAGGAGTTGTTTTAGTGAACGTCGGTATGTGTGAGTTTTGGGCATTCGCCTATTGATTTTTGAAAACCTTGAGTATCTTAAAAAAATAAATTTCGAGACATACTTTTCAAATGAGTTATTTTCTTGTGGTACATCCTAGATGCCACAATGTATTTCAAAAATTTTCTACCTCGAGGACCAAAAGGTTTTGAAATATTTTCAACACTTTTATTTAGACCCGAGGGTCGAATAATTTGAAAAGTTTTCACTAAGAGAAAGTATCTTCATTTTTATCAAATGCGAAATGGTTCTCCAATGTCTCGATAACGATGTTTCACGTTTGTACTTTTTTTTGAAAGATGATACTCAAGATCAATCGGTGTTCTTCTAAATTATTTTCAAAATGAAGTTTTCGTTTTTAAAACCTATCCATTCCCGTTTGAGGGCTGGGTATGTATGTGTGATGTTCGCGTTGTCCTTTTGATACTTTCTCTCGAGTATGACCGAATTGGCGGTGTGAGCGTTGAGACGCTTTCCACACATTGGTTGTGCTAGCCCCTGTGAGAGGCGGAGTGTTGGTATTGAATGTTGTCGCCTCATGGCAATTTCTGCGTTGTCGCGCATGTCGGATCTGTTAGAGCTTGATTTGGTATGACCGTGTGCATCGGTGATGGTTCCGTTATGCGTCGATTGTTTAATGTCTTGTTACCTTGCTCCCGTTTTTGTGAATTTCGTGGACGAGGTCGGAGGTAATGCCCGTACTATTTTGACTTCTGTGTTTTCTCTTCCCCAGTCTATCGATTCGCTCATGTTCGTTGGTACTTTATGAACTTGTTCGGTATTTCAGTTTCATCGTCCGAACGAGCTGTGATCTTGCTGTGGGCCGATCTGGTTATCGGTGTGATTTTTTTTCGAGTTCGGTTCGATTCTTGTGAACTTTGTTCGGGAGTAACATCATTTGGTTCTACTAGTCCTTTTATTCGAAGGGATCGGATTTTGAACTTCTGTATTTTCTACTTTGTCGACTCATTTATGTTCGTTGACATTTCTGAGCTTGTCCTGCCCTTGTTTTTGTTTATCGAACGAGTGTGATATCATTTCGGAATAACTTATTTGTCGTTGTGACTTTTCAATCGCTATTCCCTTTCCTGTGTATCTTATGGGAATGCATTCCTTGTAGTTCTCACCAGATCATCCTGGGAGTTGTTGTTTGAGTTTTATTATCCTTCGTGTTTCGGACATGATTGTTCGATCTTTGTTGTCTCGATCGTTTGTTCGTTCGGTTTTTGTTCTCGTTTTGTGATCGTTGAGCATTCATGCTCCTTCCTAATTCCCTTTAGTTCGGGAAATTAGTTTCGTTTTCAATCTTCCATCCCTTAGGCGATGGGATTCCGTGTTTGTTCAGCGGTTGACTCGCGTTTTGATTGAGGTACCGTTGGGTTGGTCAATCATGTTGATTTTCGTTCGTTGTGATTTGTGATTATCGGATAATTGACTTGACTATAGTATCCGTTTGATGACGCTTGTCACTTGTCGGTTTTATTATATCCCTAACGGCGACGTTGTGTTGGTCACCGTGGAGCGTGTTTACACGCCGTATATTCCTTTGCGTTGTTTGTAACATTTCGCCGTTGGGCATTAGTTACGCATTCTTGTGTGTCTCGTTGAGTTTTTCCTGGCGGAATATTTCTTCTCCCTACTTGTTTTAAGTTTCGGACGAAACTTCTTTTAAGGAGGGTAGAATGTAATATCCGCAATTTTCGATTTCCGGTAATTTCTTTTTTTTTCGGTCGGAGTCCGTTTTGACGACTCGCTCATGACCGTTTCGTCATTCTGAGAATGATTAATTCTACACTTTTTGACATCCGAGTTCGTTTCGGTGTTGTTTCGTTGAGTTCTGTGCTTTTTAGCGACATTTCCGCACTTGAGTTCGATTCTTGCGAATCTCATCCGAAACTGTTGTTTCGAGTTTCCCGCAAGTCCGTTTATCTTTGCTGGACGTGTTGTGAACTTCGGTTTGGTTATTCGATCACGTATCGTGATTTTCGGACGTTTTGGGCCATTTTCGTAATTTCCCAAAGTTTGGGGTAATTACCTTCCGTTGTCGAATTTCGAGCCTTCGGGTGGTCGGAATCGTGTGTCCTACTAGCTCTTAGATTCGTCTTTGTGAGTACTTTGTAACCGTATCTTCGGTTCGTATTGAGTTCGGGTTTCGTGTCGTTTTGTTGAATTCAGGATTACTAAACGACTTTTCTAAGTATGAGTTCGTCTTTGTTAGATCACCATTAATTTTTGGTAACTCCAAAAATTATAAATCTTTGCAATATTATAGAACATCGAATTAGCTTTCCAATGGTTCAAACGGTGAGTCAATCGGAGTCCGGACGAGAGAGTTATGGTCGTTTCAGTTTTTGGCCGAGCACTCCCAGGAGCCTTTCGGCCGATAGGGGGGCCGATAGACTCTACTGCCGGCATCCCGTAGGGGTATCGGTTGGGCCTATCGGCCGATAGGCCGGCCGATAGGTTCTGCTGTGTTGCACTATAAATGTGGTTTTGAGCGTGAACAGCTCATTCTTCCCATTCTTTCCACCGAGTCGCGAGAGAGAGAGTTAGAGAGGGAGAGAGAGTTCTTCATCCGGGGGTCGATTTTCATCATTTCTTTTCGGTTGTGAGGCTCGGATAATCAATCTAACGCGCGTTCTACGGATCTTAGTACTCGAATCTTCCAAGGTAATGCTCTAAAACCCTATTTCGATCAATTTGGGGGTTTTGGGTTTTCTTCCGATTCGTTCCGTTTCGTTGGTGGATTCATGGTGTATACGATTGATATTGTTAGTATCTTTAGTTTTCCTACGGATTCATGGATATTTTGTGGATTTTTATGGAATCGAGAGGGTTTGGTTGTGGTCCGCCCTCGTTGTTATTTTTGTATGAATATACATGAATCGTAGGCGGGTTTCCGGGTGTATTCCTTTTCCGTAATCGTTTAGAAGTGGTTGTGATTGTATTCTTCGAATCGTTAGGTTCATTTTCGTCGATTCCTCGTGGTCGTGCTTGATTCTTCCGTTCCGTTCGTTGTCGTATTCCTTTTTGTTAGCATCGGGCGTTCCGAAGCTTCCCGGTTGAGCCGTATCCGTTCGTGGTTCCGTGCTCGTGGTATCGAGGCAAGTACCTTGCCCATACTTTTCTCGTTTTATGTATATGATGATCGGTGGTCGTTTTGATGTGTTTGTTTGGTTATTTGAAATGACGTTTCAAAAGATTTCGGTTTGGCCTCGTTAAAGGCTTTCTTTCAAAACGCGTGTGTTTTGTGAATGGTGTTTTGAGAATTGATTATGATTCGATTATTTTGAACGTTGAAGGATTTTATGAGGATACTCCTCTTGTTTAAAGTTATGGAATCGTGTATTCCGTATTTAAGCTTGTTATTGTATTTTGAAGAGTTTGGTAATGGTGTCGAGTTAATGGCCATCTCTAGTGAGTATTCTTAATGAACTTACATTCTTAGCATGTTAGTATTGCATGAGTAACGTGTATTGTGTGTAATTTACTCACCTTGTGTTGGCAGAACGGGTCAAGGAGGAAATCTATCTGCCGCTGGATTTCACGAGTTTCGTACCGCTAGCCAACTCGTTAGGGTCCTTGCAAGGCCTCGAGTGAGAATGTATCTGCCGCCTGTTCTCACGGCTTAGCGTGTGCGTGGTTTTGTTTTTTTGTAATTGTAGCCAACTCGGTAGGGTCCCTATGAGGCCTCGGCGAGAATGTATCTTGCCACTGTTCTCGAGGCTAATTGTGGGTATTCATTTAGGAAATGAGTGCTTTGACGGTTTTCATGATTGCATGCATTGACTAAGTGTGTAAGAGGTAAGTGTTCGTTTGGCTTACTTGGCTAGGATGGCCTTTGGAGTATTTTGTTGTTTGTTTTAAATCCTTTAATTGTGGACATTGATGTTGTGATACGAACCTCCTGGTCTTTCTTGTGTACCGTGATTAGATGAGATTTGGGGCAAAAATCCCAAAGGTTTAGTAAAAGTCGTTTACGGATTTGGGGCTAAAATCCCAACGGTTGGTTAATGTCATTTTTTCAGAAAGTAAACCTTTGGGGCGGTGACCCCTTTTGTCTTTTGATTTTCGAAAAGTAGGATTTGATAATCCTAAATTGTTTTCTATTAAAACTCTCGATGGCATTCTAAACTGTTTTATAAATTACTTCCATTGATTTATGATACTTCGTTTTTGAAATGTTTTCTCAAACCCTTGCCTCGGGAAGTACTTTTCGTTTCGTTTGGATCTTTGAGGATCCTCGGTTATTGTTATTCGTGGAATGTGAATTGTATGGCTCGTATTTTCACTTTGTATTTTCACTAGCAAAACGGTGGAGTTTTGCTAACCCCAGTATTCGGGGTGGATGTCTGTTTTGCATTCGGGTTTTGGAGCATAACACGGGTCGGCATGAAGGATGATGAAAGATGATCGATACTAATCACATGAGGAACCGTACATCGTGTGTTGGTTCGATTGTACTTTATTTTCATTCTTTGTATTGTTCCAAATGCAGGTGTAGTTGTATTTTGTCCCCTGCGTGGGCATGAGTTGTATTTGAGTTGTATGTATTTGTGGTAAGACCAAATCGGTCTACTGAGTCATTGTAGCCTCGAAGGCATTGTCGAGATGTTAAATGTCGTTACCAGCCTGGTAGATCCTTGAGGAAAGGTTCTACGGCGTGTAATATCCCTGAGCGGATTGGGGGTGTTACAGTACGAACATGTCCCGGTACATTACATTTGAAACTCCCCCTGGACTTACCAGGAGTCAAAGCTGACGACTTCGAACTCTCAATTCCCTTCATCGAGCGATGGAGCTTCACGACAGGAAGGCCACAGTGTTGCGGTTTAGAAACTCCGGTTCCCGAAAAGTTAGAAAAATCATCAGGCATCCTCTACTTCTTCAACTCGGGCACACGTTCAGTCGATAACGAAGCTATATCGTAGGCTAAGGCTCTATTCTGATAATCTCTCAACATAGTGCAAGTGAGTCCCGCCATATACTGGCAAATCTACGGCCTCATCCGCATGTCAAAATGACGGATCTTATCTTCCTCTTTACTAACGTGTTCCCGCACATAGCTGAGTTGTTTGCTATGATCGATGATTGCTTGAGACACCGATGCATCTTTCGGTTTTGCCAAATAAAAATCACAAATTCTCTGCTTGAGACACCATACTGATGTATTATCCCGCTTATGAGTCTCACTCAGAACTTTACCATGATATGCATTATGTACTACATTTGTACGTATACCATTCACATTTTCAGAACAACTTTGAAATCATATAATCTTGTCAATAAAAATTCCATTTCGAAAATTTCTTTCAAGAAATTCAAAACCCAAAACATGTATATGTATATATGTGTGAGACTAAAATTAATTTTCGAAAAGTCAAACCGGCTCGCTCATGTCAAGTTCTCAATGAAAATTCTTTTCGAATACACACGATTAAATAAAATGAAATTATGCAAATGATTGACCACATCCCTACTCTTGTATACCAATTCGTCTCGTCACCAATTCCACTGACATTCGGTCGGAAAATCACACGATAGAATCCCAAAATCTTATTTTATAGACTTTGCTAAAATCATCTTTTCCAAATATGACTTGCTATATCGACCATTATTCCATTCTGCAGCACTTCAACTATGCCATGATGAAATATATTTTTAAAGACAACAATACTGTCTCTTAAAATAAAGTTAAGAAAATACATTTTCATGATAGCGAGCAAAACAGTTTATTCAAAATATATCATGTTGAAAAGTATCATTTTCAAATGTTCAAAAACAGTTTCATGTATCTCAAGATGAACTAGCGTGACTACATGTTCCTCTCAACAATCCACAACATTTCTCCCAAATACATAACTCCGTTTTCCCAATTTTACCCGACCTATTGGTTTCCATAATCACAGTTTCAAGATCATCGGTTCTGTCCCAACTATTATATTCTGCTACCTCATACAATAACACATAATATCTTTCCGAAGGTTCTCAAATTACAACAACTTATAACTGCAAATAACCTCAGTGCAATCCAAAAATACATATACTTACAGATCGTGAAGCTGACGATTCCCCGTGATACTGGCATATGTCTCAACTCTAGAAATATACTCGATGCAGATATTTTCAAAATATACATTTTGCAAAAATTAGTTCAACCCAAAATACGCCACATCTCCTTCCAATTTAATACCGTTTAGATAATTTAAAACAACCACGGTATCACACTGGTAAACCACAAAAGACACAAGCCCGAGTGAACAACAAAAACCCAGAGCTCTAATACTTGTCAACCGACAACTCGAATGACATGACAAAAACACGACCCGACTCGACCCGACAGCCTAGGTTTCCACAACCTAAGCTCCGATACCATATTCTGTAACACCCCCAGAGCCATCCGAGAATATTACAGTGTCGTGGGTCCCGAAACTGAACCCACAAGGCTAAAAGACATTTTTACAAACATTTCAAATATGCCTGAGTGGCGATGATGGTAATATACTTAAAAATATTCAAAGACTTTATAAAATCCATTTATCAATACTGTCTTAAAATCTCAATTTCGAAGTACAAGGCTGTAATGCCAAAACACACAGCTTCAAAAGCATATGTTAATATTAAGCCACCGCTTGCACGTATTGAAAAAATTCTTTAGAAAACGATTGTTCAAAATAAATCCAAATTCGCAAAATACTAGCAACCCATTTCCAAACACACTCACAGCGGATATAACAAATAACTAAAAATACTTTTGCAGTGAAAAATAGCAACTAGTCAAAGTACTCGATTCACAAACACACGCCATAGCCAGTATCCTCCGGGAAGCTCATCTCTTCACGACCGCTACAAGCTCGATATCCCAAGAACCTAAAAATAAAGCCCATGACGGGATCAGCCAAAATATCGAACAATGATAAAGATCGCATTACGTCAATAATTACATACCAATGAAAAATACTAAGTAAGAATACTATCAATGTAATCATACCACCATAACTTTACCAATTCGTGATTATCCTTACCAAAGTAATCCTTACCATATTCCACATCTCGTATTCTCAACAACACAATAAAATCATACCCAAATATTTGTACAGTCTCCCAAACAATATTGAGATCCTCAAACATCATCGTAACTCATCAATATGAAAATATACCAACTCCAACCAATCCAATACATTGGATAACATCATCAAATATCAACATGAATATCAATCGTCCATCCAAAGACAAGAACCAAGAAGAAAATATAGAACATACCTTAAGATATGCAATGCCATGACGAATCATGTCAGTCTAATCCGAGATCAGATCAATACAACATACGGACATGGTCATACAAGAGGCCTACAAATGCATACTCACATGACAACATCAATATCCCCACAACAATAACAACAACGTTTACTCATGGAAATCTGATGATCCAGTGCAAGCAGCATAGATCCCAAGATGATCCAATTACATCAACACGAGGTGGATAACCAACAATATATATATATATATATATATATATATATATATATATATATATGCACAACAACACATGGATAATCCGATGATCCAGCGTTCACTGCATAGATCCCAAGATGATCCCATCGTACAAACACGAGGTGGAAAACCCGTCCAACGATCCAGCACACACAGCATTGATACCCATGATGACCCCGTCAGACCAACACATGGTGGACATACGACAACAATGCACAAGTGCATGATAACAACAATACACGAATGTATCACAACATGATCGACACAAAATGACAAAAATGATTAGAGTACTTGCCCCGAGTCCTTCGAGAGCAAACTTGATGTCAAAACCATCACCAACAATTTCCTCAATAACTGACGATCCAAAATACAACGGACTATAGATAACTCATATCCTCGTCTTTACCATAATGTGTCCTCGATACCCAAGTATACCAATAACAAATGTAAATAATTTACATTATGATTTAATTCCCAAAATCCGAAAACAATGTACAATCTCAAATCTCCAGAGATCACAATTATAATCATACCTATATGAATAAACGAATGAAACTGAAACCATTCATTAAATATTATAAACTGAACAAGTAATACTTGCCTCGATACCGATACGATGATAATGAAGCCGTTATCAATTCCTTGCCGTCGTCTACAAGCTACTCGGCCCTGACCAATGCAATCCACGAGCATCCTCGAACTCGACCGCAACATACGTTTCTAATCGACGATCAATCCTCACAACCTATTGTAATAATCGATAACAAGTTCAATAACAATCAACAATCGACGTAACCAACCAATCAAACTCAACAGTTCAACGATATCTCGATTAAACATAAATCCGAACAACCCAAATCAATCAATCATGAATCCATAACCACAATACGATTCCATAATCCGATAATCATATCAACAATCAATTCATCCCGATAACCAGGATTCTAACATACTCAATTCCGTAATCAATCTCATATATGGATTAACAAGATTACTCCTTGTTTATACTCTTAGTTTCATAGCAAAATGATTATACCGATTATTATCGTCAATCCGAATCATCCAATTAGTTCCACATTAGAGATAATCATATTCCAAGGCTGTCAAATAATTCAATCATTCGAATTGAACACTTGTTTAATACGTATGAGCTTCCAAACTCAAAGATGAATAATAATCTCCTCAAACTCATAATCATATTCGTATTCCTATACGAATATTATACCAAAACCCATAACTTGGTTATAGATATGAATATTCCATATTCATATCCAAAACACCAACACCTTACACATATTCATCATATCATGACATATAATTCAAGAGTTCCTCAAGAACATTAATTAATCCGTAATCACGTTCATAATCAACAAAACGACATACCCCAATGTCTCCAACTTATAAACCATCATCTAACTCATAATCCAAGGCATATATCATCATATTCTTCAACATACACTTCACATAACATCAAGAGTCATAACAATACTTCCATAACCATCATCATATGAAGCAAACAATGATAACAATGTCAAGTATCCGAAATCAAGATGTAGAGTTAATCAACATACCTCAAGAACATGAACAAAACCATCCAACACCTCAAGGGTCAACAACATCTTCATATCTCAAGCTCCAATCCATGCCATCAAGCTCATAATCAAGTTAGAAGAGCGAAAAATCCATCTTGGAGGGTTGAAGGGCGAAAAACTAAGTGAACATCTCCAAAAATGCCAAAGTGACGGGTCTCACATATTTATATAAACTCATACCTTACGTACGCTACATGAACTCCATAGCGTACGTAACTGTTGGCCACTAAGTATACTGGATACAGCTTGGAAAGTGTTTTAAATAACAAGTTGTACTATTTTTAAATCTGAGTGCGTAGTAAGTTGCTGTGGATACAGCAACTTGATGTGCAGTGTATACTTAAATAATCACAGTTTAATAAAACAATAAAGGCAGAAGGTAAATAACACAGTATTTAAAGTGGTTCGAGGTAAACCCCTCTACGTCCACTGGTCCTCCACACAGGAGTAAAAAGTTTATTATAATTACTGCGTACACAACTACGTAATTATAACAACACTTAATCAATATATCGTTCACATAGATTGATATAAAGATCTTAGCTTTCAACTGTTCACACAGATTGGTTTTAGCTAACACTTTGACCGGCTTCTTCACACACAGTTCTGAATCTTGGTCTTCTTCAATGCAAGTCCTTCACACACAGTTCCGGAGAAGCAAAGATTCCTCAGTCCACACATGGCTGATATGAGTTTGTTCAAAGATAGAACATGGTTGAACAACAGCTATGACTTTCTGGGCTATAAGCTGATGATGTGTTGTTCAAGGTTTGAGCACTGTATATCTCTTATGTCTGAATAGCAGAAAGCTTGGGGATATATGTTTTGCTCTGAATATTTCTTTGTAAGCTTGATCGATTGTAAGTCGTTCAGTAGATCAGTTTTTCAGTTTGATCAGTAGTTTTGTAGTGTATTGTTGATCTTCAAACTCTGGAAATATATATAGCCTTCTGAAATATATCCATTTGAAATCTATCCATTGAGCAAGATTCTATGACAACAGATATTTGATCGAGATCCGGATTTTGCGGGATTTTGAAGATCTTTTGACTTACAGTATTTAAATACTTTATCCTTTAGTATTTAAATACTTCTTTATCAACAGGACTTTACTTCTAGCGAATATTGAAGATTCCTTCTTTGTCCTGTTGAGAGCTGTATGGAAGGATCACTGTATTGATATTCGAGACAGCTTCCATACTTTGGCTTTGCTGGACTCTTTGTTGTATCATCAATATACTGTATGGATGAGACTGTGAGAGGTCTTCGATACATGGTTTGATACTTGATCAGATTTTCGATACAGCTAGAGGCGCTATTCAGGATTTGGCATATTGTCAAAACATTCTGACAATTCAATCGATACAGGGACTGTTATCCAAGCAGCATCGATACAGGGATTTGATATCCCAACAACATCGATACAGGGATTTGTTATCCCAACAATTTCCCCCTTTTTGATAATTTGCCAAGTCCTTCCGAGTCTTCCTTTTAAAACCATATGATGTTATCCAAACATCTTTGATGATGCCAAAACTTTGACACTTAGCAGTTTTGAAGTAGGGCAGACTTTTTGGTCTTCTTTCGAATGTTCTGGCCTTCGGTTTTTGGCTTTAACACTAAGAATTGCTCGCAGGCAAGTTCATCATTTATCAAAAGAAAGTTACATTGAAAACTTATGATTGGCGCGCAGGCACAATCTTACATTTGTTTTCTAGATGCATACAACTTAAACTATGAACTGTTCACAGACAAGTTCTTACAGCTTGTGTATGAGATAGATTTCATAATATGAATACAGTAAGAATAATTAAAGTGACTGTAAACAAAAATGAACACAGTAGATTACGAGTTGTAATCTTTCAAGATAGGCAAAATTTTATTGATACTGAAATAGAGTACAAAGATTGCTGTTTTGAAAGTAAATTTACAATCGAATAATATACTAAGGTATTCATCTCCTAAAGTCAGAGTGTCTCCATGGTCTCTTTGGATCATTCTTGGTGTTTCGCCACCAGTTCTGATGAGCGTCCTTGTCTCGATTCTGATAAATTGCACGTCCTTCATAAGATTTCTCAAAGACTAGGATCCAGCCCTCTGGATGGGTCACCAAGTCACCATTTCGATGCTTTGACTTCATCTGATGCTGTAGCGGGAGCTTCTTCTTGAATTTCTCGGCGGCTTCCTGTACCGTTCTGCATCTATTGAATAAGGTGGAATCCCTGATAAGTACAACGAAGTATCTTAGCAGTTCATTTCTCCTCCAATTTTTTATCTCTGCAGCAGTCGGCTGTCGGTCAGACGGTAGGTTCATAGAACGAGGCTTTTGAATGAAGCTTTTCCAAGGATACTTAGGATCCTGGAATTCTGGTCTATCTCCCTGTATCCTCACGTTTGGTGTTGAGATATGGGCCATATCATCAGTGATTGAGTCTTCAAATGGAGCTAAGTGCTCTTTCTCTTGCTCCAACCACGTTCTCCGGGCGGCTTCCCGTGCTTCTTACCCCTTTTTGGCATCATCAAGACATTCCAGGATCTCCAGAGCGGCATCCTGTTTCGTCTCTATATTTGACATTCTCTCAACAAGGGAGGCGAGCACATGCGACATATCCTTAATGTTTTTGTCATGAGCTCGCAGTTGGGAACCTGTTTCGATGAGAGCAGATGCGGTCTTGGCCTCAGATACGCGTAGTTTCGATTGCTCTTCTCTCAGGATCGATTCTTTCTTCTCTTGTAGATTGCTCAGGGCTTGCTTGAAGACTTCTGGCAAGACAGTGAAGGCTTCGACTACTCGAGAGACTTCATGCCTTAATCCAGTCATTTCTTCAACGGCGGATGTGTGAAGCCAATCCAGAGCTTTTTCTACTGAGTGTAGAGCATTCAATGCGTCCTGAATGAATACAGTCTAGAGGCCAAGAGCACGTAAGCGCTCTTTTCTAGTTTCAGTGCGGGGAGAATCTGGCTGGGCAAAGTCTTCTACTCTATTCAACCTTCTCAAGTTCACGTTAGGGCGTGAAGTGAGTTGGACATCCTCAGGTGTAGTACCGTCGTCGGATTCCAAGACGGTTGGTGGGGCGGCAGCAGCTGTTTCGATTTCGGCGGTAGGAGGTGCGACATCCTCCTGTTTCGAAGAGGTTTCTGAAGACATGGATACAGGAGGGACCAAATCCTCCTGGTGTCTCTCAGTGTCCTCCTGTTCCGGCAGAGGGACTGATTCCTCTTGCTGGAAGGCGCGTGATTCTTCTTCTTCGGCGGCGATGGCAGGCTTATGTGTCTGTTGCGAAACATTTTCTTCTTGTGGCGAAGGGGACGATTGATGGGTGGATGTCCCTTCATCCTTCTTGGTTTGGGCTTCCTATCGACTCATCCGCAAACCAGCTTGGAGTGCGTCGTCATCATCGTCGGAATCAGGATCAGATTTTGGACTGTCGGGAGCTTCCATTGACAAAGCTTTTCCTTTCATGTTGGCCTCATCCTGATCAAGCATATTACTCTCAATTAACTCCTTGACGAATAAGTTGTCCCATTGGATCAGGACAGCAATTTCTTGGGTGTCCGTCACTTCCAAAACGAACATCTCTTCGTTAATCCACTCACTCCAGTTGCACAAGATTTTGTACGGAGCAAGTCTAAAGTACTTCCATTAGAGAAATCGCTCGAATGACTGCTCAATTTGCACGGAAAGCAGAGTCTTGGAAATAATTGTGTCAGGGGAGGGACTCCGTACAGCGTCTGGGTTTTCTGTAGGAAGGGGTTCCTCTACAGGTGTGGGATCCTGTAATGGAGAGGGATTCCTTATAGGGGATGGTACCCCGAAGGAAGATGGATCCTGAACGGGTGTGGAATCCTGCATAGGAGAGTTAGCTGTTGGCTCCAAACGAGCAGCCGACTCACCAGAGTCTTTTGAGTTGGCAGATGTCCTCGCATCCATCGTTGCCGCCAAAGGCTTGGGATTTACTATTGATATAGTAGCGGGCATCTCTTCCACAGGGGTTGGGCCCTGGGGTAGTTCATCAGTGGGTTGCGCCACGATAGGAGCATCCTCGGAGGGTTCTGTAGATTTAGCTTTCGTGAGCCTCCTTAGCTTCCTTTTCGGCTTCTCAGCAGCAACAGGTGTCTTGCTGTGAGATCTCTTTCTTTTCTTTGAAGATTCAACACTCTGGGACTTGAACGAAATGTCCCTTGGATCTTCAGATAGCGGCAAGTTCCGGATAAAAGGCCTGTTTGCGATCAGAATGCTTTGATTGAAGGTAGTGGGCTTGACTCCTCCCAAGAATATCCGCGAGCTTATCTTCTTTGCATCTACGGATTGTGGAAGTCTGCACTTCGTCAAAATGTGGTTTAAGAATAAACCAAATGATTTCTTCTGAGTAGCATGTTTGGACACTTCTTCCTGCAAGCTTTTCAGAATAATCCGACACCAATTGACCTTTTCACAGGTCATAATTGCTACCATCATCCTAAACCTAAGATTCTTGCACATCACAAATGCACATGTACGATTTTCAATGATGCGACAGCAAAAATCATGCAAATAAACAAACGGTAAGCAAAAAATTTTCTTATGGCATGTGGTGTGAACCACTTCCACCGTTCCCAAACCGGTGAACAAGCCATAATATTGAGTCAGCAACTCTTGAGACCCAAATGTCTCAAGTTCTTCCATGGTCAGGCCTTCAGAGGGTAGGCTAAAAATGTTTTTGAGAACATCTTGGTCGACGCGGATCTCCACTCCGCGAATAACTGTTGTGATATCAGCAACATGTCCTCCTAGGGCTAGAGTCAGAAAACAAACCACGGCGTTGAGGTAGAACTCTTCAACAAGATGAACGTCATATTTCTCTGCGGTGTGGCTCCCAAGGCGGTACAGGCCTTGTTGACGGATTCTAGTGATGACAACCTCCATCGTATCGACGTCATCAGTTTCAGCATGAATGCGTTCCATCACGACAAATCTGGAGAAGATCCGTCCATCGATGAAGTTCAGAGACTTCTTGAGAGCGGAGGAAGATGTCTGAGTGGACGCCATTGATGATTATCAAGAAAAGATGAAAAAGATTTAAGAGAAATTTGCAGTAAACACAGAAAAACTTGTAGGCTGAATTGCTTGAGTGCTCTTAAAATATGCAGAAGGCGAAAAGAGTCTCAAATGGCATTTGCGGTCCTTTTATAGTAGGTGGAGAAGAAGGGTTTTCAGAGAACGAATGGTCAGATTTAAGGGATGGGAACCGGTGTTTGAAATGAACGTCACGATGGACTGAGTGTAACTGGTACACTTATCCATGGAATTTTAAAATAGGAGCGGGTCCCACTTCTGACATTTGTTGTTACCCTTAATGCCTGAAACGGCGGTTTTAAATATTAAACAATTTGAAAACATCGCGGCTTTTGAGATTCGATTGCCCAGATGTCATGTAAGGCATTTAATGTAAACGACGTTTGACATGAAAACAGGACACGTGGACAAAAATTATTCTTAAAATGAAATATTATAATATATATAATGAATCGAAATTCCATAGTATGTCTTTGTATCATGACGATCTGACGTTCCCCTAAAGGTACATATAGGTTTCAATTCCATACAGCAACTTTTTAGATTAATGCTGTATTCATGGGTCATACTGTATTCCTCTTTAATTATTGCACACGTCAGCGGTAGGATGATTCATATCACTTTGTTCCCTACAATGCTATGTTGAGGGCTCTGAGTGTATAGATAATTAATGGTGGATACTGTATTCTTGGGTCTTACAGCATTCCCCCTCAATTGTTGAGTAAAAACTGTAAATACATACAGGGAGTCAGGCTGTAGCAATCCTAATTCTTGTCGAAGCATGTTGAATCTTGCTGTATCGAGAGGTTTGGTGAAGATGTCGGCCAACTGAATATCTGTATGAACTTTTTCCTGCCGAACATCCTTGTTCTCGACATGATTCCTTATGAAATGATGCTTCATGTTGATGTGCTTAGTGCGCGAGTGCAAGACAGGGTTGTGCGTTATTACAATTGCACTCGTGCTATCACACATGATTGGCGTTTCCTTGGCTTCAATCCCATAATCTGACAATTGTTGCTGCATCCAAAGGATCTGCATATAGCAACTACCAGCAGCATAGTATTCTGATTCAGCTGTGGAAAGTGAGTTTGCCAATTGCTTCTTACTGAACCAAGAAACAAGTCTAGGTCCAAGAAAGTGACAAGTTCCACTTGTACTCTTTCTATCTAGCTTGCAGCCTCCGAGATCCGAGTCGCTGTATCCAACTAAATCGAATCCGCCTTCTTTAGGATACCATAGTCCTACATCGACTGTTCCTTTAATGTACTTCAGGATTCGTTTAGCTGTATTGAAGTGTGATTCTTTGGGTGCTACTTGATATCTCGCACACACTCCTACAGCAAACTGGATATCGGGCCTGCTAGCCGTTAGGTACAGGAGAGAGCCAATAAGCTTCCGGTAGAGTGATTGGTCAACCGACTTTCCGGCTTCATCAGCACTAATTTGCATGGAAGTGCTCATGGGAGTTGACGATGATTGGGAAGTGTTCATTCCAAATTTGTTGAGAAGCTCCTTGCTGTATTTTTCCTAGTTGATGAAAATCCCTGTAGGCAACTGCTTTACCTGCAAATCTAGGAAATAGCTAAGTTCTCCCATCATACTCATTTCAAATTTACTTTGCATGAGATGAGAGAACCTTTTGTCATAAATCAAGGTTAGTTGAACCAAATATAATGCCATCAACATAGATTTGAACCATTAGAAGGTCATCGCCTTACTGTATTTTGAACAAGGTTTTATCCACAGCACCTTTCTCAAATCCATTATCGGTTAGATACTGGGACAGGGTCTCATACCATGCTCTAGGGGCTTGCTTAAGTCCATACAGTGCTTTCCTAAGCCTGTATACTAAATCGATGACGTCTGTGTTGGCAAATCCTGGTGGTTGTTCAACATAAACTTCTTCGGCAAGGTCTCCATTTAGGAATGCACTTTTGACGTCCATTTGGTATATAATGAAGCTCTTATGGGCGGCAAAGGCTAAGAATATTCTAATTGCTTCTAATATGGCTACAGGGGCAAACGTTTCATCGTAGTCTATGCCTTCTTCCTGTCTATAGCCTTGTGCAACTAGTCTTGATTTATTCCTTATAATTAGTCTATTTCGATTCTTCTTGTTTCTAAATACCCATTTGGTTACAATAACCGATTAATGCGTAGGTCTGGGTACAAGATACCATACATTGTTTCTTTCGAAACCGTTAAGCTCTTCTTCCATAGATGTTATCCAATGAGAATTATTCAGAGCTTCTATGGTAGAAACAGGTTCGGACTGGGCTAAGAATACAGCAATAGTGCACATATTGAGTCTTCTAAGCTCGGATTGAGATTTCCATTCAGGAAATGGTGATTTCTCAGTATCTAGTTCTACTTGTGCACACAGTACATTTCCTTGTGTACTCTGTATTCTCCTTCGGGTAGAAACACCAGCATTAATGTTTCCAATGATCAGCTCTTGCGGGTGATCTCTCAACCATCTTTGGTCAGGTTCTAATTCGAGGTCCCGAACTGTATCTTGAGTTGCTGTAGTTTCAGCTTCAGCTTGTACAACATTGGCTTCATCTACGTCGATTCTTACAGTTGCGGGGTTGATTTCTAGGTCAACAACAGGTTCTATGGGAGTTGGTGGATCTAAGATGGAAAGTTGTTGGATGTGCTGAGTAACAGCTTCTACTCCTGTAGGGTCATGGTGAGGTTCTTCGAACACTACATGAACTGATTCCTCGATCGTCAGCTTCCTTTTATTAAAGATCTTGTAAGCTTTGCTGACGGAGGAGTATCCTACAAATATTCCTTCATCTGACTTCTCATCAAAGGTTCTAAGTTGATCCTTCCCATTATTCAACACATAACATCTGCATCCAAAAATGTGAAAATACGAAACTAACGGAGTTTTGTTGTTCCATACCTCGTATGCTATTTGTTGCGGTGTTTGTTGACGATTCAGCGGTTTTGAGTGTAGCATGCTGTATTGGTTGCTTCACCCCAAAAACGTTGTGGCAACTTGCTTGCGGCAATCATTGTCCTTGTTGCTTCTTTCAGCATCCTATTCTTTCGCTCGGCAACACCATTTTGTTGAGGTGTACGGGCAGCTGAGTATTCGTGCTGTATCCCATTCTCCAAACAGTACTGCTCTATAAAGCGGTTAGTGAATTCTGTACCTCTGTCGGAACGAATGGACATGATACTTAATCCCTTTTCATTTTGAAGCTTTCTCAGGATCTCAGGCAGCTTTGATGTTGTTTCCTTCTTCTTGTTTAAGAAAATTGTCTAAGCATACCTGGAGTAATCATCAACAACAACAAGACAGTATTTCTTACCTCCCAAACTTACCAGGTCTACAGGACCGTAGAGATCCATGTGTAGCATCTCCAACACTCTGTGGGTTGAAAGGTAGGATTTGCTCTTCAGAGTGGACTTGATTTTCTTGCCTTTTTGACATGGTCCACAGACACTATCTTTTTGGAATGATACATTCGGCAATCCTCTAACCAGCCCCTGTATTGAGAGCTTTTTGATCGTCTTGAAGTTGAAGTGTGACATCCTCTTGTGCCATAGCCAGCTTAGATGTACAGTGCCTTTGGCAACGAAAGAAGGAATTGTGTAGCTCGTAGGCTTCCAGTCAGCAATATACATGTTACCTGATCTGCTTCCTGTGAGCACAACTTCTTTGGTCGGGATGTTCTTCACTCTACAGTGATCTATATAGAATTTCACCGAGAACTGTTTGTCACAGAACTGGCTAATACTAAGTAGATTGTACTATAAGCCTTCAACATAAGCTACATCGGTGACTTTGAATTTTCCGACAAGAAGGTTTCCTTTTCCTCTTGTTCTTCCTTTACATTTATCACCGAAGCGCTCTTTTGGATCGTGACCTTCTACGAAATCTGATAGCTTGCTTCTATCTCCTATCATGTGCCGGGATCATCCGCTGTCGAAGTACCATATGTCCTTCTCCAAAATGTCCTGTAACACATAAATTATATAGATTTAGGTCCCCTTTGATTGTTGGGTCCATGAATGTTAGTGCCTTTAGGTACCAAAACTTTCCTGACAGCAATTGGTTTACTGCAGGTAACATTTGGTACTGACTTGCGGTATCTACGTGGGGCATGTACGTAGTTACTATATCCATGATAATCATTATGCATGTAAAAATCAGAGTTATTATTATTAATCCGGTACGTATGCCGTCTTGGAGGTGGAGCCATTTTCTTTGGCCTTACAGCTTGCCTTCTGGGTCTCCAGTTGGATTCCCAGAGCTGTTGTTGATACTGTGCGGACACTTGCTGTCTCGATGGATAATGCGGCTCCTGTATCCAATACCTCGACGTGTTGTACTGATAGTACTACCGTACGGGCCTTTGATATTTGGATACAGCCTTCTTTCTGAACGGCTGTTGGCGCTGTTGATATGCTCACGGAGCATGCTATTGCGTGCGCCTTGCAGGTTGGAACGGATTATGATTCCGCTGTCTTGAGTAGGATTGCGGGGGCGGAATGGCAGCCTTTGCCTTTCGCGGTGCAGTAGGTTCCTTCACAGGACTAGGAGTATCTTCCGATATAGGAATGTGTTCCACACTCTTGACGAACACAGTACTAGTTTTCCCTTTGTTGGAAAATGAGCTGTATCCTAAGCCACTTTTATCGTGAGCATGTTGACCAGTGCTTAGAATTTCTTCCATTCTTTTCGATGATTTCTCGAATGATTTCAGAATGGTCTCAAGTTCGCTTTCTCGTTTTTCGAGAGTATTAAATTTAGCTTGAAGTAGAACAAAATCATTTGTCTTGCTTCCATTTTGAGATTTAGTCTCACTTAGTTCATTAGCAAGTTGATGATTGCTCTCCATGAGTTTTTCATGCTCGACTTTGCTGTTTTCACAATCAATAGACATATTTTCATAATTTGTTTTTAGCAAGTCGTTTTCTTCTTTCAGCTCTATGTTGGAAAGTTGAAGCTGAATGTTTTCATTTTTCAAAGTCTCGTGGGCTTTTTGAATATTTTTAAATTCATTCATCATGTTTTCGAAAGTATGCGATGCATTTACTGGAATGGCTGAGGTTGAGCTAACCTCATCATCGCTGTCTTCTTCTTCCGAAATGTCCTTTGCCATAAAGCACATATATGCCTTATCTTCGAATTCATCGTCAGATGAGTCACTTTCAGTGACCACCTGAAGACATTCTTCGGATTTGGATGGTGTGGGGGAGGCTTCTGATTCTCCTATCAGTGCCTTGAGCTTGTTTTTCCAAGCATGTCTTCGTTCATCCCTCTCTTGTTGCTCGGATTCTGGAAACCTTTGAACTTTGGGATGAGTACATTTGTTTGCATAATGTCCTGGTTTCCTACAATTATAGCATAGGTTAGCGTCACCAGAGGAAGTTTCAGTACTTACCTTGTGAACAGGCTTGGGCCTGTAGGGAGTCTTTCCAGACTGTTTGATGAACTTTTTGAATTTGTGCATGAGGAGCGCCATTTCATCTTGTTACAGGATATCATCGTCACTGTCGGCATTTTTGTAGTTTGGCTTTGATGAGCTAGGCATGCTCTGTCGACGGTTAGATACAGTGGCTAAGGCTGTAGTCCTAGCTGGAGATTCTTCAGCTTTCTCTCTCCTGTCTATCTCATACTCGAAAGCTTTGAGGTCAGAAAAGAGATCAAAGGTAGATATTTCACTAAGGTTACACGACACACGCATAGTTGTGGTCTTAATGTCCCATCGGGCAGGGAGAGATCTGAAAATCTTTAAGTTTTTCTCCCTTTGAGTATAAATTTTGCCCAAAGCTTCAAGTTCACCAACAATTCCAGTGAATCTGAGGTCAAGTTCCTCAAGTGTTTCAGTTGATTTCATTTTAAAGGATTCAAATTGCTGAGTTAGTTTTGAAATTTTATTTTCTTTGGAGAGCTCAGTTCCCTCACAAATCAACTTAAGTTTATCCCAGATTTCCTTGGCTGTTTTACAGCTCTTTACCTTCGAGAATGTGCCTTTGTCAAGGGTGACAAACAACGCATTCTTCGCAACATTGTCGAGGTTGGCGCGCTTTCTTTCATCTGTGGTCCATTGTTCGTGCTCCTTCTCGAGCATCTCAGCATGGGCTTGGCCTTCAATCCTTGCAGACGTGTTTACCTTCATGATCTTAATTGGGCCATCCTGTAAAACAAAAATCATTTCTTCGTGCATTGCTGCAAGATGAGCCTCCATCCTGATTCTCCAATCATCAAATTCATTAATCACTAGTAGAAAAATGCCTTTAGGTAACACCCATAAAGTGTTCCCTAAAGAGCCTAAAGTGTTCCTATAGACCATAAGTAACACATTTTGGGTGTTACCTCTGCCCGTGTTCCCTATGCTTTTAGGTAACACTTTTGATCAATTCTGGTAACACTTTAAATCGTGTTCCCCAAAGTCATCTTAAGGAACACCTTAGTAACACTTTAGAAATTTCTTAGGTAACACCTTGGTAACACTTTCAGATTGTTTAAGGAACACTATTGTAACACCTTTGTAACACTTTTAAATGTATCCATTTTTTTAAGTAACACTTTAAATACCTTAAGGAACATTTTCGATTATATGGGTGCTAACTTAGGTAACACCTTATTCATTATTAAGTAACACTTGCTATTATTATTATTAGTATTAGTATTATTATTATTATTATTATTTTTCTGATTAATATTTATCAATAATATGAAAACTAGAAGAAACCATTTTTTCATATATAAATAATGAGAAAATATATTGATAAAACTCAAATAAATAATCCAATAAAAATAAGACATAGATCATAGTATATCAAACACATATCAAATAACTAAAAAAACAATAACCTAATTGTTGTCTAATTTGTAACTTGTACAAAAAATAGCTCCCATATATCTTCAATTCGTTGTTGATATTTATGATGCCATTGTTGTTGTTGTCTTGAACTTCTACATGCTTTCTTGAACGGGGTCGGCCTCTATGCATATGCGTTCACAAGAGCAGGCAGCCCATCCAACAACTTTCTTGCTATATAATCGTTCGATCTGGCTTGCTTAAAGAAAGAATGTTTGAGTAGTTTTTTGGCAGTAGGTCATTTTGAAGGATCCTTAACCAAGCAGCTAGGAATCATCTGCTTAAACGACTAAGAAAGAAAAACAAATATATGATTAATAACATGATCGTAAAACTAATATAGTTCAGCTTATTAGTGGCATACCTTTGAGAACTTGTTATGTCGTTCATAGTCAAGTCCAGGGGGCGCATTTTGCAGAGTCATAAGCAACACCTACCAATATAAAAATAATTGGAGCTTAATAATAAGGGTCCATTTCAGATCAAAGTAAAACAACTTAGGACTATCAGTGGATCTTCATTGGTGGATACTTTGAGAAAAGAGCATGGCCATGAGCAAGCTCCAATGCAGTTATATCCCAAATGACCAAATATCCGCTCTGAGAAAAATGGAGAAATTTAATAAACTTCGTGACCTATCTAGTCTGGTACCCAAAAAAAATAGAAAGTGTGCATGTACAGACTTAAAGTCGTAACCATGCACTTGCTCCATAACCTCTGGAGCCATCCTACAATGTTACAGAACCTTTAGTCAGCAACCACACCAAGCTAGGAAAACGGACATTGTAGAACCCCGATTGCGTAAAGGAAAATTTGAATAAGGATCATTTCAGTCCTTACCTTGCACAACGCAGCGAAGAAAGAGCAGCCGAGATTGAATCACAGATAGAAAGCAAGCAACTGTGAGCGATCCTGAAATCAAAATTGATGGGGTATTTCAACATGGTAACAAAAGTATATTCAAGAAAAAAAACTAAAATGTTAGATCAGTGACAAAATACAAAAACCAAAAACAGACATGAAAGATATCTGATATTGGAAGTCGCTCATATAAGTAGATTTCAAACAAAAAAGGTTCAGTGTTTATCATTCTTGCACCAAAATGCTCAACCTGAACTCGTACTGACCTGGTACAACAAAGAACTAAGATTTCGTGAGATTGCTATTCCCACATCTAACATTAAATGCTGAAAATAAAAGTCATCGTTACCTCCGGAAAATTTCCTAATGAAGATGTTACTTTTTGAGATAGTATGAAGTTGTGCATAGCATCAGTATAATTCATTACTGACATGATTGAACCTTTTCCTCTTGCTCCATTTGGATACTGTGAACCATAGTGGAATAAGTTTGAATCCAAACATACTACAGAATGAAAACCTGTGGATGATAAATGTAAGCAATTACCTTCAAAGAGCATGAACAGTTATTTTCTTTGCGGAAGTAGTATTCAAGCAAACACCACATGGCCTTTCCATCCAATAAGGAAGATCGGATTTCAACCATTAACTCGTAAGTTTCACATATTGCCTGAAAAGTAAGTTAAAATGTATCATGTTAAAAGAAACATAGGGAACAACAGTTCAAATGTATGAATGCATCAAATAGCTCACTTGCCTGTTCGCACTCACCATAACAAACACCAGAAAAGTACAGGGCTAACGAATGATCCTTTTTTATTTAGATCATAAGGAGCTTACGCTTTGGCCTTTGTGTAGTATATAACATCTATAAAATGTATCCCAGGACGAACACTAATGAAAGCCTCATATGAACAATAGTCTTTTTTTCACATATCTATTTGTTTCTTAGCTCCCTCTCCATGAAAAGACAATATCAATCAATAATATTTATTCTACCCTTTCACTCTGTGAAAAGAAAATATGACCAGAGGCTTAAGAACACCTGAATCCAACTAATAAAATCTAACCTAGTCACTCAACATTCCAGTTCCATAACATCAATATCACACAGGACAAAAGGAATTGAGAAAAACAAGAAGGTGATCAGAACAACAAACCTGCATTGTTATAAACTTGTTTTTTTTTTTAAATTCTACTACGCGAGTCTCATTTTTTCCTCCAATACTCGAACCTGATGATGATTCATCTGCTGAATGTTTTATTATGTTGGAAATTTTTTATTCACAAATAATCTAGCAAGCAAAAAATTTAAAATGCAAGTCTTTTGTGCCTCTTCTACTGACACCTATTTAATTATTTTAATGTGTATATGTATTTTATGTTAAATACATTCCCGAAAATGAATTTAATTCTTGGTTAAGATTCACCAGTTCCAGAAATACTCTCCCCAATTGTGTTTTCCCTGTCTAGAACATTCACAACATAGCATAAATTAAGCACCACAAAAGAATAACCAACTTCAACCAATAAGAACCCTGATGGAAAAGCCTCAAGAAATGTTAATTCCAGAGAATCCGAACAGAAATATCAGAAAACCCGAAAAAACATCCACAAAAATACAACCAGAAATCAACGAGAATGACCACGAACATGAAAATTTATTCAGTCCAATATTTCAATTTCCGGTAGTTTTAAAACTCGACCAACAATTAAACATAGTTTGATCATATTCTTTTCAGCCGTAATCATAAAAATCAAGAAATAAATTGAAGGAAAGTAAAAGGTACCTACCAATGAACACCCGAAAGCAAGAACAAGTAACAAAACAAGAAATACACATGCCCCAAGAGCCAAGACGTCAAGATGTCATCAATAACAATAAATTTCAAATCTATATTTAAATATCATTTCCAATTTACGAATCCAAATCCGAAAACCAGATAGAGAAAATCATCATGTATAATTTTATCATGCTAGTTATTCCTTCCTCAAACAAATCCAAGGAAAAATGTTAATACATCGAAATATTTTACCTCATGATACCAAAACATACAGAACCGAAACAACCAAATCGAAAAGAAATAAAAAAATCACTCATTACTCACTCAATAATAACCGCAGAAAAAGATTATGCAGGCCACACAAGAAGGCCAGAGCTGGACTGGAGGCCTTTAGCGGCAGGTGCTTTAACCGCTTCGCTGCACGCCTAATTATGAGCAGAGCGAAATCAGCCAGTTGAAGGAAATCAACAACAACAAAAAAGAAAAACTTCCTTTCCTAAATTTCACCTGATTGATAAACATAGGTTTGGGGAGAAGAGAAGTCAAACCACAAACGAGAGAAATAGGAAAAAGCTAAAACCTTAATTTGAAAGGCCAAAACAAAATACGAAGGTTAAGATAAAAACCTACCTGAGCACACAAGCAGAGAACAAGAGAAAAAATGAAAGTGAAATGAGAAATACAAACGGTGGCAATTGCTTTCTCAAAAATAAAGAAGAACAATAAAGATGGAGGTGGAAATCTCACGAAAAATTACCCTGCAGCACCTTCAACTTCAAACAATAATCTGTTTCAATATAGAATGAATCAGGGTCCGTTTTATGTCTTAGATGTAACACCCCAAACTAGGCGGATATTACAGTGCCGTGGACCCCCGACTGGGACCCACCAGGCGAATGAAAATGAATGAATTACACAGGTAAATGTAGTACCGAACCACATTACAACATCAATTACTCCGATGAGGAGTTTTATACAACACACCCATGATAAAATAGAATACATGTGTATTTTATGTGACGATAAAATACACAACACTGAATGAAATGAGCATTCAAACGGAATGTCTGCAGCGGAATAAATAAAGGAAACATAAATGACTGAATAAATGACTGAACAGACTGGGGCCCCTACTAGTATCACAGGACTCCTCGCCGTCACCGTGCTCTCCCGTGCCTTAGCCTTGCCATGACACAGCAGCATCCCCAGCGGGAATCGATTCTGAGAACAACAATCCTCAAGGGTTGAAAATACATAATCATGATATATACGAATTTATGAATTAACTTTGTCGAAACATACGCAATCAAACATGCTATATGAATCGATTATCGATGCGGCTCAAAGGAATGGCGCCACACTACGTCGGGATGGAAATGTGTCCGTGCACAAGCCACCATCACACGTGGTCTTGTGCCTGTCAGTCTCACGAAGCAATCGACTCGTGTGCAGTCTAATGTGAGGCCAACAACCATCACACGACATAATTGTGCCCGACATGAAAATCCTACACATTCCAACCGGCACGCCAGTATGACCCGGAATGTCACAATATGACAAAAGTGACAACGAAAATGAATAATGACTCACCAAGGTTAAATGATGGTGAAATGAATGATAGCTCAATGAAATGATCGGAACCGTCGTTCCTTATGACTGAAGTGATTAATTGACAATGACAAGTTTTGATACGGTTAATACAATGATGAATGAGTTACGATTATGAATGAACAACGACAAAAGGAATGAATATCCTTTTAACCGAGTAAGAATTAACTTACACAATACCGATGAAGAATGTCCTTCCACGAACAACGTCCTAAATGAAAAGTCGGTCGCTCGAACAACCTTGAACAACAATAATTACCAACAACCGATCAATACACGAATCAAATACGATCATAACCGACCCAAACGTCGATACAACAATATCCGAACTCGTAGATGTACTCTAACGAAAACGTTGAGATACCCGTGGGTTAAAACCAAACCCAAATTATCGAACCAACTCCAAAATGATTGATTCAAACCAGCACAACATTATGAATGACATCAATAATCTCATAGAAGTCCACAATTCAAGTTAATAATAACGACAATCGGAAATCCCCAAAATAACCGAAGTCAACCCCAATGGTTCTTGAAATAATTCCGAAAATAACCATTAAATCCGTTCGACTTTACTTATCCAAGGTTGATAATCCATATCTAACATATTACAATGATAATCCAAGCTTACGAAGAAATCGGAAGGAAAACCCAAAAATCCGAAATTCTAGATCCAAGAGATTAATACCTTTGATTCGATGAGATGAAGATGATGAAATGATGATTAATCCGAAAGATGAGCTTGAAGATGATGATTGATGATTACACCTCGAAGAATCCTCTCAATCGCTCAAATCGCCCAAAACTACCGAAGGAATGAAATGAGATGAATAATGACGAACTCGACTAAAGCGTCGATTTATAGTCGGTCCGAGTTAGCGTGCGCTAGCCTTGTGCGTAGCGTGCGCTAACGAGTAATTTGGGTAGTCCGGTACCTTTGTCCGAACACGGTAGCGCGCTCGTACCTTCTTGTAGCGTGCGCTACGGCCATATTACTAGCGTGCGCTAAGATCCATTATTAGCGTGCGCTAACGAAATATTGATGCCCGATCGAGTCGAGCTGTACGCCCTCGATCGGCCTCGATAGCGTGCGCTACAACCATAGTTTAGCGTGCGCTAATATATCGGTTGCGTACGCTAACAACAACACTTGGCGTGCGCTATGAAATAATCGATGCGATCCGGTAGCCCCGGACTCAACGATCCGTCCCTAGCGCGCTACTCCACACATATAGCGTGCGCTACTACAACCCGTTAGCGCGCTACTTACCACTCGTAGCGTGCGCTACAAATAATCTCACTGCCGGTCGGTACCTTACGGAGTGCGGCTAACCTTAGCGTGCGCTAAAGCTGAGTGGTAGCGTGCGCTACCTATACCCAATTAGCGTACGCTAAAAGGAGTATGTAGTGTGCGCTACTCCTCACGCACAACTCGCAACGAAATGACAATGATGATAAATGCGGCACGAAACTCCAATCCGATTAGTGATGAATGACGATTGATACACGATACAATTACTCTGAATGATGAATACCATGACTGAATATGAGTGACAAATGATCAATAATGAGTGAAATTACTGAGTGATAATGACTGAATGATAAATACTGAATGATAATTACTGAATTACAACCGGGTATTACATACACCCCCCCTTAAAAGAGTTTCGTCCCCGAAACTAAGGGTCAAACAAGTCGGGATAACTCTCCCGCATACTATCCTCGGTTTCCCAAGTAGCCTCTTCGACTCCGTGTCTAGACCACTGAATTTTAACCAAAGGAATCGTCTTATTCCTCAACTGCTTGATTCGCCGCTCTAAAACTCGTATAGGACGTTCCTCATATGAATGATCGTCGGCGATCTCGATTTCGTCGAACTGAAGTATGTGACTCGGGTCGGCAACATACTTCCGCAACTGAGAGACGTGAAATACATTATGAATTCGGCTCAACGCCGGAGGTAAAGCCAATCGATAAGCTAACTCGCCTACTCGATCCAAAATCTCGAACGGTCCAATGAATCTCGGACTCAACTTTCCCCTCTTCCCAAAACGGAAGATACCACGACTCGGGGATACCTTGACCAACACATGGTCACCAGCCTCGAACTCTAATGGTCGACGATGGTTATCTGCATATGATTTCTGTCGAGTCTGAGCGGTCAACAAACGACTTCTGATCAAAGCTACCTTCTCACGGGCGGCTATAAGCATATCGGGCTCGGTGCCGATTGATTCTGATAAGTCGTCCCAACACAACGGAGATCGACAACGATGACCATACAAGGCCTCGTAAGGTGCCATCTTGATCGAAGCATGCCAACTATTATTATACGTGAACTCGATCAATGGTAGTTGGGCTTCCCAATCGTCTTTCCAATCGAGGACGCATGCCCTCAACATGTCCTCTAATGTCTGAATGGTCCTCTCGATTGTCCGTCGACCGAGGATGAAAAGCGATGCGAGGTTAAGCCGAGTTCCCATAGCACGATGGTGATTTCCAAAATGCGACACAAACCGTCCGTCACGATCGGAAACGATACTTTTAGGAGTACCGTGCGATCGACTATCTCTTTAATGAACAATGGGCAAGTCTCTCGGGACCCCACGTATCCTTGATCTCAAGGAAATGAGCTGATTTGGTTAAGCGGTCCACGATCACCGGATCGTGTTCATGCCACGACGACTCGTCGGCAAACTCGTGATGAAATCCATAGAAATGTCTTCCCACTTCCACTCGGGAATAGGAAGAGGTTTCACATACCACTTGATCGATGTTCAATCTTAACTTGTTGACAGGTTAAGCATCTCGAAACAAATTCTGCGACTTCTCGCTTCATATTACTCCACCAGTAATTTTGTTTCAAGTCCTTGTACATCTTACTAGACCCCGGATGCACAGAATAAGGGGTAGTATGAGCTTCTTTCAAAATCGAGTCTTTCAACTCGTCATTCGCCGGTACGCACAACCGATTCTTAAACCTCAAAAGTCCATCCTCGTGGACCACAAATCCAGGGGCTTTCCCCTGAGCCACATCCTCTCGGATGCGCAATAATGATGGGTCCGAACCCTGATTCTCTCGGATTTCCTCCTCGAGTGACGATGAAATCTCTAACATACAAAGCTGCCCCTGAACTCGCTGAAGCCAGACCTCGATCTCGGGTCTAAGGAATTCCTGCTGAAGCTCCTTCTGAATTGTTAAACGGGCAAGCATCTGCTCCTGAACGGACTTACGACTCAAGGCGTCGGCGACAACGTTCGCCTTGCCCGGGTGGCAGAGGATCTCGATATCATAATCTTTGATTAATTCCAACCACCGTCTATGATGCATATTTAACTCCTTCTGAGTAAATATATACTTTAAGCTCTTATGATCGGTGAATATCTGACAGGTAACGCCATAAAGATAATGACGCCAAATTTTCAAAGCGAACACCACGGTTGCTAGCTCCAGGTCGTGGGTCGGATAATTAACCTCGTAAGGTCTCAATTGCCGTGAAGCATAGGCAATAACCTTCCCGTTCTGCATGAGTACACATCCGAGACCTGTCCGACGCATCACTATAGACCACAAATCCTTCCGTCCCTGCGGCAAGGAAAGTACAGTCTTGACATTAACCGGCTCTTGAGTTCCTCAAAACTCCGTTGACACGCATCGGACCACGTGTATTTCTTATCCTTCCGCAAAAGGTTCGTTAAGGGTTGAGCGATTCTAGAAAATCCTTCCACAAACCGCCGATAATAACCCGCTAATCCGAGAAAACTTCGGATTTCCTTAACGTTCTTCGGAGGTAGCCAATCCCGAATAGCCTCCGTCTTCTGAGGATCGACACGAACTCCGTCTGATGAAATTACATGTCCGAGAAAAGTCACTTCGGACATCCAGAACTCACATTTGGATTACTTCCCAAAAAGTTGTTCTCGTCTCAACACGTCGAGCACTTGATGAAGGTGAAACTCGTGTTCCTCCCGGTCACGAGAATAAATCAAAATGTCATCGATGAAGACAACAACAAACCGATCCAAAAAGTCGATCAAGACCCGATTCATTAACTCCATGAATACCGCAGGTGCATTAGTCAATCCGAACGGCATAACCACAAACTCATAATGACCATAGCGTGTTCGAAACGCCGTCCTCGCGATATCCGACTATCGAATCCGCAACTGATGATATCCAGATCTTAAGTCGATCTTGGAAAATCGAAGCTCCCGAAGTTGATCTAAGAGATCATCAATGCGGGGTAAAGGATACTTATTCTTGATCGTCACCGGTTCAATTCCCGGTAATCAATACACAAGCGGAACGAACCATCCTTCTTCTTGACAAATAACACTGGTGCTCCCCACGGGGACGCACTCGGTCGAATATAACCCTTCTCGAACAATTCTTCAAGTTGGCTCTTTAATTCCTGCATTTCGGTCGGGGCCATCCGGTACGGTGCCTTCGATATCGGGGACGTACCAGGCTCCAACTCAATCGTGAATTCCACATCCCTCTGTGGAGGCAAACCAGGTAACTCGTCTGGAAAAACATCGGCATATTCCCTCACCACCGGAATATCCGTTAACATTACTGATGATTTTTCGGTTTTGGCCATATAGCACCAATAACCGACACATCCCTGATTGAGTAATCTTACTGCTTTCATCAAATTAATGACTTTACCAGAACAGCCGGGATTACCTCCCTGAAACACACATTCGACTCAATAGTATGAAATGATAGTGACCAAACGCTTTCGGACACTAATGATGGCATCATGACGATCCATCCAATTAATACCCAAGATGACGTCGTCCCTCGGCAAATCTACTACGATTAGGTCCGCTGGCCATACACGACCATGAAGCTGAATCGGACAATTCTGAATCTCACGACTTCCGACAATTCGTCTACCATCGGGTAGGCGATGACATAAGGCTCACAACTAGTAGCACTACCCACGTAGTCTACTCAAACATGACTCGGAAATGAATGAATGCGATGCACCGGTATCAAAAGGGTACACACGAGGTTGAGATAGAATATCGAGTGTACACGAGATCATCCGGCCTCGGGATCATCGATCTTCTTCATCTCATAAATTCGGGGCTTGCTGGCCCCGACCGGACGCTCCGTCTGATAGCTCTTAGCTCGCCTTTAGCTCTGTCGTCTTGAGCAGCCCGAGTGGCCTTTGATTACGCACCATTGAATGACACAGGGTTTGAGATGACGCGGAGTGGGTTTAGAGTCCCTACGGCAAAACGGGCCCTATGCCCGGCAATCCTGATTGTGGCACGTGATGCATCGCCGGACATTTGGTGCTTGAAATGACCTGTTCCTCACAGTTGAAACAGGTGATGGCCGAAGGCCGCTCGCGGCCGAGATTCCGCGGGTTTAGACGTCGTGGGAGGTCGCTCGAAAAAGTATAGCCCGCACGTGGTTTCTTGAAAGTGGCACGACTCCGTCGATGATTACGGTTCTTGGACTTCTTGCTAGCAGACGAAGGTTGCCGCTTAGCAATTTCCTTAGCCGTAAGCTCGTAAGTAAGAGCTTTCTCAATGAACTCGGCAGTGGCACGGTTATGATTAAATCGAAGTCTCATACGGGGTTTGACCTCTTGTGAAATACTTGATCTTGTCCGCTTCGAGTGAATGATAGATGAGGCGAACGGAAGAAGTTCTTGAAATTTTTCGGCGATGGCGAGAACATCATCATCCGCCGAAAGGTCGGGAGTGAGTAATTCCGACAACTTGGCCTCCCCGAGTGGGGCCGGATAGTACCTCTCCATCATGAGAGTCTTGAATGGTCCCAAGTACATGTTCCGTCTGTGGGCTTCAACGACAACCACCATGAATGAGCGCTCTTACCGAGATAGTAAGCCGCAATCGAAACTTTATGCCCTTGAGGGCAATCCACCATAGCAAATAACTTCTCAAAATGCTCAAGCCAATGAACAATATCCGCGGCTCGGATGAGCCCTCAAAAGTAGGTGGTCGGCGATAGATATCGCTAATGATATTGCTTACACCCCTCTCTTGCCTCGAGGTGGCGGCGGGAGCCTGGCGATTTTGATTGACGGAGTTATGCATCGTCTCCATCAATCGAGCCATCGGGTCATTTGGGCCATCATGCCACTGCATAAATGCGAGTGGGTCAACCGGACACCCTCCGAGCCGTGTCCCGGTGCGACTCCCCGACTGAACGATCGCGTCGGTGAATGAGTGGAAGCGTCATTGCTCGATGAGTTAGCATTATTCCTGGCATTTGCACGTGTATTCGCACGAGCTCTCGGGATTCGGCCCGCTCCACGGCCTCGTCCTCCACGTCCTCTGCCACCCTTTCCATGCGAAGTGGAAAGTCATATGATGATTATATATCTCGCATGAGTATCACATTATGATTATATTATGAAATGATGAAAATGAGCATACGAGCTCAAATACGGCGATTACATGAATGATTAATTGACGTGACATGATTATCGATGGAATTATTGAAATGATTATCTTGAATGAGTTAACAAGATTAATGATTGATCTTCACGATCAACAAGAACAATGAAATGAATTGGTGATTAATGAGTTAACTGACCGTCGGTCAAAATGACAATGATGATTGAGGATTGTTAAGCGATGAATTATGAATGAATGATTAATGCGAAATTATACCATGGCATTAGAAATCTTACGATTCTTGGTCCGATTGGCTCGGCATTTGCACAGGTCACACGTGACGCGAAAGTCCAATGATACTAGTCCGATGACGATGATTTCAAATGAGACATGACTTGGAGGGTAGTATTCAAAACCACGCTCCGATACCAACTCTGTAACACCCCAAACTAGGCGGATATTACGGTCGTGGACCCCGATTTGGGACCCACCGGGCGAATGAAAATGAATGAATTACAGGTAAATGTAGTACCGAACCACATTACAACATCAATTACTCCGATGAGGAGTTTTATACAACACACCTGGGATAAAATAGAATACATGTGTATTTTATGTGACGATAAAATACACAACACTGAATGAAATGAGCATTCAAACGGAATGTCTGCGGAATAAATAAAGGAAACATAAATGATGAATAAATGGTGAGCAGTGGGGCCTCCTACTAGTATCACTGGGACTCTCGCCGTCACCGTGCTCTCCCGTGCCTTAGCCTTGCCATGACACAGCAGCATCCCCAACGGAAATCGATACGAGAACAACAATCCTCAAGGGTTGAAAATACACAATCATGATATATCTGAATTTATGAATTAACCTGTCGAAACATACGCAATCAAACATGCTATATGAATCGATTATCAGTACGGCTCAAAGGAATGGCGCCACACTACGTCCGGGATGGAAATGTGTCCGTGCACAAGCCACCATCATACGTGGTCTTGTGCCTAATCAGTCTCACGAAGCAATCGACTCGTGTGCACAGTCCAATGTGAGGCCAACAACCATCACACGAAATAATTGTGCCCGACATGAAAATCCTACACATTCCAACCGGCACGCCAGTATGACCCGGAATGTCACAATATGACAAAAGTGACAACGAAAATGAATAATGACTCACCAAGGTTAAATGACGGTGAAATGAATGATAGCTCAATGACATGATCGGAACCGTCGTTCCTTATGACTGAAGTGATTAATTGACAATGACAAGTTTTGATACGGTTAATACAATGATGAATGAGTTACGATTATGAATGAACAACGACAAAAGGAATGAATATCCTTTTAACCGAGTAAGAATTAACTTACACAATACCGATGAAGAATGTCCTTCCACGAACAACGTCCTAAATGAAAAGTCGGTCGCTCGAACAACCTTGAACAACAATAATTACCAACAACCGATCAATACACGAATCAAATACGATCATAACCGACCCAAACGTCGATACAACAATATCCGAACTCGTAGATGTACTCTAACGAAAACGTTGAGATACCCATGGGTTCAAACCAAACCCAAATTATCGAACCAACTCCAAAATGATTGATTCAAACCAGCACAACATTATGAATGAGATCAATAATCTCATAGAAGTTCACAATTCAAGTTAATAATAACGACAATCGGAAATCCCCAAAATAACCGAAGTCAACCCCAATGGTTCTTGAAATAATTCCGAAAATAACCATTAAATCCGTACGAATATACTTATCCAAGGTAGATAATCCATATCTAACATATTCCAATGATAATCCAAGCTTACACGAAGAAATCGGAAGGAAAACCCAAAAATCCGAAATTCTAGATCCAAGAGATTAATACCTTTGATTCGATGAGATGAAGATGATGAAATGATGATTAATCCGAAAGATGAGCTTGAAGATGATGATTGATGATTACACCTCGAAGAATCCTCTCTGAATCGCTCGAAATCGCCCAAAACTACCGAAGGAATGAAATGAGATGAATAATGACGAACTCTGACTAAAAGCATCGATTTATAGTCGGTCCAGGTTAGCGTGCGCTAGCCCTTGTGCGTAGCGTGCGCTAACGAGTAATTTGGGTAGTCCGGTACCTTTGTCCGAACACGGTAGCGCGCTACGTACCTTCTTGTAGCGTGCGCTACGGCCATATTACTAGCGTGCGCTAAGATCCATTATTAGCGTGCGCTAACGAAATATTGATGCCCGATCGGAGTCGAAAAGCTCGCCCTCGATCGACCTCGATAGCGTGCGCTACAACCATAGTTTAGCGTGCGCTAATATATCGATTGCGTCGCTAACAACAACACATAGCGTGCGCTATGAAATAATCGATGCGATCCGGTAGCCCTTGGACTCAACTTTGATCTGTCCCTAGCGCGCTACTCACACATATAGCGTGCGCTACTACAACCGTTAGCGCGCTACTTACCACTCGTAGCGTGCGCTACAAATAATCTCACTGCGGTCAGTACCTTACGGGTGCGGCCGAACAACCTTAGCGTGCGCTAAAGCTGAGTGGTAGCATGCGCTACCTATACCCAATTAGCGTACGCTAAAAGGAGTATGTAGCGTGCGCTACTCCTTACGCACAGCTCGCAACGAAATGACAATGATGATAAATGCGGCACGAAACTCCAATCCGATTAGTGATGAATGACGATTGATACACGATACAATTACTCTGAATGATGAATACCATGACTGAATATGAGTGACAAATGATCAATAATGAGTGAAATTACTGAGTGATAATGACTGAATGATAAATACTGAATGATAATTACTGAATTACAACCGGGTATTACATTAGAAACTTATAGGTGTCTAGTTTTCATCAAATTTTACGGTTCTCAAAAATATTAAATGAGCAAAGAGTTATTGCTGTTTGAATACAGGTTGTCCAATCTGGCAGCATGCTGAAGACTCGCGAAAATGTTATTGTTGTATCCAAAACTTCACCTATCCATTTTACATTTCTCACAATGAAATAATAAGCATAAAACCAGATATACTAAGCCTTTAAAATCAAGATTTTGATCAAAAATTTTGGTCTAACGATCCAAATAAATTTCAGATTCAAACTATGCACATATTATCAAGAACACTAAGGTTTCAACAATAATTGTCTTCGCCTTTTAGACATATAATCAAGCAGTTGGTGATCGAGCCTTTACAGAGTCAGTTTTATCCCTCTTAATCAGGCGTGCAGCAGCCACACAACAACTATAGAATCTCATAATCATACATATTTTTAGATTTAGCCAACTCCTAAAAACTATGAAGACTCCATCATCAAAAGTCTTCTAAGTTACCTAATTTGTTCTTCCCCCAAATTCGAAAATCCTAACTAAATGGGTAGAGAATATATACCTTGACTGTAAATTCTTCTCCTTCTTCACTCAATCGAACTCCTTTGCTTCTCCTTCATCTCCTCTCTGTTCTTCTCCTCTTGCCCTAGCCGAGCTTCCTCTTTCAAATCTCGTTCTACCCCGGATTCTTCTCTCTTTTGTTTCTTCTCCCTGTCGTTTCTTTTCCTATGTCGATGATAGCATGTAAGAGTGAGCACATATGGGGCGGAGAGTTCTAGAGAGAGAGAGATGGAGAGATTAGAGAGGACGAGATCTAGAAGAATAGCTGGGGCTTCGTGTATCGTGTATTTACCTAATCTGAAGAAGAAAGGAAGAGACCGGTTGGGTTAAACAACATGTTTCTTAGTTTTTACAAATTTTAAGAGACCTCTCAACAAAAACAACGGGTCTCTTATTTCTTACACATTAGAGACCACTTAACTCGAATAAATGGTCTCTAAGGTTTCTTACAAAAAATTAGCGGGTCAATTTGACATATTAGAGACGTGTTGTTTAAAATATTAGGTGTTTTATATTAAAGAGACCCGTTACCTTTATCAACGGGTCATTTATTTTGGATCTCTTTGCTTGTTTTTAGTAGTGAGGCTGCACCCTTGCAGCGAAGCAGGAGAAAGGCGGTGTGAAGCAGGAGTCGGGCGACGAAAGATGTAGCCTTATTATATATGGATACGAATATATTAAATTTACATCTTTACCTATTAAATTTACATCTTTACCCCTACTATGTAGGTGAAATATATGAGCTCAGGAGTAAACTGGTCATTTTAGATTATATTGTTGACACTTAAGTGTGTGCATATATTTTTAAAAAATAATGTAGCTTAGAAGAATTGAACTCGTGTCAATCGATAGGAATTACAAAGACTTTGCGATTTGAACAAGCCATCTACCTGTTATAAGGCTTCCCATTATATAAATTAATCATCAACCGTAAAATACTATCTAGGGGGCACTATATATTTCTAAACGTTTTATATTTCTAATTTGTTACATTTAGTGATACCTAAGATAAATCGAATTTTAATATATATATATATATATGTATATATACTTATTGTTTTATATTTTTAATGTGTAGTTAACAATAATATTATTGTAACGCAAAAAAAGTGATAATATAACTTCAAATAATTATACATATTCTCTAAGTGCTACATAAGTGTTACTTAAATTATGTAACACACAAAAAGTGTTACCTGAAGTGTTACCTATTTTGAAAGTGTTACTTTGGAGTGATACCTAAACTAAGTAACACAAAAAAGTATTACCTGAAAGTGTTACCTATTTTGAAAGTGTTACCGTGAGTGTTACCTAAACTAAGTAACACAAAAATGTATTACCTGAAACTGTTACGTATTTTGAAAATGTTACCTTGAGTGTTACCTAATAAAAAAGTGTTACCTATGTGTTACCTATGCACTCTCCAATTTTCAATTATCAAAAGTGTTACATGTAGGGTGTTACCTAAAGTCATTTTTCTACTAGTGAATAGAGAACATAGGAACTTTGTTGATCATTGATGTATCCATATGAGAATGAAGGAATGAAAAAGACTGTTTTATAAAATAAGTGAATACTGGATCTGATTCGGTTAAAAATACAACTGATTCTTTTTAGAATCAACCGCTCCGATACGACTTGTTGACCACTAAGTATACTGGATACAGCTTGGAAAGAGTTTTAAATAACAAGCTGTACTGTTTTTAAATCTGAGTGCGTAGCGGAAGTCTTAAATAGTAAGTTGTTGTGGATACAGCAACTCGATGTGCAGTGTATACTTGAATAATCATAGTTTAATAAAACAATAAATGCAGAAGGTAAATAGCACAGTATTTAAAGTGGTTCAAGGTAAACCCCTCTACGTCCACTGGTCCTCCGCACAGGAGTAAAAGGTTTATTATAATTACTGTGTACACAACTACGTAATTATAACAACACTTAATCAATATATCGTTCACACAGATTGATATAAAGATCTTAGCTTTCAACCGTTCACACAGATTGGTTTGAGCTAACACTTTGACTGGCTTCTTCACACACAGTTCTGAAGCTTCGTCTTTTTCAATGCAAGTCCTTCACACACAGTTCCGGAGAAGCAAAGATTCCTCAGTCCACACAGGGCTGATATGAGTTTGTTCAAAGATAGATCAGGGTTGAACAACAACTATGACTTTCTGGGCTATAAGTTGATGATGTGTTGTTCAAGGTTTAAGCACTGTATATCTCTTATGTCTGAATAGCAGAAAGCTTGGGGAGATATGTTTTGATCTGAATATTTCTTTGTAAGCTTGATCGATTGTAAGTCGTTCAGTAGATCAGTCTTTCAGTTTGATCAGTAGTTTTGTAGTGTATTGTTGATCTTCAAACTCTGGAGATATATGTAGCCTTCTGAAATATATCTGTTTGAAATCTATCCGTTGAGCAAGATTCTGTGACAACAGATATTTGACCGAGATCCGGATTTTGCGGGATTTTGAAGATCTTTTGACTTACAGTATTTAAATACTTCATCCTTTAGTATTTAAATACTTCTTTATCAACGGGACTTGACTTCTAGCGAATACTGAAGATTCCTTCTTTGTCCTGTTGAGAGCTGTATGGAAGGATCACTGTATTGATATTCGAGACAGCTTCCATACTTTGGCTTTGCTGGACTCTTTGCTGTATGATCAATATACTATATGGATGAGACTGTGAGAGGTCTTCGATACATGGTTTGATACTTGATCAGCTTTTCGATACAGCTAGAGGCGGTATTCAGGATTTGGCATATTGTCAAAACATTCTGACAATACAATTGATACAGGGACTGTTATCCAAGCAGCATCGATACAGGGATTTGATATCCCAACAACATCGATACAGGGATTTGTTATCCCAACAGTAACAATCATTACCTATGTTATCCGACCTCGATAGCATACGTAATGACAGTCCAGAGTCTACTGCCTCAATTCGTTCGATGGCTTACGTACGTAAGGCCCATGCCGTAGCATACGTAACACCGAGTTGACTTTTAACAGTATGATACTCATTTAGCGTACGTAATGGACTATCCATAACGTACGTAAATATCTACGTTGACTCGCCTGTCCACATCTACGCCGAAAGTTTCCAACCACAGAACCCACCCGATCACAGCCTAGTCCTGTTTGATTTCACTCATAACGTACGTAACACATGCTACGTAACGTACGTTATACTTACCAACTTAACGTACGTACGCTCCTCAGCTTAACGTACGCAATGGCTTCTGCACTTGGCCAAATATTAACTGCATTTGCCTTTCATCTCAACATACCGTAGACGCATACTCATCATAATAGTATTCTCATACGATAAATATGATATAAAAATCAAGACCACTCGATACACGATATCCTCAAATACAATTGTCGACCAACTACGTCAAATGTACCAATACAACTGTCCCAGTTCTCAATTTATTTTATTCATACTGTACAGATTCCATATTGTACAATATAACCGGGATAAAATAACATTAAACAACCATAGTAGAAATTCAGGATATTACATTATACCCCACTTAAAATAAGTTTCATCCTCGAAACTTGCAATCCAGTCACAATCAAAAGTTCAGCCACAATATCCAGAATCATCACGAAACCGATCAATCATCATCATTAATGAATAACCAAAAAAGTATACTTACAATTGCGCGAAGTCGATGATCTCTTGTGATACTAGAAAGTGGCCGCATTTCAAAGCCTCAATACGTGTACAATCACAATTTCATAAATTTCAACAAAATACATTGTTATAACCCAATTATGGAATAATCCACCCGTGCAAAAGCATGTCTACCTGATCGCACAATCACGGCCCAATCCTGATAAAACGAATAATACACGATACATCTGTGAAACAACTGCCCAAAACAATGGCACCAAATCCCGAAACATCGACACAAAGTCTGAATGCTCATACGATCAATAACAATGATTAACCAATAACTTAACCGGGAATACCATCGGCATGATAACTCTAATACAACCAATCAAAGGTCAAAACACAACCGAGAATATCATCAACATGATAAAATCCAATACGATCAACCAAAGCTCAAAACACAACCGAGAATATCATCACCATGATAAACTCCAATATGATCAACACAGAACCACAATGACAGATATATGAGAGAATAAAATTCTCACCCGACTGTTGAACATACCCCTCAGGCGTATGAACAACCAGTCGCTAACCTTCGAACGTACCCAATCATACATGGAGTGGGAGCAACCAATCAATATCCAAAACAACCGTCCTGGGGTAACCATCCCCAAATCTACACTTACTAAGATATCACTCAAAATACCACATGCAAAGAAAAAATCAGTTGGCTAAAAAGTCAAAAATCATTATAGCAAAATCACGCTACTACCACACCAATAGAGTAACATAGCACATAGGCCCCAGTTTCACAAAACCCGAAGTTCCAAAATCATATTTTTTACTGAATATACAACACGCGGCATATTTCTCTTATCTAATCAATCAACCGGTCATCCTAGATAATCCAAGCTACCATGCTGAAATCCGGATCTCTTTTCATCGCACCATACTGATGTTTTATCCCGCTTATGAGTCTCACTCAGTACTTCACCATGATATGTATTAGGTACTACCTTTGTACATATACCATTTACATTTTCAAAACAGTATTGAAATCATATAATCTTGTCAATAAAAATTCCATTTCCAAAAGTTCTTTCAAGAAATTCAAAACCCAAAACATGTATATATGTATATGTATATGTATATAAAAATTCCATTTCCAAAAGTTCTTTCAAGAAATTCAATACTGTATATGTATATGTATATATTTCAAAACAGTATTGAAATCATATAATCTTGTCAATAAAAATTCCATTTCCAAAAGTTCTTTCAAGAAATTCAAAACCCAATACATGTATATATGTATATGTATATGTATATAAAAATTCCATTTCCAAAAGTTCTTTCATATAATCATGTATTGAAATGATTGACCACATCCCTACTCTTGTATACCAATTCGGCTCGTCACCAATTCCACTGACATTCGGTCGAAAAATCACATGATAGAATCCCAATATCTTATTGTATAGACTTTGCTAAAATCATCTTTTCCACATATGACTTGCTATATTGGCCATTATTCTATTCTGCAACACTTCAACTATGCCATATTGAAACATGTTTTTAAAGACAACAATACTGTCTCTTAAAATAAATTCAAGAAAATACATTTTCATGACAGCGAGCAAAACAGTTTATTCAAAATATATCATGTTGAAAAGTATCATTTTCAAATGTTCAAAAAACAGTTTCATGTATCTCAAGATGAAGTAGCATGATTACATGTTCCTCTCAACAATCCAGAACATTTCTCCCAAATACATAACTCCGTTTTCCCAATTTTACCCAACCTATTGGTTTCCATAATCACAATCGGTTATGTCCCATCTATTATATTCTGCTACCTCATACAGTAACACATAATATCTTTCCGAAGGTTCTCAAAGTACAACTTATAATTGCAAATAACCTCAATGCAATCCAAAAATCCAGATACTTACAAATTGTGAAGCTGACGATTCTCCGTGATACTGAAATATGTCTCAACTCTAGAAATATACTCGATACAGTTATTTTTAAAATATACATTTTGCAAAAACTAGTTCAACCCAAAATACGACAAATCTCCTTCCAAAGAGTCACATTAATACCATTTATATAATTTAAAACAACCACGGTATCACACTGGTAAACCACATAAGACACAAGCCCGAGTGGACAACAAAAACCCAGAGCTCTAATACTTGTCAATCGACAACTCGAATGACATGACAAAAACACGACCCGACTCGACCCGACAACCTAGGTTTCCACAACCTAAGCTCCGATACCATATTCTGTAACACCCCCAGAGTCATCCGAGAATATTACAGTGCCGTGGGCCCCGAAACGGAACCCACAAGGCTAAAAGACATTTTTAGAAACATTTCAAATACGCCTGAGCAGAAATAACGGTAATATCCTTAAAAATATTCAAAGACTTTATAAAATCCATTTATCAATACCGTCGTAAAATCTCAATTTGAAAGTACAAGGCTGTAATGCCAAAACTCACAGTTTCAAAAGCATACGTTAAGCCACCGCTTGCACGTATTGACAAAATAGTTTAGAAAACTATTTTTCAAAATAAACCCAAATTCTCAAAATACTAGCAACCCATTTTCAAACACACTCGCAGCGGATATAACAAATAACTTAAAATACTTTTGCAATGAAAATAGCAACTAGTCAAAGTACTCGATTCACAAACACACGCCATAGCCAGTATCTTCCAGAAAGCTCATCTCTTCACGACCGCTACAAGCTTGATATCCCAAGAACCTAAAAATAAAGCCCAAAACGGGGTCATCCAAAATATCCAACAATGATAAAGATCGCATTACGTCAATAATTACATACCAATGAAAAATACTAAGTAAGAATACTATCAATGTAATCTTACCGCCATAACTTCACCAATTCGTGATTATCCTTACCAAAGTAATCCTTACCATATTCCACATCTCGTATTCTCAACAACACAATAAAATCATACCCAAATATTTGTACAGTCTCCCAAACAATATCGAGATCCTCAAACATCATCGTAACTCATCAATATGAAAATATACCAATTCCGACCAATCCAATCCATCGGATAACATCATCAAATATCAATACGAATATCAGTCGTCCATCCAAAGACAAGAACCAAGAAGAAAATATAGAACATACCTCAAAATACGCAATGCCACAACGAATCATGTCAGTCTAATCCGAGATCAGATCAATACAACATACAGACATGGTCCTACAAGAGACCTACAAATGCATACTCACATGACAACATCAATATGCCCACAACAATAACAAAGTTCGATTTTCCCATAATGTATCCTAATTTTTGGCCTAATTCTTTGACGTTTCATCATAAGTAGCGATCATCTTCTATTCTACGGCTGCCCTCATTCGCAGTGGAGTTGTAGGCTGGCAGTCTTAAAGCAAAGGCATTATTGAAGAAAAGAGATGGCGGGCCTGTTAATTGCATTAGGTAGGAGATGCAGGACCTGTCTTAACCTCAAGTGCATTCGCTATTCGATTCCATCCTCGATCCCATAATGTCATGCTTGCATGTTTACGCTTTTTACACGTTCTCTGTTGTTGGAAATTTATTGCAGGACTCACAATGATGTGCTTTCCTAAGAAAACAACTGATTTGTCACTTTTGCGAACCGTATTAAAAAAGAAATCAAGATTGGGATTGTATTCCACGCTCGGGTATATGTGCTAGTTGTTTGGTCATAATTGTGGGAGCAGAGTAAACTCAAGAGAGAGGTAAGGCCGCTCGGCAATTGCTTTCAGAGAGGTTTGCACTTCCCGCTTCCATCAATCCCGAGCTTCCCATTCTGAGGCCCGAACCTTGGTTCTTTTCTTCTCACCGGAGCGATAAGAACAAAAGGGTTGGTGTGGCCTTTGACTTACTGAATTTAGGCACTGAATGACATAGAAATCCCATTCGTTGACCCTCAATGTATACTCATGGAAATCCGATAATCCAGCGCACACATCATAGATCCCAAGATGATCCGGTTAGATCAACACGAGGTGGATAACCAACAATATACATATGCACAACAACATATGGGTAATCTGATGATCCAGCGTTCACTGCATAGATCCCAAGATGATACCGTCGGACTAACACGAGGTGGAAAACCCGTCCAACGATCCAGCGCACACGGCATAGATACCCATGATGACCCCGTTGGACCAACAAATGGTGGACATACAACAACGATGCACAATTGCATGATAACAACAATACACGAATGTATCACAACATTATCGACACAAAATGACAAAAATGATTAGAGTACTTGCCCGGAGTCCTTCGAGAGCAAACTCGATGTCAAAACCATCACCAACAATTTCCTCAATATCCGACGATCCAATATACCACGGACTATAGATAACTCATATCCTCGTCTTTACCATAATGTATCCTCGATACCCAAGTATACCAATAACAAATGTAACTCATATACATTATGATTTAATTTTCAAAATCCGAAAACAATGTACAATCCCAAATCTCCAGAGTTCACAATTATAATCATTGCTATACGAATAATAAACGAATGAAACTGAAACCATTCATTAAATATTATAAACTGAACAAGTAATACTTGCCTCGATACCAATATGATGATAATGAAGCCGTTACTAATTCCTTGTCGTCGTCTACAAGCTCCTTGGCCCTGAACAATGCAATCCACGAGCATCCGCAAACTCGACCGCAACATACGTTTCTAATCGACGATCAATCCTCACAACCTATTGTAATAATCGATAACAACAAGTTCAATAACAATCAACAACCGACATAACCAACCAATAAAACTCAACGGTTCAACGATATCTCGATTAAACTTAAATTCGAACAACCCAAAACAATCAATCACGAATCCATAACCACAATACGATTCCATAATCCGATAATCATATCAACAATCAATTCAACCCGATAACCAGGATTATAACATACTCAATTCCGAAATCAATCTCATATACGGGTTAACAAGATTCCTCCTTGTTCATACTCTTAGTTTCATAGCTAATTGATTATACCGATTATTATCATCAATCCGAGTCATCCAATTAGTTACACATTATAGATTATGATATTCCAAGGCTCTCAAATAATTCAATCACTCGAATTGAAAACTTGTTTAATACGTATGAGCTTCCAAACTCAAAGATGAATAATAATCTCCTCAAAATCGTAATCATATTCGTATTCATATACGAATATTATACCAAAACACATAACTTGGTTCTAGATATGAATATTCCATATTCATATCCAAAACACCAACACCTTACACATATTCATCATATCATGAAATATAATTCAAGAGTTCCTCAAGAACATTAATTAATCCGTAATCACGTTCATAATCAACAAAACGACATACCTCAATGTCTTCCAACATCTAAACCCTCATCTAACTCATAATCCAAGGCATATATCATCATATTCTTCAACATACACTTCACATAACATCAATAATCATAACAATACTTCCATAACCATCATCATATGAAGCAAACAATGATAACAATGTCAAGTATCCGAAATCAAGGTGTAGAGTTAATCAACATACCTCAAGAACATGAACAAAACCATCAAACACCTCAAGGGTAAACAACATCTTCATATATCAAGCTCCAATCCATGCCATCAATCTCATAATTAAGTTAGAAGAGCCAAAACTCCATCTTGGAGGGTTGAAGGGCGAAAAACGAAGTGAACATCTCCAAAAATGCCAAAGTGACGGGTCTCACATATTTATATAAACTCATACCTTACGTACGTAACAATCATCACGTACGTTATCCGACCTCGATAGCATACGTAATGACAGTCCAGAGGCTACCACCTCAATTTGTTCGATGGCTTATATACATAAGGCCCATGCCATAGAATACGTAACACCGAGTTGACTTGCAACAGTATGATACTCATTTAGCGTACGTAATGGACTATCCATAACATACGTAAATCTCTACGTTGACTCGCCTGTCCACATCTCTGCGGAAAGTTTCCAACCACGGGACCCACCCGTCGATCACAACCTAGTCCTGTCTGATTCCCCTCATAATACACGTAACACATGCTACATAACGTACGTTATACTTACCAACTTAACGTACGTAAGCTTCTCATCTTAACGTACGTAATGGCTTCTGCACTTAGCCAAATATTAACTACATTTGCGTTTCGTCTCAACATACCGTATACCCATACTCATCCCAATAGTATTCTCATACGATAAATCTGATATCAAAATCCAGACCACCCGATACACGATATCCTCAAATACAATTGTTGACCAACTACGTCAATTGTACCAATACAACTGTCTCAGTTCTCAATTTATTTTATCCACACTGTACAGATTCCACACTGTACAATAAAACTCGGATAAAATAACACTAAACAATTATAGTATAAATTCAGGATATTACACATATGAACAACTTCTCGAAGCCATTGGTTTGCATTGACGTTCTGGGTCACATATGTGTTAAGTTAAACTGCTTGGGTTAACTGAGTCATCTGTGCCGCTACTTGTTGCAATATAGTAGCAACACCAATGCCAATGCCATTCCCGGAAATATTCTCTTCGTCCTGCATCTGATCTCCACGACCATCTGCACCGCGGTTACGACCACGACCTCTGCCCCTCGGCATACTGATCAGATACCCACTCAACACAATGAAATACAACATCTCAAAACGATATACCAAAGTGCCAACTCAACACAGCATATCAACATAAGGCAACAAGTAGCAACACGAAAAAAAATATCCGCCTAGGATAAATACACGAATACAAAAATTACAATTGCAACAATGAAATTTACTGTCGTAACTCACGGGTCACATATCCGTATCAACCGGAATTTAATGACCAATATCGTTACAATCACAGCCATAATATACCACACATGGCAGCCATTCATTTTTAACATTCTTTTTAAAACTCCACGAGGTATCCACTTAAATAATATCATTTGAAAATCTTTGAATCTGTACGTTCAATTGAAATAAAATTTGAAAGTACTTTTGGTACCTCGGCTATTTTATCAAGACTAGAACCACAGTTCATAACCATTTGTTTTGACATCATAAAGATGACCCGGTCATCACTTATCATTATCTCAAATAACAACACATAGGGTAACCACATGTTACCACGCAATATCATAACAATAACAACACACAATGTATCGCGTGGCCATGCCCTTTTAGCATAGACCCTTGAAGGTTTCACCGAACAGTTCCCAATTGGGCAGACCGTTCATAATAGCACTAATCACTTCCCCAACCGACATTCTCATACGGGTAACATCGTATAAGCTACAAACATACCAAACCATACCATCATAACGTTCAGGTATACAACCAAAATTCTCCAACGAGAATGGTAACTCGACAATAATTCAAATCACTCTGCCTCACAATCAATCGCTTTAGTTTAATCTCTAGTCTATTACTTGCAAGCGACAAATCCACGTTACGCACATATAGCATCTTAACGTGCACTAAGTAAACAATTAACGTGCGTTAATTAACTGGTTCAATACAGTAAATTTTACCAATCCGAGTTTAAAGTTTAAGCCGAGTAAGATTTTTCATCTTTCTCTATTCATTTTTTTGAAAGTAAAAACCACATTTTTTATTTTGGAAAGTAAAAAAAAATTATGGTGTGAAAGAGTTTTAAAATCGTGTACTCGAATTATTTGAAAATAAAAACACTATATTTAAAATTATTTCCGAAAACCCTTCTGAACGCGACCAAAGATCAACGACGGTAATAATTTACAAAATGTCCAAAATACTTCAAAACACATTTTTCAAATACCATCGCAAGGTTTCATTTGAGAATACGAGACCGTCTTGCCAAATCCAATTAATTTTAATAATCCACACGAAACCGCCGCTTAACCACGCCGTGAAAACTTTTAAAATTTTGATTTTCCACAACCATATTCAAGTCCATGAAATTTTAAGAGAGGCATTTTCAATTACGCACGCAGCATACATGATTACCAACAACACATTTTTAGCAAATCAAAACAATTTGTCAAACACAACCGGTTCTCAAACATATGCCTCTACGGCATTCAAAATCACCAATTTAACAAACACGGTTTATGAGTACTAAATTCAAATACATGCCAAAACTATCTGTCTGAGTTTCACAACAAACTCAACTGTCGATACACTCCCTGGAACACATCAATGTTCAAGACTTCATATCATACTACACCACTCGGTGTCAAATATGTTAACACATCCAGCTCATCACACACGTAATATACCATAAGTATCAGATACAAACTTCATCACTATGACACACATGTAAATAGAGTCACGAAACAAAGACAACACACATAAAGAGGAGACTTACATTCACAGGCCGCACGAAGATGATGGCTGCACCACGATACTAATCACAACCGACATCTCAAATGACGCGTCGCGACATGACTTAGTCAGACAAAATCCGACAAGACAAGACTCAACGAACACAACTTTTCCTGACATCCTAGGTTTCCACGACCTAAGCTCTGATACCATATTCTGTAACACCCCCAATCCACTCGAAAATATTACAGCACCGCATACCCTCTCCGTGAGGATCTATTAGGCTAGATATCAAACAAGATATCACAACAAATGTCAGCATGGCTGAAATCACATCCGTAGACCGATTTGGTCTTTCACCACAAACATACAACTTACACATACACATCTCTTTTACAAGACTCTTACCTGAACAGGGGTCAAAATACAACAACACTTCCATAAGATGGGAAAATACTACAGTGGAAAGAATAATACAATACGACCAACAAAACTCAATATCGGCCCTCATGTGATCAGTATCATTTGTCTTCCATCATCCTTCATACCGACCCCGTGTTTCGCTCCTCAAGAACCTGCACGTACCTGAATGCAATATAGACATCCACCCCCCGATTACTCGGGGGTTAGCAAAATTTCACTATTTTGCTAGTGCAAGTATAAAGTGCAAATACAAGCCATACACAACATACTCTGAAAACATAATCCTCATGAATAGTCATCCAGTTACGAATAACAAAAGACTTCCCGAGATAATTGACTTGAATAGAATACTTCGAACCTCGAAAGATAGGAATGTAACTCGATATACATTTTAAGAAAACATTTTGAGATCTCGGGAGTTTTGGAAACATTTGAGATTTAAGAATTCTCACATATCACTGTGACAACAGTCACATAACCACAATCATGACATACGCTTGTAGTTATCCAGGCATCGGGCTAGCAAGCCACGAACCTCGGAGTCTCCGTATTGACATACCCGGTTTGGATAACCACAAAAGTTATCCTGGCATCGTGCTAACAAGCCACGAACCTCGGAGTCTCCATAAGACATACCCGATTTGATAACCCTATGGTCATGCTCGATCCGTACTAGCAAGGACGAATCCCGGAGGTTCAACAAACCCTACCCGGTGGCACCTCACTTTACAACCATCACACAACAACAGGGAAGTACAATTTCCAAACAACACTGAATATCACAACCTCCTCACAAATGAGTCACAACCAATATCACACAATAACACATACTCACCAAACGAATGTTGGGATTCCGGAAACAATATCGAATACGCAGCAGAATAATAATAATAATAATAATAATAATAATAATAATAATAATAATAATAATAATAATAATAATAATAATAATAAAGAATCCCAAACATGATCGATCAAGTAACGTATATACAAAAAAATTAAATCAACGAAGATAAAAGGATTAAGGCCCCATACCCTTGAAGCCTTTCATAATATCTTCATAAGTTGATGATGATCACGAGCCCAAGCACGAGCAAGAATCCCTTCGTCCTAAACACCGAAAATACGATGCCTCTATGTCACGACGCGTAGGATGTTGCCCGGAAAAATCTACAGTAATTCATTCTTGATGGAACACGGCTAGGAACTACTATATGAATTTTCCTCTCTATTATTTTTCTTACTTTTCTTCCACCTCAAAGATGAAGAACAGGGTGAAAAAAAATTCTCTCTCTCCTCTAAATGCTCTCGGCCGAACCACTCAAATTGTAGTGGAGTGATTTCTTGATTTCTTTGTTATATAATGTACAAGATTTGATATGATATGATCCCATCATATATATCACCTTGGCACCATTAGTTGAAGGTAACATGGTGGGATCTCATAACATTAAACAAAAACAAATCAAGACAAGAGAGAGAGATATGATGGGGCGGCCTTATGTGGAAGGTGCTAGGAAACGGGCCGAGTCACTCGGATCGTGTATCGGACATTCGTCAAACGACTCCGTTAAATATACTCCGTCATATCTCCAATGTATTTATACTAATTAATTAATCTAATTAATTAATTATATCAAATACAAATATATTTCTCTAAGAAATATTATTTATGAATTAAATTAATTACCTAATAACTTAATTTCAATTCACAAGATCACTATTTGATTTATCCAATAAATCATAATTAGATATCCAATATCTAATATTAGTATAGAGATGATAAATTCTTATTTATCCGTAAACGATCCTGATGCGCGACTCTGTAGGTCCATCTCAGCTGGCATTGGGAGGAACCAATGAGTGCGGACAACACTTAGTCAGCCTAGCGGGCCGCACTGTAAACCCCGGATGAGAACGAATGAAGGGATCATTCCAGAACCATATTGTCGTAAATACCATATACGTATAGACCCTTCATCAGATGTCCCGGTCAAGTCTTCAGGTCACGGTAAAGTCAAACCCTATTGTTGACTAGACACATGTGTTAATGCAAATCAAGACCGACTGATTACTAGTGTATCTAATACGACTATATCAGAATGCTTTGGCCAAAGACTTATGATCTTACTTGCCATTAACCGTATAGGACATTCGCCTGCTCGCTAACAGGAGATAGAATCTTTTCTTGGCATACAGTAAAGACTGCTATCTGTCTGTATAGTCCGCACTTAGAGGTTGACTCAGCAATTAAGCAAATAAGTCTAACTACTCTAATGACAAATTAAACGTCACAGGCACATCTCCTATTGAACCCTCAAGTCAAAGGTCCACGTATACTATCACAACCTTTCGATTCGTCATCAACTCTCCGAGAGTGAATACCGTGTGACTGAATCAAGTATAAGTCGTGTTCGAGTATACTGGTCCCACCAATATACTTATAACTATGCTATCAAGACATGCACACATCCTAGCATCATTTATACAAGTCTTACTCAAAACTTAATGCCCATTTAATTTTATCGACTTGCGAACGGTTTACGTAAATAAACTTTAAACACTTCCAGTGCATTTTTTCTTATCCGATAACGAGAATGGAATGTTCGCTTTATTTACATGGACTTCTCTTCAATGTTTACCAAATCAAGAATGCATTTGAAACACAATAAATAGTGAATGAATCTTATTGCCTTTTATTAATTATTCCATAATTACAAGTATAATGCCCCTACTCGCTCATCCCCTAAGTGGCATTTGAGGGCATATTCCTAATAATCTCCCACTTGCACTTAATGCCACACATCATGGTATCCAATACCCATGTTCTTTAGATGTCTTTCCAAGATGGCCTGAGATAATGGCTTAGTCAGCAGGTCAAATACATTGTCTTCTGAGTCTACTCTTTGCAACGAAACATATCCTTTTCAACCATCTCTCGAACGATGTGATACTTTTTCTCTATATGCTTGGTGTTTTGGTGAGCCCTTGGCTCCTTGGATTGCGCGACAGCTCCATCATTATCACAGAATAGTGATATAGGCAGCTCCGCATTATGCACCACTTGAAGTTCTTGCACAAAGTTCTGCATCTAAAATGCTTCCTTGCTAGCCTATGAGGCAGTTTGGTACTCTGCTTGGCAGGTGGAATCTGCAGTAGCACTTTGCTTGGAGCTTCTCCAAGATACTGCTCCTCCATTTAGAGTAAATAAATACCCAGATGTCGACTTAGAGTCGTCCTTGTCTCTTTGAAAATCAGAATCGATGAATCCAACCACCTTCAGTTCTCCACCACCGTAAGTAAGAACCATATCTCTAGTTCTTATCAAGTACTTAAGAATGTCCTTGACGGCAGTCCAGTGTTCCCTTCCCGGGTTTGCTTGAAAACCACTTACCATACTAACGGCATAGGCTAAGTCCGGTCTCGTGCACAACATAGCGTACATGAGGCTACCCACTGACGAGGCATAGGGCACCTTAATCATCTCTCTTTTGTCTTCCTCACTTTGAGGACATATTTTTTCGTGGTGAGATGAATTCCATGTCGCATGGGAAGGAACCTTCTTTTAGATTCATCCATCTTGAATATTCTCATGATTTTATCTATATAGAGGGCTTGGGATAGTCCTATCATTCTTCGCGGTCTATCTCTGTACCTAGAATATAGGAAGCTACTCCCAAGTCTTTCATGGAGAACGTTTTAGAAAGCCAAGCTTTCACAGTGGTGAGAATTGCTATGTTATTTCCTATAAGTATAATATCATCTACATATAGTACTAAGAACGCAATGTTTCTCCCACTGACCTTTTTGTAAACACATGGTTCTTCCTCATTTTGCACGAAGTCAAAGTCCTTAACTGCTTCGTCAAATCGAAGGTTCTAACTCTGAGAAGCTTGCTTCAGCCCATATAGATTTCCTCTTCGAGGTATCCATTTAGAAAATCCGTTTTGATGTCCATTTGCCATTTCCATAATCATAATAGGCAGCAATAGCAAGCATCATGCGAATTGACTTGATCATAACTACGGGCGAGAAGGTATCATGATAATCGATCCCTTCTCTTTGGGTATAACCCATTGCCACAAGCCTGGCCTTATAGGCATCAACTTCGTCATACCCATCAGTCATTCTCTTATAGATCCATTTACTTCCAATAGGCTTCATGTCAGTTGGTAGATCTACTAGAGTCCAGACCTGATTGGCATCCATCGAGTCTATCTCAGCTTCCATTTCTTCTTGCCATTTTTCGGAGTCCACATCCACTATCACTTGGTCATAGGTGACAGGGTCATCCTCACGGCTATCAGGTGCGTCGTGGAGACCCAATTCCTCGACATGTGTATAGCCATACCTATCAGGTAACTGAGAAACCCTATTAGACATTCGAAGTGGAGGTTGTGTTACAATAGGTTCGGTTCGTGATCCCTGATCAGATGTCTTCTCAGGACTTTCATTATGCTCTTCCAAATAGATATTTCTACCCGAGCCACCTTCCTGAATGAACTCATCCTCAATGAAGTGCACATGTAAAGCCACAACGACCCTATGGTATTCTGTCATGTAGAATGGATAACATATCGAGTCCTCTGGGTATCTAATGAAACGTCCCTTGACGGACCTCTCTTCCAGTTTGTCCACCTTATCCTTCTTATCATAGGTTGGGCATCCCTAAATCCTTATGTGATTAATACTTGGTTTCTTACCCTTCCACATCTCATGTGGAGTGATAGGAACGGATTTAGAAGGACATCTATTAAGAATATAGGAAGCGATAAGTAAGGTGTACCCCCCATAGGTAAATTGGTGAATCAGTGTAATTCAACATGGAGCGAACCATGTCCGACAGAGTCCAATTTCTCCTTTCTAAAACACCATTTAACTGTGGGGTTCCTGGCGGCATGAATTGTGAAACTATTCCATGTTCCTTAAGGAACTCATCAAACTCTGTGCTTATTTATTCGCCACCTCGGTCTGATCAAAGTGATTTGATATGACATCTAGTCTGTTTTTCAACAAGGGCCTTAAATTCCTTGAATATAGTAAAGGCTACGGATTTATGTTTCATCAAGTACACAATCTCATACCTAGTATGATCATCTCAACATTATGAAATATTGATATCCATCTCGGGCTGCTTCCAGAGCACCACAAACGTTGGTATGTACCAACCCAAGTTTTACAGCAGCCCTTTCAAATGTCCCTGTGAAAGGGGGACTTAGTCATCTTGCGTCTAAGGCATTGGACTTAAAAGTCCATCTTTCTCCATTTTGTGAACCTTGGTCTGACCAGCATGACCAAGTTTAAGGTGCCACTTAAGAACTTGATTAGTATCTTGCCTGCCACGTTTCCTAGTTATAGTGTTCACTGCAAATTTATTTTGTAAGTTCAGATAATATAAACCATTCAACAACGTAGTTGTGCCAACCAATTTATTTCGAAAATAAATTTTACAACTACCATTGCCAATGAAGAAAAAAAATCTTTTTCAGTGTAAGACTGGAATGGATACAATCTTTTTGTGCCCCTTGGACAAAAAAAGTACTTCATCTAATGTTAAAATAAAACCAGATTCTAAACCCAGTAGGAGTGATCCAATATCGATTGCCGCGGCACTTTGTCCGCTTCCGACAGTGATCATCACTTCCCCAGCTTCAAGCTGCCTATTTCGTTCCAGATCCTGATTCATAGTACAAATATGAGAAGTAGCACCTGAATCCAGAATCCATGAAGCAGAATATACAGTAGCGGAACAATTGGTTTCAAAAACAAAAAGTTCCGTACCTGATGAGCCATTAATCTCAGGACAAGTCCTATGCTAGTGGCCCAGCTCACCGCATTCAAGACATTTGTCCGTAGGTTTTGGACCGCCTACCTTCTGAACCTTTAGGTCCTTGCCCTTTCCTTTCTGTACCTCTTTCTTGGGTTTATACTGCTCGTAGGTCCTTTTCTTCTTGTTCTTGGACCTCCAAGGCCCAGAATAAATCACAAGAGTCGCCTCCCTCGGTTTGGTCTTCATGTTAGACTGTGCCATCCCAGTTTATTCATTAGCCCAGCTAATGTGCATGAGATCTCTTTACAGTTGAAATTCATTACAAACTGCATGAAGGAGTCAGACAGAGATTGAAGTATGAGATCAATTTGAAGGGATAAATCCATATTAAAGTTGAGCACCTCGAGCCTCTCAATCATAGAGATCATCTTGAGGATGTGGTCTCCCACTTTCTCTCCTTTCTTCATCCTCGCACTGAATAACTGCTTCGATATCTCATATCTAGAAGTCCTACTGTGCTCTCCATAAAGTTTGGGCAAGTGTGCGAGAATATGCCTAGCAGAAGTCATTTTCTCGTGTGCTCTCTGCAGCTCATTAGTCATTGAGCCCATCATAAAGCCACGGACCAGCACGTCATCCTTGACCCATTTTTCATGGACATCAATATCTTCTTGATTACCCCTAGTTCAGATTGGAGTCGGTAGAATGTTGGCCTCCAAGACGTATCCCAGAGACTCCATGATGAGTACAATCATCAGACTCCACAACCAATCAACGAAGTTGGGGCCAGTAACATTAATCGTGAAATTCCCTCGACAATAAACAGACTAAGTTTGAAAAAGGTTACGAGGTTTCCTACCCTCCATCAAACCTGTCGAAAATTGATACCCGAGCTGGTGTGCTATGCTTCTGAGTTATCGGGGTAGTACATTTGGTAGAGGTTGAAAAATTCTTGAGTGCATTAGATGCCTTCGGTTGGTGATAAATTTCGCCCCTAGAAACCTGATAGGTTGCCAGGCGAGATTCAATAGTCAAACTGGTAGACATTGATGGTCAACAACTTAGATAGTCTGGATTGCCAAGAAACTTGATAGGTTGAGGGCATGAAGACTAGGGGTAAAAAAAATAGAATCATCTGTTGGACATGTTGGTGTTGGACACCACTTTGCAGAAATTAATAGGCAAGAAACCTTACAGGTTGCGTCTGTTAAAATTTGTAAAGAACTTGATCATCACTAAGAATTCGATCTTACCATGACTTCCGGGTTATAACATGGGAGTGTGTAATTCCACTAAAATTAGTGGGAGCCGAGATAAGAAATACATAAGCCTTTAAATTCTATACTCGGTCATAAGAAAACAAGTCACTAATTCAATCTTGTCTAAATCAATGCAGAGAAACAAAACTATATCTCTCTAAAAATGGCAAAGAACCCATTTGCAATACTACTTGAAAAGAATCTCTTAACACTTTGTGTCCCCAGGACACTCCACCATGGCAAATAACTTCTCGAAATGCTCAAGCCAGTGAATAATATCTGCCGGCTCAGATGAGCCCTCAAAAGTAGGTGGTCTCTGGAAAGAGATGTTGCCAATTATACTGCTCACACTCCTCTCTTGCCTCTGAGGTGGCGGTAGAGGATCCTGTTGATTCTGAGTGGCTGAGTTCTGCATCGTCTCCACCAGACGTGCCATCTGAGTCATTTGGGCCATCATGCCCTGCATAAAAGTGAGTGGATCAATCCTAACACCTTCTGATTGAGCTGTATCTCGGGTACGACTTCCTGACAGTGAATGATTATCTCCTGCTGAATGAGTGGCAGCTGTAACACCCCAAATCATAAATGGAACATTACATGCCGTAGAACCTTCATGAGGTCTACCAGGCTAACACATAACACACAAACCGAATATGAAATCCCAAAGACACAAACATCATAGTAAAATAGGGCTGTGGCCTCGACCAAAACATTTTAATCAAGTATCTAAGAGTGTAGCTCCACATGAATCCATTGCCCACGCAGGGGACTTTAACCAATTTATAAAACACTCAGTCTAACTTCAATACCCAAACAGATACAATGACAAAGAATGAAAATATAGACTCGAGCCTCATCATCATGCTAGTCCATCCTTTGCGTGCGCATCCCGTACCAGCTCCTCAGCTCGACCAGTACCTGAAATGCATAAGACGCATTTCCCCCATTTAAGGGGTTAGCATTCGAATAGCTAGTGCAAGTACACAATTACACTACATTATATACAGATACGATTTACTCAGTCATCTCATTAAGAAAACATTTGCAAGCCATATTCCGGAATATCACATTAGCATTCAAATAGTTTAAGAAATCATCACAATATCACAAGCATTCATAACTGGTAACCCGTGGCCGTACCCCTTAGTATCGACCCCTAGACGCCCCGTCGAATGCTCCGGGTGGGAAACCACTTCCACGGCCGTATCCCTTAGTATCAGCCCCCAGACTCCCCATCGAACGCTCCGGGTGGAAGTTCAACCACACACGCACCCAAGTCCACTTCTGCGGCCGTACCCCTTAGTATCGACCCCCAGACGTCCCGTCGAATGCTCCGGGTGGAAGGAACAAGTAATTCACACACTCAAAATATCCAGATTCATCATTCATATCGAAACAGTAACACACATAACGGAATGTAATACATACATGTACTTGCCTTGGATAACACGACGTGAAGAAAATGGTGAAAGAAAAGGTTTCGGTCCGAAAAATCTTCACAATTCCGTTCCTAACACAAGAACGATATACAACCAATCTCAATATTGTGAATATGTAGGAATTCTTCGTAGTTCTACCCGATGGGACAATTCGCCGAACACTATGAAGGCATAAGGGTTAAACTTGATTAACAAAGGGGAAGAACTCGGAATTAATCCACAAAACTTCTAGGAAAAACTATAATCATGATCACATAAATATAATCCACCATCAATCGAAGCCAAAACGGAAGTAAAAATGAATTATAGACAAGAACCCTAACATTAGGTAAAATGCCAAAATACCTCAATTTAACGATGAAAAGGTGGAAGAAAGATGGTTGATTCGTGCTAGAATATCCAATTCCGAGTTACAAGATGATGGAATGTAAAATCTGAGTGAGATCGTCCGAAATCGCCAAGGAGGAGTGAAAAACCGAGAGGAAAAGGAGGAAATGGGGTTAAAACACCCGTCTATTCTATATATACTGGACAGAACACGGCGCAACAAACGGCCTAACTAGCGCCGTGTTCATCGCCGTGTTGCAAGTCAGCGAGCGACCCCTGTGCGACACGGTGCACAGACACGGCGCAGAATGCCGTGGGTCTTGCACCGTTTTGCGAGACAGCGAGCGACCCCTGTGCGACACGGCGCGCAGACACGGCGCAGAATGTCGCGGGTCTTGCGCAGGTCATGCCAGACAGCTTCTTGTCACATGACGACGCTACCATAACTGAAAAAGACGATAAAACCACAACACGGTATGCCGACCCAACGGTCTGAGAAAATTACAAGCAATGAAAAATAATATCCAATAAATCGGAACTGTCCGAGGTACACAACCAAAATCGAACAAGGGGGCAAATTCCCTAAATTTATAGGAAATTACAAAACGGCCCAAACGTCCGAAAATCACGATACAACGTCAGATTAACAATCCGAAACTCACAACATGCGCAACTCAACCATACGAACTTATGGGAACAAAGAAATAGTGAAATCGAACAAGTTTTACGAGAATCGAACGTACACGCGATAAAACATAGTTCAAGATGAAAATACGTAAAAACATCACCGAAATTCATCCAAATGGAAAAACTCAAAGAACAAACTAGATTCAGAATCCCAAAACAGTGACAAGTTATTCGGCCAGGAACTTACAAGCTATCTACCATGGATGGAGCGGAGATCGCCAACACTTGGCATGGACTTCGTCTCCGTAAATTTTACATCTAGGCTTATGTACTTAGTACCTTTATTGTAAAGGATTCCTCCATGGTCGAATCTATAAGGCCCATGGGGACCTTTAGAATTAGAAAAATAAGGACTTATCAAATCTCAAATGTTCACGGACCCTAGTCCCGAACACGCCAAATGAACAAGGGCTCTAGCCCGGAATGCTTGTAATCAAAGCTTTATTAATGAAACTTGATACCCTAGTCTCCTTTTGTTAATACATGTGCTTATTACATTATTCCTTTAACTATTTGCAAGTCCGCAATTTTGAAAACAAAGAAAACCAAGGTCCTGTCAATATCGCAAACAATGTTTGGCACTGTAGACACATGGATTAATAAGCAAAGGAACATGTGAAATGAGACTAAGTGCTTAGAATAATGTCAGGCGAATCAAAGTGCAAGACTAACAAGACATGCAAGTTTACAGCCAATATAAGCCAAGTACAACTACCAAATGTATAAAGACAAAAGCATGATAGACTACTACAAAAGGTATCATGGGACGTGGCCCGAATCAACTACTGAATGTCTGAACATAACATTCTGGTCTACTACATAAGACACTACGGGACGCAGCCCAGATCAACTACTGAATGTATGAACATAACATGCTAGTACACTACTATAACACCCCCAATCCACTCAGGGATATTACACGCCGTAAACCCTTCTCTCAAGGATCTACCAGGCTGGTAACACAATTAAACATCACAACATCGCTTTTAAGGCAAAAATGACTCAGTAGACCAATTTGGTCTTTCAATAATATATACAACTCAATCTCAATACATGCCCACACAGGGGTCAAAATACAACACACTCCCATACAACGGGGAAATAATACTACAGCGAAAATAAAATACAATTGAACCAATACAGCAACGTACAGGTCCTCATGTGATTAGTATCGTTCATCTTTCATCATCCTTCATGCCGACCCTGTGCTATACTCCCCAAAACCTGAATGCAATATAGACATCCACCCTCAATTACTCGGGGATTAGCAAAATTCCACTATTTTGCTAGTGCAAGTACATAACCATATGAAATGAAAAAACAAATGGAAATCACGAATCGGGTACGGCAATTAACTACAAAAGCCTTCCCGAGAAGTTTTATTAATTAGAAAGCAACCAATGAAGTGTTTGAAAATAAATTCCTCATCTCGGGGATTTAAAAGTAGAAACCTTGTTTGACCTCAAGTCCGTAGTTGAAAAATAACCATTTCAAAACGAATGGGTCTAGGCCCAAAATCACTTTCCATAAAATGACATTTACAAAATCGTTGGGATCTCATCCCAAATCTCATTGAATCACAGTACTCGAGAACAATATCAAGGCCAGTTTTCCAATATCAAACCCCACAACAAAAGGACTAAACACTTACGACAAAATACTCTAGGGTCATCCTAGCCAAGTAGGCCAAATAAACATCTTACCTCTTATACACTTAGTCAATGCATGCAATCATGAAATCAAATATCAAAAGCACTCATTTCCGGAAATGCCAATATCCAAAACACATTTGAAAAATGAACCACAATTAACCACGGACCCACCCCTCCGTGGACCCCTACCGAGACCCCGTCGGATCTAACCCATAGTGGTTAAAAGCAAGCTCGCGGATCCACCCCTCCGTGGACCTCTACCGAGACCCCGTCGGATCTAACCCGTAGTGAGCGTACACACACACAATTTCCCATGCAATACTAATATGCTAAGAATGCATGTTCATTAAGAATACTTACTAGAGATGGCCACCTATCCGACACCATTATTAAGCTCTTCTAAATACCTTCATCATAAACAATCAATCACAACTCAACAACACAATTAACACGGAATACACGATTCCACAACTTTAAATAAGCAGGGGTATAATTAAAGCCCTCAACGCTCAAGGTAATCAAATCATAATCAACTCACACGAATCATATTCACGAAGGTAAACCAACCATCGTAAATCCAACATGAAAACTCTATTTGCAGGACACAAATCGCATAAGAAAATACTTGCCTCGAAACCACGATCGAAACGAGACGATGAACGGGATGCGGTTGGGCAGCCTCGAACTCCTGAACATAATCGATAATATAATAGCACCGCAAACGCTACGAGAATAACACCACACAAATTACCAACACCAAGCGGAGATCAACTCAGAATCCTAGAGCACCTATAATCCTCCGGAAGAATCAACAAAAACATGATTATGATGAGGACCAAGACCAAAAGCAACAGAGACCACATCAAACTATCGAAGGAAACTCATTCGAACATTTAATCAAACATTAAATGTTCACTACACCTCAAGAACACTGAAATCACCCTTCGGGTTGAAACGCACCGAAGATATAGATATACAATCCATAAAACAAGTTTAATAACAACATATAACACCAATCGATTTACCAAAATCGGATGGAAAACGAAATCAAGAACAAAACTCCCGAAAAGGTCAACTCTGGAGAATCAAGAAAATACCTCGAATTAATGACGAAGAACACGAATTGATGTTGTTAATCCACACCAAGAACTTGAGGAGGATGATATCTCTGAGACAAATAGCCCAAAATCGCCCAAACAATCGCCCAAAACGAGAGGAAGAAGAAGAGAGGAGAGAAAATGAAACCCTCTCCCAAAATCCCACTGAAATAGGGCTAATCTGACTCGCGCGCCACGGCCCGGACTGAGTGTGACGCGGCCCACAGCTAAAATTGCGAGCAGCAGCCAGCTTAGTGCCACAGCCCAGCCAGCAGAGGACCGCGGCCCGCGCTACAATCACGCCAGGCTCACTGTGCAGGGTTAGCTATTTCGACCATAACTCCTTCGTCCGGACTCCGATTGACTCACCATTGAACCATTGGAAAGCTAACTTGATGCTCTATATTACTGAAAAGATTCAGAACTTTGGGAGTTTCCAAGAATTTATGGTGATTTTACAAAGTCGAACTCATACTTGGAAAAGTCGCTTAAGAACACAGAACTCAACAAAACGACACCGAAACAAACTCAGAATGACGTATTGGTCACAATAGAGTCGCTAAGATGGACTTCCGCCAAAAAAAGAAAATTACCGGAAATCGAAATTGCGGATATTACATACTACCCTCCTTAAAAGAAGTTTCGTCCCGAAACATAAAACAAGTAGGGAGAAGCAATATCCCACCAGGAACATCTCAACGAGATACACAAGAACCGCGTAACTTACGCCCATCGGCGAAATATTACAAGAAATGCAAAGAGACAAACGGCATGAAAGCATGCTCAACGACAATCATCACAATGCCACAAGCAGAGACATAATAAAACCAACAAGTGTCAAGTATCACCAAACGAATAACACAATCAAGTCAATTATCCGAACAATCACAAGATACAAAGCGCCTATGACAAGGAAACACGCACAGTCGAAAATAGAAAATACACACACACAATGATCTGCAAGGATAGCCACAAAGAATTTAGACCACGCCGAAATTCTCAAAACCCACACTAGGCATCATCGTGACCTTTCGGAGAAGAGACGCAACCCAATCCCCAAACCTCTCAGTTACCGTCTCGCAATGCACGGCTCGATGTCCCAAATGACCGCAATCGGAACAGCTGACCAACGGTGAACGACAATTCTTCGTAGTACGAGACCAGACAACAACAATCGGACAACCACGATTGAACAACAGTGATCGAACAAAAACTATCGAACAACAACGATCAAACAACATCGATCGGACAACAGTGATCGGGCACCAATGACCGAACACAAATGATCGAACAATAACGATCGAACAACAATGATCGAGCAACAATGATCTAACAACAATGATCGAATAACAACGGTCGAACAACGACTCCGAAGTTCACAATTCAACAAAAGATATAAAAAAAATTATAGAAACTAAAGGACGTTAATTTCGGACAAGGTTCACAAGAATCGAACCGAACTCCAAAAAATCACAACGATAAACAGATTGATCCGAAACAAGGTCACAACCCGTTCGAACGATGACAACCGAGATACCGAACAAGTTCAGAAAGTATCAACAAACACGAGCGAGTCGATAGAATTGAGAAAGAGAAAATGCAGAAGTCAAAAACAATATGGGTATTACATTCGACCTCTTATAAAAGAAATGTCGTCCCCGCAACTCACAACAACGGAAGTAAGGTAACAACACAAAAAGCAACCGACAGAAACGTCTCCCATGGGCCTCTCAGAGCCAATCCTGATATCTGTGCTGAAGCGCGAACTCCAGAAGTCTCGGTAACCAATTCGCAAAATTGAATTCTGTGTCCCTCGAGTCCGCACTTGAAATGCGTTACTGACGAGAAGGACAATTTGTACGTACATGCCCCGGAACATTACAGTCGAAGCACCTCGGCATACCGAATATGCAACTGCTAGGTACAATGGAATATAACGTCGCAAAACAACATACTGGAGATGCCAACTCAGCACAACATATCAACGTAAGGAAACTCACTTACACAGAATCACAGCAACGACGGCATACATTCGACGATTTTAAAGGTTCGAACGATAACCAGCACACATCTACAAAACATCATGAAACAATCACAGATGTATACGATCATACAAACTCACGTTCTAACAGCTCGCACGGGCACGATAACACGCAAATCGCCCCAAAGCGACAACATTCAATACCAACATCACACCTCTCACAAAGGGCTAACATAACAAATATGTGGCGAACGACTCAACGCTCACACCACCAACTCAATCACAACTCAGAGGGCCAACATCCTAACGACAATGCTAACGTCACACACACATTCCCCGATTATAACAGGAAATGATAGCTTTTTAAAACAAAAACCACCTTTTGAAAATAATTTGGAAACACCAGTTGATCTTGAGTATCATATATCGAAAAAGTAGTACAAACATTGTCATCGAGACTTTGAAAAACCATCCTGCGTTTTATAATAAAAAAAAATGAGGACACCTTTCTTTAAATTAAAACTTTTCAGAAATATTCGACCGTTGGGTGTAAGCAAATGCATTTCTAAATCATTGGAAATATCTCAAAATATTTTGGTCCTCAAAGTGGAATACTTTTGAAACATAGTGTGGCACTAGTAGGCACCTTGAAGGTACCGTGAGTAAATAATCTATTTTAAAAGTATGTCTCGGGATTTATTTTCTAAGATACTCAAGGTTTTTCAGAAGTTCAATAGGCCAGAATGCCCAAAATTCACACGTATCGACATTCGCTTAAACACATCATAGTACGCGTATTAAATCGTTCAAAATCAAGACAATACATGTCTTTTCCCGAGAACAAAGAGTCAAATCACAATTCAAACTTGCCTAGGACCGGGGCTAAATCACTGGTCCCCCTCGAGGCTTCTAAGGACCCTCACGAGGTGAGCAAAGCACACACAAATAAATCACCATTCCATATTAATCACAAAGGTTTCCAAAAATACTTGCAAAATGAGCAAATCATTTTGAAAATCATTAGCACCGGACAAAACAACAATCGAAAAGACATAAACAGCGACAACACTCCTCATATAAACAAAATATGAGAGCCGAATAAACACATATCACGGAACCAAAAATCTACATAATGATTCCATTGCTTAACAAATAATCATACCAGTAACTCGTATCACACGAGGCACAACACAAAGAATGGAGACTTACATCCACAGGTCGCACGAAGGTGATGATCGCCCCACGATACTAATCACGACCAACAAACTCAGATGACACGTCGCGACACGACTCAGTTAGATAAAATCCGACGAGACAAAACTCAACAGACACAACTTGACCCGACAGCCTCGGTTTTCACAACCTAAGCTCTGATACCATTTATGTAACACCCCAATCCACTCAGTAATATTACACGCCGTAAACCCTTCTCTCAAGAATCTACCAGGCTGGTAACACAATTAAACATCACAATATCGCCCTTAAGGCAAAAATGACTAAGTAGACCGATTTGGTCTTTCAATAATATATACAACTCAATCTCAATACATGCCCACGCAGGGGTCAAAATACAACACACTCTCATACAACAGGGAAAGAATACTGCAGCGGAAATAAAATACAACTGAACCAATACAGCAACGTATAGGTCCCCATGTGATTAGTATCGTTCATCTTTCATCATCCTTCATGCCGACCCTGTGCTATGCTCCCCAAAACCTGAATGCAATACAGACATCCACCCCCGATTACTCGGAGGTTAGCAAAATTCCACTATTTTACTAATGCAAGTACATAACCATACGAAATGTAACAAACAAACGGAATTCACGAATCGGGTACGACAATTAACTACAAAAGCCTTCCCGAGAAGTTTTATTAATTAGAAAGCAATCAATGAAGTGTTTGAAAATAAATTCCTCATCTCGGAGATTTTAAAAGTAGAAACCTTGTTGAACCTCAAGTCCGTAGTTGAAAAATATCCGTTTCAAAACGAATGGGTCTCGGCCCAAAATCACTTTCCATAAAACGACCTTTACAAAACCGTTGGGATCTCATCCCAAATCTCATCGAATCACAGTACTCGAGAACAATATCAAGGCCCATTTTCCAACATAAAACCCCACAACAAAAGGACTAAACACTTACGACAAAATACTCTAGGGCCATCCTAACCAAGTAGGCCAAATAAACATCTTACCTCTTATACACTTAGTCAATGCATGCAATCATGAAATCAAAGTTCAAAAGCACTCATTTCCGGAAATGCCAATATCCAAAACACATTTGAAAAATACACCACAATTAACCGCGGACCCATCCCTCCGTGGACCCCTACCGAGACCCCGTCGGATCTAACCCATAGTGGTTAAAAGCAAGCTCGCGGATCCATCCCTCCGTGGACCCCTACTGAGACCCCGTTGGATCTAACCCGTAGTGAGCATACACACACACACACAATTTCCCATGCAATACTAATATGCTAAGAATGTAAGTTGATTAAGAATACTTACTAGAGATGGCGACCTATCCGACACCATTGTCAAGCTCTTCTAAATACCTCCATCATAAACAATCAATTACAACTCAACAACACATTTAACACGGAATACACGATTCCACAACTTTAATTAAGCATGGGTATAATTAAAGCCCTCAACGTTCAAGATAATCAAATCATAATCAACTCACACGAATCATATTCACGAAGATAAACCAACCATCGTAAATCCAACATGTAAACTCTATTTGCAGGACACAAATCGCATAAGAAAATACTTGCCTCGAAACCATGATCCAAACGAGACGATGCACGGGATGCGGTTGGGCAACCCCGAACTCCTGAACATAATCGAGAATACAATAGCACCGCAAACGCTACGAGAATAAGACAACACGAATTACCAACACCAAGCGGAGATCAACTCAAAATCCTTGAGCACTTATAATCCTCCGGAAGAATCAACAAAAATATGATTATGATGAGGATCAAGACCAAAAGCAACGGAGACCACATCAAACTATCGAAGGAAACTCATTCGAACATTTAATCAAACATTAAATGTTCACTACACCTCAAGAACACCGAAATCACCCTTCGGGTTGAAACGAACCGAAGATATGGATATACAATCCATAAAACAAGTTTAATAACAACATCTAACACCAACCGATTTATCAAAATCGGATGAAAAACGAAATCAAGAACAAAACCCCCAAAAAGGTCAACTCTGGAGAATCAAGAAAATACCTCGAATTAATGACGAAGAACACAAATTGATGTTGTTAATCCACACCAAGAACTTGAGGAGGATGATGTCTCTGAGACAAATCGCCCAAAATCGCCCAAACAATCGCCCAAAACAAGATGAAGAAGAAGAGAGGAGAGGAAATGAAACCCTCTCCCAAAATCCCGCTGAAATAGGGCTAATCTGACTCGTGTGCCGCAGCCCGGACTGAGTGTGCTACGGCCTATGGCTAAAATTGTGAGCAGCAGCCAGCTTAGTGCCGCATCCCGGCCAGCAGAGGGCCGCGGCCCGCGGTACAGCCGCGCCAGGCTCACGGTGCAGTCTTAGCTATTTCGACCATAACTCTTTCGTCCGGACTCCGATTGACTCACCGTTGAACCATTGGAAAGCTAAATCGATGCTCTATAATCCTGAAAATATTCAGAACTTTTGGAGTTTCCAAGAATTTATGGTGATTTTACAAAGTCGAACTCATACTTGGAAAAGTCGCTTAAGAACACAGAACTCAACAAAACGACACCGAAACGAACTTGGATGACAAAAAGTGTAGAATTAATCATTCTCTGAATGACGAAACGGTCACAATAGAGTCGCGAAGATGGACTTCTGCCAAAAACGAAAATTACCTGAAATCGAAATTGCGGATATTACAACTACATAATATACTACGGGATGCAGCCCGGGTCAACTACTCATCTTCTGAAATACCCTCTTCATCATCTTCTTCAACAACTGGATCAACACCATTCGCTCCAGCATAGGACCTATCGTATGAAAGCAAGTCATCTAAGGGGATCTCATACTCTCCATTCCCGTCAAACACAACAATCTCCCGAGTGTTGGAGCAAGATTATCGGTATCATCATTTGGAATTAGAGTTATGAAACTCTTTGCGCTTTACGGAAGCGATTTAAAGTGTGGAAGATAAATGATACAAGATTTATGGAGGTTCGGCCAAACATGCCTACGTACTCTCTCCGTATCTTTTTCTATAGGATGAAGATCAACTCTGCACATCTCTTCTGTCGGTCGAGGGATTACCGTTACAATCTCGTCTTCTATCAGTCCAAGATAAACCATAACACACTTGTCTTTTTATCAGTCCAAGTTAAACCATTTTCCATTTCTATCGGACAAGGAATCAACCTATATAGCTTTTTATGAGCACTAGACAAACCTAACATGGATATAGATTGCGATTCTAATAATGCCGGATCCTTGATCCTAATAACACTGAATCCAATCTTATCCTTTCTTTTTTCTCTCGTGTATGTTTTCGTGTATAAGACTCAAACACTTCTCAATATAAGCTCGATTACAACAACGATAGAATGTATAACAATATCTGATCAATATATCAATTGCTTGGTGTTATTGTATATGTTTTGATACCAAATGGTTTGGTATATAGAGGCATTTTACTCCAACTAGCTGTTAGCTCCTACTGCCATCATTACGTACATTACAACACTTCCTTTACGTATGTTAAGCTCATTACGTACGTTAGCTCAATCTTGTTACGTATGTTAAACACTATGCAGGTCAGTCCAGTAGCTTCTGCCTTGTTCATTATGTACGTTACCATATCCTCATTTACGTACGTTATGTGTAGTCAAAATATCCGTTGCATGCTGATGTACTTCATGACGTCATATGTCCATTCAACGGTTCCAACATTTGAATTCATAACACTTCATTACGTACGGTATAGCTCTTGCATTACGTACGTTCTATTCATCTGTATTACGTACATTATTATTCATGTGTAGCGTACGTTATACATGTTCTGTCCGGCTTTTTGCGCCTTCGACTTCTTCGTTGTTTTGTTTTGGTTCCTTCTTGTTTTTCTTTGTTTAACAACTAATCATCAAAACTCAATTATAGACGTATGGAATAAAATATTCCAACAATCTCTCCATTTTTGATGATTACAAAACAACACTCTTTAATGGGATAAACTTGCAAATTATAAAAAATACAGATCAAAATTTTCGGCTTTGTCCATTTCGTTAGTTCCTTCCCATCTTTTCTTCTTTTCAACTACTTCTCATTTTTCAACTCCTCCTTTTATCTTTCATCTTTTCGACTTTCTCCTTTGTCTTTTCTTGATCGGTATATATTTTTATTTTTTCTCGTCATTCTTCCATGACTCTTTCTCCCATTCTTTTATTTTTCTCCCCTTATACCATTCTTCTTTTATATCATTCTTCTTCCCCTTTTTGTTATCATCAAAAAGTGTATATATATATATATATATATATATATATATATATGATAATATGATAAATATGAAAAATTGGGTAAACTCTCTCTGACAAAAATCTCCCTTTTTAAAAAAATATAAAAACTCCCCCTAAGTTAAATAATAATTTGAATAAAATCAATTTTGATTTTTGGGGATCCAACCGATAGTTGGTTTTTCATTCGAAATATAGACGGTATTTGGAATAAAGGTTCCTTTTGGAATCCAAATCGTTTTAATTTTTATCGTCCGACGTGGCTTTTGCAAATTGAAATATGATGCCCAAGTTTTAAATATTTATCGCAGCGGGGTATTTTCAAATTTAGGCATTCGGTTTTATTATGCGGTTTGAATCCTAACCCCTATTTGTTTAAAGAATATTTTTGAACGGAAAGTATTTGTTCAAAGTTGTCATTTCCGTAAGAAAATTTATTTGTTAAAATTTTAAGTTCATCTTGAACATTCAAAAAATCATTTCTCAATTTATTCTCAATCTCAAGACACTTCGAATGATCGGTTTCAATAAATTTTTCTTTTTCATTTAATTTGGAAATTTCGATTTCCAAAAATTTATTTTTGGATTGGAGGGATTTAATTTCAGATAAAGCATGTAAAAGTTCGAATGCTTCAAAGATATCCGGTTGTGTTTTTCCGGATTTAGAGCACAGTAAAGCAATTGAGTCGCTTTACAATTATAATGGCCATTTTACCAATCTGTATCGTCATACTCTTCAAAAGATTTGAGAGTGCCGTTGGAGTTTGTTGGAATTTTCGAACCAAGGCATATGACTTTCCACAGCTCGATGTCGTAGGCTCGAATGAATATCAACATCTTCTTTTTCCATGTCATGAAGTTCGATCCGTCGAAGAATGGTGGTCGGTTCATGGCAAGACCTTTGACCGGTGTAATTTGAAATGCCATAGGATCTTCCTCGGATGTTAAGCCGATTTATATGGATACCCGCTTCGATACCAATTGTTGGAGCAAGATTGTCGGTATCTCCGTTTTGGAATTAGAGTTACGAAACTCTTTGCGCTTTACGGAAGCGATTTGAAGTGCAGAAGATAAATGACACAAGATTTATAGAGGTTCGGCCAAACATGCCTACACCCTCTCTTCGTATCTTTTTCTATAGGATGAAGATCAACCTCTGCACCTCTCTTCTATCGGTTGAGGGATTACCATTACAATATCGTCTTTTATCGGTCCGAGATAAACCGTAACACACTTGTCTTTTTGTTGGTCCAAGTTAAACCATTTTCCTTTTCTATCGAACAAGGAATTAACCTATCTAGCTTTCTATGGGTACTAGACAAACCTCACGTGGATATAGATTGTGATTCTAATAATACCGGATCCTTGATCCTAATAGCACCGAATCCAATCTTATCTTTTTTTTTTCTCTCGTGTATGTTTTTGTGTATAACACTCAAAACACTTATCAATATAAGCTCGATTACAACAACGATAGAATGTATAACAATATTAGATCAATATACCAATTACTTTATGTTTTGATACTAAATAGTTTGGTATTTATAGACATTTTCCTCCAACTAGCCGTTAGCTCCTGCCGCCTTCATACGTACGTTACAGCACTTCATTTACGTACATTAATCTCATTACATATGTTAGCTCAATCTTGTTACATACGTTAAACTTTATGCGGATCAATCCAATAGATTCGGCCTTGTTCATTAAGTATGTTACCATATCCTCATTTACGTACGTTATGTGTAGTCAAAATATCCGTTGCATGCTGACGTACTCTATGACTACATCTGTCTGTTCAACGGTTCCAATATTTGAATTCATAACACTTCATTACGTATGGTATAGCTCTTGCATTACGTACGTTATATTCATCTGCATTATGTATGTTATTATTCATGTGTAGCGTACGTTATACATGTTCTGTCCGGCTTTTTGCGTCTTCAACTTCTTCGTTGTTTTGTTTTGCTTCCTTGTTGTTTTTTCTTTGTTTAACAACTAATCATCAAAACTCAATTATAGATATATCGAATAAAATATTCCGACACCGAGATGAACAAGTAGCACCAGAAGCAAAGACACCATCACTAGTCGTGGCCTTTTGGGCTTGTCTATGTGTCACAAACTCCATAAAATCATGCTTCTTGGAAGTGTATACATTACCTTCCCCAATGAACCCCTCTAAAGCAGTGTATCCAAGACGGAATGTCGGGGAACCCTTCTTAGTGACATAGGCGGAACACCCCTGCCTGTTAAAGAAAACCTCCACACGCTTATGGTAGTCATCCCTGGTGATATGCATCAATCGAGCAATCTCTGCATCCCTGGACTCAACAGCCTCCCATATCCTTATCTTAATATCCTCCAACTCCCTAGCGTGGCTCTCCCGAACCATAGCAAGCTTTGCGACCAGCTCAGCCTTCTTCTTCTCAAGTTGTCTGAAAGAAGAACGATGAGCGTCACGCTTGCCCTTCTCCTTCAGTAGCTCACTTTGAAGTAGGGTTATCTTGGACTCACCACCCGTAACAAGCTCCTCTACCTTCTCTATACAGTCCTTGTAATTTGTGAGCATCTTTCATCGCACAATTGATAGAAAAGGCCAACAAATAAACAAAGACAATGTATAAAAAACTACGGGATGTGTGCCATGCATGCAATGTATGCAATGCATGCAGTACATGCAATATATGCAATGTATGCAATGTCAAATATTTATAAGGAATTAAGTCATACCTCTGCATTGCGAGTCCGGTATGCACTAATGAACTCTGCGTCCTTCATACTCATATAACGCTCAATATCTACTGGAATCCGAAAGGCTTTTAGCCACGGGTTACGACCCTCCCCTGTCCAGCCATCACGAGTCCGAATATCCAAAGTAGACCATCCAAGTTCCCCCTCCTGCTCAGTCATCAACAGAATAGGTGGCCTCGGACCGCAAATAATAGACTTCACTCCCGGAGCAATCTCAGAACCATCATAACCTGACCCATCACCTGATCCCCCAACTGACTCCACTTGGCCCTGAGGCCTTAACTCCGGAGCGAGAGATGACTCTACGGGTACAGACTCCGCCTCTACATGCTGCTCCTCGGATATGGAACCCTCATGAACATACACGTCCTCAGAAGTACTCTAAACCATATTGGACCCCTTCCTGGCTGCTCTCTTCACCCCTCGAGAAGAACCAGACTCAACAGGCCTCTTCTTGCTCACAACTCCACCAGCCTTAGAACCATGAACTGACTAACCCGCGAAACAAGCGGTCAAACTATCAATATCCATATCAATAGGTATCACCTCGCGAAGCACTGCAATAACAAAGCAAAGCAACTGTCAGTACACTAGCCACATGGAATATCTATAAGTACTGCAAGGTGTGCAAAGTGTACAATGCATACAAGTAAGGCAAGTTACGCATGGTGTACAATGCATACAAGTAAGGGAATTTATGCAAGATGCACAAGGCATGCAAGAAGTGCAAGACATACAATGCGTACAAGGCAAAGTATACAAGGTGCATAGAGTGTGCAGGGCATGCAATGTGTGCAAGGTGTGCAAAGTGCGCAGAGTGTGCAAAGCATGCAACATGTGCAAGGTGAACGAGTCATACAAGTTAAACAAGGCGAATAAGACACTGACAATTATAGTAACACAAGAATGTGTTATCGCGAAAAAGACGAGGCTTCCACTTATTCCCCTGGTAGGCCCTTGTAAACTTTTGGATCGAATCCAAGACTCCCTCATCATAATCGCTATTGGGCAGGTCAATATGAATATCCTCAAAATTAATGGCAGCCACGCCAAGTCCCCCCCCCCCCCCGAATCCAAATCCACTCATAGTGCCACATCCTATGGGAACTGTCTAACTCAGTCCATCTCTCACCAAACCTCACATCTTTCCAAGTAAAACTAAAAATAGTACGGGAGCCATTGCAACTAGCCTGAAACAAGGACCAAAACAATCGAGGAGACGGAGAAATGTCAAACTCCACGCAACGCATAATGAAACACAATATAGACCATAAGGAATTCGGCGCCAACTGATCCAAGGCACAACGGAGGTACCTGCGAAGCATGTGATACAAAAACTTGTGCATAGGGAACAGGAGCCCTAAACGAAGGTGGGCCAAAGGAAGTGCAATATAACCCCATCACGGGATTTAAATGGAACGTCATCGGGCCCAAGAACCATAATCTCATACTCGGGCGGAATACTGAAAGCTGCCATCACATGCTCAAGGTTCAGCACACATCGGCTAGGGATTGTAGCATACTCCAAATGCCTAAACCTCCTCTTAGTGTGGTCATCATAATATCTAGGAGGAGACAGAGACACATCCAGTCCTTTTAACTCTCTCTCTAAACTCTGGAAGTAAGACGGGCGGACTGCGTTCTCATCTACTGGAACCGAAGGGGACAGCCTCGTCGTCTCACTCCATCCCCCAGTACACCTATCAAAGGCGGATGATTAGAAGGCTTGACCCTGGGCATAAGCCTAAAATATTGATCATAGCTCTCGAGAATATCACCAAAAGAAACCTCTCTCGAACCCGCACGATCTGTCGAGGTCCCACACGGTCCCGATCCTACAGTGTCTGGCCTCGTGGCAAACTCATGGGCTTGGCCATCCAGACCCGAGAACCCTCTCACACACGAGACCTAAAAAGAAAAAGAGAGCACGGGGTTAAAACAGGGTTCAACTCCAAAAAATGCAAAATTTTGCAAAAAATTCTAAGTCACAACGAACGAAAACCAAAGCCAATTTCGGTCTCACCAAAAAAAAATCCAACCCTGAAACCAACCACAAACTCGAAACCCATTTTCACAATCATTACTCAAAACACCCATCAAAATAAATATCCACAAAATTCGAAATTTTTAAATTTTTGAAAATTTCGAAAATCCTAAACTCGTCTATGACTATTAGTCAACATATATATTACTTCTTCATATACGTTCAGAAAAACCGAATATATAGATTACCCATCGCACAAACAACGATATATACAAATACAACAACCGATTTTACTCTTATTTTTAGCCTACCTACAACCAATACGGTAAAACCTCGATAAATGAATATGATCCAGACTGGAGAAAAATATTCATTTAGCGAAATTATTCATTTGTTGAAAGAAAATTTGAACATGTTATAAAAAGTTGGAACCGAAACAAATTATTCATTTGGCGAGATTGGTTTAACTTTACATTGAAAATTCATTTATTATCGTGCTCAAACACACAAACAACAAACCAGATCTAAACATTTTCACTACCAAAGCACCAAAAAACGCATATATATGCATGTATATGAGCTGTAAAAATCAAAAAGCAAGAAAAGGCTAATGAATACCTCGAGATCTGCTGAAAAATGGACCAAACTTTACCCTAACGCCCTAGAATTTTCCAATATCCAAACCCCAAGCTTAGCCTCTGCTAATGTGCGTATATTAATATTGCATACATATTTTTGGAAAAGAGAAACAGTTCGTGAAGTACAAATAAAGTTTGAAGTGTACCTCAAGAGTCGAAGAACAACGAGCCCAAGATCAGCTTCTGAAATTCGCGATTCGGAAAGAAACAAACTTTTAGATACACTTTATGTACCAGTGAGTAAATTTTTGGAAATGGGGAGCTGTTTGGAGGAAGCAGACGGAGAAATAAGTGAAAAACAAACCCCACGTTTACTGTATGTATATATCAGTTTGAATGTGTGTACGCATGTTTATATATTGTTGGAATCGTTAATGATTTTAATTTTATTTTGTAAAATTAAATATCATAGGATCGATCTATGTTCCGAGTAGATGATCGTGGTACATTCACTTTCTCTAAATCGATTCCCGGTGAGTGAGAAATAGTGAATTAAAGTTTGTCACTTAATTGTGAATTAACAAGGGATGGAATCCCACGTTGAATAATGAACCATCATTATTCTAGTATATAAGGAGATACCTTTATGCATGTAATTATTAATGGCACACGCAGATGGGCTTAGCCCCACACGCGCTGCGCCGCCGCCCACTCCGCTCGCCTCGGCCGCAGCCGCGTGCCGCGTGACCGTGGGCCGTGGACTTGGCCTCGATCTTGCAATTGGTCTTTGGAAACATTCGTGGGCTTGGCCGTGAGCTAGCTGGCCATTTTAGTTGGGCTCAGATACAGACATAAGGATGTCTGCGACATCCACAAGTTAAGGAAATGAATACATACGGTCAAGGCCCCGACTGTTCAAATTCAGTCCAACCCGGAAATAACCTCCCAGGTGTTATGAGGAGGAGTAATTGGCAGACCTGGATTCTGTAACTCCTGCCAACTTTTGAAATTCGAAACTCATGTGTTTAATGCAGGCATGAATGCCTGCATTATGACAACCTTAAGGGCTGTGTTTAAATCCCCTGTGGGTGAGATGGCCTATAAATAAGCATGCATCCCTCTGCATCAGCACATGCAATTTTTTCGAACTCAGTATAAACATACAGTTTTCATCATTCTCTGCTATCATAAGTCAGAGCTCTGTCCTAACCTCGTTTCAGTTCGCCGGAGCTCAGAGGTTTGTGGTGTTACTACCTCCGAGACGTAGCCGTTTTATCTTTGGGGACGACACGCCTAAACCGAGAGTACTACCGGGGCGTTTCTCGTCTTGCGGAAAGAGGCCTTTCTCGACTCGGCTTTACCCTACGATTTTATTTATTGTTTATTAGTTATTTTCGTTTATTTTTGTTTCTTCTTTCGAGTTGTAATTCTGTTCGAGTTTTGTTATTTTCATTTCGTTCGAGTTTGTAATTCCTGGTTTTCGAGATGTAATTTTTGTCTTTCCAGTTGTAATTTAATTTTCGCCCAGCAAGTTTGTAACACAGATTTATACAAGCGCAAGACGAGAAAAATACTTGTTGAATCCTATAACTGGAGATGACGACTGCTGCTTCCACCGACTCCAACACCACCACTGCTTTTGCCTCCGCGACCGCCGCTTCGAACGTGGCAAACACCATTGCCGCAACCATGTCCAGCATGATGAGCTCAACTACCTCATCAACAACTCCATGGGTGTTTTCGAACTCCTTTCTGACTACCGGTGGATCCAGCTCGAGTGGCACCGTAGGTTCCACTTTTAGTGGTACCATTGGATCCATGTTAGGATCTAGTGTTGGAGCCTACGGGTTCAACACGAGTGGTTTCTTTTTTGGAACGACCTCGGGGCCAAGGATGATGCCTGCCGCCGAGAATCCACCAAAGTTTGGTGGAGCCGACTTTAAAAGGTGGCAACAGAAGATGTTGTTCTATTTGACAACGTTGGGCTTTGCGAACTTCCTTAAGGAAGATGCGCCACCGGCGCCAAGTGCTCAAGAGACTAGTTTCACAGTCCGAGCTGCCTATGACAATTGGCACAATGAATCTTTGTAAAAACTTTATTCTGAATTCTTTAGAGGATAGTTTGTACAATGTATACTCTGTTGTAAACACATCAAAAGAGATGTGGGAAGCACTTGAAAAGAAGTACCGTAGTGATGATGCAGGTACCAAGAAGTTTGCCTGTCATGGAACAAGTACAAGAGTTCCAACTCATCGTTCATGATGTCAATGCCGAGGGTATGGTCCTACCAGACGCTTTTACTGTTGCAACTGTGATCGAGAAGTTGTCCCCCAGTTGGAAAGACTTCAAGAGCTACCTTAAGCACAAGCGAAAGGAGATGACTCTTGAAGACTTGATTGTGAAATTACGCATCGAGTCTGACGTGCGCAAAAATGACCACAAACCAAAAGGCCTGATTGATGCTAAGGCCAATTTGTTGGAGCATGGCGGTCCCTCCAATAAAAAAGCTCGTCCAAGTGTCCAAAACAAGAGCAAAGGGAAGCAACCAGTCAAGAAGTTTGATGGCGATTGCTTCAACTGTGTCAAACATGGGCATACGGCGAAAGACTTTCGAAAGCCGAAGGCCAACAAGAAGAAGAAACATGTTGCCAACATCGCCGAGACTAACGGCGTATGGAAAGAGGATGACCTTGCTGCTGTGGTCACCGAAGAAGTCAACCACGTTGAGAACCAAGGTGGTTGGTACGTCGACACCGGTGCGACCGCCCATGTTGGTGCCGATAGGAGCCAGTTTAAGAACTATCAAGCTGTTGAGGGGAGGAAGCTCAACATGGGGAATCCAGCTTCATCTGAAATTATCGGAGTTGGAGAAGTGGACCTCAAACTTACGTCCGGACAGACACTCACCTTGAAGAATGTGCTTCATGTTCCGGATATGAGGAAGAATTTGATCTCAGGCTCTATACTAGTTAAAAAGGGGTTTAAACTAGTATTTGAGTCAGATAGAATTATCATAAAAAAGTTTGATAGGTTTCTTGGTAAGGGTTACCTCACGGAGGGGCTCTTTAAACTTAATGCTTTGGCTAAACGCCATGTAACCAAGTCCAGTAATGCTAAGGAAAATGCTACTGCTTCCTCTTACTTGACTGAGTGTTCTGATTTATGGCATTGTAGATTAGGTCATGTGAATCAAATTGCTATAAAAAGATTAGTAAACTTAGATTTACTAAAATTAAATGAAGTCAATACTCAAAACAAATGTGAGATTTGTGTTGAAGCAAAAATGACGAAACTTCCGTTTCATTCGGTAAAACGAAACACACAACCCCTTGAATTACTTCACACAGATGTGTGTGATTTAAAGTTTGTGCAAACTAGAGGTGGTAAGAAGTACTTTATCACTTTTATCGATGACTGCACAAGATATTGTTATCTTTATCTTTTGAGAAGTAAAGATGAGGCTATTGAAGCTTTTAAGAACTTCAAGAATGAAGCCAAAAATTAATTAGGCTGCCGTATCAAGATGGTTCGAAGCGATAGAGATGGCGAATATGTAGCCCCGTTTGAGGAATTATGCAACGAAAGTGGTATAATTCATCAAACAACAGCTCCATATGCACCACAATGTAATGGCGTTGCTGAACATAAGAATCGAACCCTTAAAGATATGATGAATGCCTTATTGATTAGTTCAGGGTTTCCCCAGAACATGTGGGGGGAAGCTGTCCTGACAGCCAACTACATATTGAACAAGATTCCACGCAAAGGTAAGGATATTACCCCTTATGAGTTGTGGAAAGGTAGAAAACCTTCATACAAATATCTCAAAGTGTGGGGGTGTTTGGCTAAGGTTGAGGTACCTCTACCTAAACAAGTTAAAATCGGACCTAAGACGATCGATTGTATCTTTATTGGGTATGCACTAAACAGTAGTGCCTATCGGTTCGTTATCCACAAGTCAGAAGTTCCTAAAATGACTGTGGGAACAACAATTCAATCAAGGAATGCTGTATTCTTTGAAAACATATATCCTTGTAAGGATAATGATAAAGTTGAGAACAACTCTAGCAATAGAGTTGAAGATGAAGGAACAAGTTCAAAACCTGTGGATGTAGATCCAAAGTCATGTAAGCGGTCGAGATCTAATCTGGAAGATGTAGAACTGAGACGTGGTAGTAGGGTTAGAACACCAAAGATATTTGGACCTGACTACATAGCATTCATGTTGGATGAAGAACCAACGTCGATCAAAGTAGCTTATGCCAGACCAGACGGGTTGCTCTGGAAAGAAGATGTTCAGAGTGAAGTTGACTCAATTTTACAAAACCAAACTTGGGTTTTGGTTGATTTACCTGAAGGTTGTAAGCCCTTAGGATGCAAATGGATCCTTAAAAGAAAGTACAAGGCTGATGGGTCAATTGACAAGTATAAAGCTCGTTTAGTAGTCAAAGGTTTCAAACAGAAGGAAGGGTACGATTTTTTCGATACCTATTCACCTGTAACGAGAATTACATCTATTCGAGTGCTTCTCGCGATTGCTGCTATGCACGATCTTGAGATTCATCAAATGGATGTTAAGACTGCTTTTTTGAATGGTGATCTGGATGAAGAGATCTATATAGAACAACCTGAAGGGTTTGTAGTACCTGGACAAGAGAAAAAGGTATGCAAACTGGTTAAGTCTCTATATGGATTGAAACAAGCTCCACTACAGTGGCACTTGAAATTTGATAATGTAATTTTATCAAATGGTTTTAAAATAAACGAGTGTGATAAATGTGTTTATATTAAGAACACTAATAACGGTTATGTTATTGTATGTCTTTATATAGATGACATGTTAATCATGGGTAACAATATACAAGTGATTAACGATACTAAGAACATGTTAAAAAGAAATTTTGACATGAAAGACACGGGGCTAGCCGATGTGATTCTTGGAATGAAAATTTTGAGAAAATCAGATGGAATCTGTAACACCCCAATAAGGCAGCTATTACAGTGCCGTGGACCCCACACTGGGACCCACCAGGCGATATCCAAAATACAGATTAAATACACAATACATGTGATACCGAACCACAAAACATAGTACTTACTCCGATTTGGAGTTTACAGCAGTATGGCCTACGACCTTATTATACACAGGATCCAAAACATAAGTATAATCCATATGGAGATGGAATATACCTTAAATAACAATACATTTGTTCATATTTAAAATAAAGCGGAAAGATAACATTACACGGTACGAACATGACCAGACTCAAAGACTTGGGCCCCCCGAACTAGTATCCTTCGAACCCTTCGTCATCACCCTGATCTTCCTGTGCCTTGCCCTTTCCTCGACCTAAAATACAACACAAGTATTTCGCCCAACACAGGGTCAGATATACATGATAAATAATTCTCAAGATATTATACAATTCACATATATAAGATTTCAAGGATAACAACCCGACTAACGAACATACCCCTCGGGCGTATGAATGCTTAGTCACAAAACGTCGAATACATCCAAATATAAGAATGGACTATGAACGACTAAGATAGCATGACTCAAGAGGGACATCACAGTACGCCCGATCCGAATATGTGTCAGTGCACATGTCCACCCCGTATCCGGAATCCAGGATATACGTGGGACAATGTACCTAATTAGCCTCAACGAACTACGTCTCGTGTGCACAGCCCAACACGGAAAATATTCACGCATGACTATATATGTGCCCGGCTAAAAATCCTACACAATATCCAATCGGAACGTAGATATGACTCCGGATATGTCACGATGCAACATGACAACGAATTCAATAATTCACAAATCCGATTAAAGATCGAGGACTCACCGAAATGACAATAAGATCAACGATATCAAGGGTTCGAAAGTGACGAACTTGGGAATACAATCCCACGATGAAAACGGGACATCGTTAAGAACAACCTCAAATCACAAGACACAAGTTTATAAGTGTTTCATATACACGAAATGCATAACCATCATAAGAATCCACACATCATTATAACCAAGCAAGATAACTTGCCTCAATACGGAGGCGAGAATAGTCCTTCCTTCTCAAATGAACGAACGGCCCTCGATTCAAAATCGGTTACTCGAACAATCAACCTTTAATGAAGTATATTTTACTCAATGATACGTTCATATGATCATCTATACCAAATTTTAACGAGACAACATCCTAATTCCCATTTGAGTAGTTCAACTTTTTAAGATATTGAAGTGTTACTCCAAGAACCTTATTCAATACCGTTCTATTCTTACAATTGATTACAAGATGTTTACTAAATGTTTGCTGGATTAAGAATTGATCCATAATGTGTGACACGCTTTTAGTGTAACTATCGCAAGTGCACGATATCGTATCAAGTAGTAAAGTGGACTTTTTGAGTCCGGTTTATCGATCCCACAAGGAAGTTTTGTTATAATTTGAATTATACACTATTAGTCTATTTTTATAGATACTAAGATGAGTGAAACACACAATTTAAAGAGTTTGGTTTAATTGTTGCAAAGTAAATGCAATAATAGTTCTAATAAAAATATTGTAATAATAATAGATTGATTAAACGATAGAATGAAATAGTTGGGATTACAAACTTAGTTCGTCATTAGTTATAAAAGATGTATTGGAGATCATAAAATGAATTTACTTATTATGTTGTGTAGATTCGATTTTCCTTAAAAAGACGGTTTCTCTTTCGAACTATAAAACGTCCCTTACATATTGAATCAATCCACTATATTTCTATGTTGATTGGCTTCAATACATAGCATTAGGATTTATGAAAATAACTCAAAGAATCATCTAAGGACTAGGGGTATATTTCTATCCCCTAGAACAACTTAGAGTGAAGATCATTTGATCTAATCAAACATATTTTCTTTCGAAACATATGAAGACCATAAATATCTTCATTAATTGGCCAAATAAATAAAGATTGTTAAAACAATGAAAATCACACACAATAATAAGTAATTCACAATAGATCTTTTATACAAACATAAATAACATGACTAACCTTGTTTATAATCCCAACTAAAGATTACTTAGCCCATGAAGGGTTTATTACACATATTACAAGCTTGTGTGGTCATTATTAGTTGAATCAAGAGAAAGAATTGATCCTAACTCCTTAGTAGATAAAGGAGATAGAAACAATAAACTCTCTGAACAACATATGTTATACCACACTTACAAAGATCACTCAAGAACACAAGTGTGTTCTTCACACAAAAAGAAAAGTTTACAAGAAAATGGAAAATTATAAGATGAATGATGAATGACGAAGGATCTAAGGGGTCTATTTATAAACCTAAAGTCATCTAATAGCTCCAAAACTCCAAAGATTATTACATTAGATCGGATCAATGCCACCATCCCTCAATAATACACAAAAGTATAAAAATTAGACAAATCATAGTAATTCACAAGAGTTACTAGTAACATTCGGGAGTTACGGTAGTAACAAGGGTGACTTACTACCGTAACCCCCGAATGTTACGGCCCTAACTCGCTTCGTAAATTTGTTCTCTGGTTGCTTTGAAAGTTACGTTTTCAGCAATTTCTCGACTTTGCGTTTTGCCCCAGATCTTCTTCTGATGATAACTTTTGATATATAACTCGATTTTGAATCGGAAAGACCGCCGAATTCGTCTCGAAAGCCCTACAACATGAATATATCAAAATTCAATAAAGAGAATATTTATTAAACATGTTGTTTCTTGAGTAATTCAGTTATTTAATCCGATCATCATCCGATAAAAATAAAATTATTAAAACTAATAAATTAAAAGCAAAAAACGAGTAGACTAGCTCAATTATGGATGAATTTTATCGATACAAACCATGGATAAGTGTACAAAACTGACACTTATCACACCCCCAAACTTGAATTCTTGCTAGTCCCGAGCAAGACTCTTTATTATTCACACTCCAAAAATAAAAATAAAAATAAAAAAAAATAAGAAAATTAATACACACATAAATTAAAATATAAAAAGAGAAAAGGAGATCAAACTGCCATTTATATACAACAACAATCTTTATACAGTAGATAGAAATGAATCAAGATTCAAAATAAATCTACTAATGTTTTTGAAGTTAAAACACAGTTTTTATTTTGTAATTCCAAAATCAAGGTTTTCCCCCCAAAAGGTTGATTATTTCTTTCCCACTCGTGATACACACGACTCCCTTTAATGGTTGCTCTCGATCACTCGTTTATTTTTCGACTCAATATGAAGAAGAATTTCATTGGCGTCATCAAATATTGTGATTTTCACAAAATTGAGTGTATTGAAATTCAAATTGCTAATTAATTCAAATCGCTCATAAACTACATCCCTTTTAGTGATAGCTTTCACACCGTTATTTGCTAACGTGTAGCTCTTTTCACTAACACAATTTCTATCTCATTATTTTTTTCGTAAAAGGTGATAGCTTTCACACTGTTATTTACTAACGTGTAGCTCTTTTCACCAATTTTTCGAGACGGCAGCTACGCACCAACAATGGTTAGTCCTTTATTTTTCGCAAAATTTAAGACTTCCAAAATTAGGCAGTTATTCTTGCTCAACACTTCTCCTTTTCGTCATTTTTTTAGGTGATAGCTTTCACACCGTTATTTGCTAACGTGTAGCTCTTTTCACCAATGACTCCTCTTTTTTTTTTAGGAATAGAATTTTTGCAGAAAATCATTTCTTAGTTTAAGCATGAAAAATCAAAAACTCCACAAATTAAGTAAATTTCAGTTCTATTTTTCATCAACCGATTGATTCTTCTTTTCTCAAGGTAACGAATGACTCGATTTTATATGATAATTACAAGGCTTGTAAAGAGAGATTAAGGCTCAAAAATTTTGGAATATACAATATTTTTACCGGTTAAAACGATTTTAGAAGCATGTATATAGCTAATTTATTGGTGTTATGGCCAGATCTAGAAATCTCAAAAATCAAAATACTATATATATATATATATAATAAAAAAAAATTAAGGCAAATAACCAAATCAATCAAAACACACCAAAATTACAACACACCAAAATACTAAAACAAACCACCCCCAAACTTGAAAATAAAACTGTCCTCAATTTAAAAATAAAAAAAATAAAAATCAATGCAGAAAAGCAGAATACTCCCTGTTAAGAAAGTTGATGTCTGAGCTAACGCCTTTTAGAATCTACAAGAGAATAAATATACGAGGCACACAACAAAATAAAATATACTCGTAAGTATAACACAATTTTTAAGATGCGCATCAAGAAAGTCCGAAGAGTCGCCTTACGCTGCCATCAAAGTTTTTATAAAAGCAAAACACGAAATAAAAATTACAGCAATATATAAATCGCGAATAGATGCGCGTCAAGAGATCAAGAAGAAACTCCTTAAGCTGCCATCATTTAGCACGATTATTACACACGACAGAAAGTAAAAATACAAGAGGTCCGACATGGGTTATCAAAGGGAGAGGAATGAATCCACTTTTCATTTTCTCACGGTAAAATCTTCTACCCAGACAATTTTAGCTAGAGCTGGATCTGGTTGAGGAACAAATTCATTGAGTTTTTTGATTAGTTCTTCTGGTGTTGTTGCAACGACTATGATTCGTTTTGCACGCTCGGAAATAAAGCCCTTTTCGGCAGAGTAGTCGATGAAAGACAGTAAACCATCAAAGAAACCATTGACATTAAGCACACATATTGGTTTTTGATGAACATTTAGCTGGGCTCTGGTAACCACATGAAAAAGTTCCTCAAGGGTGCCAAAACCACCGGGAAGGGCGATAAAGGCGCGAATTATTTATCATGTGAGTTATGCGATCTTGCATATTCACAGATCTAAACTCATCTCCAATAGTTGACCGGTGATTTTACTTTCGGCCAGAGGTTTTGGGATTATTCCCAACACTCTTACTCCTTCCATATAGGCGAAGCAGCTCGTCCCATTAATCCTAGACTTCCTCCTCCGTAAACTACATGAATGCATTTTTCCTAAGGTACGACCCAAGTTGTGGGTCGTCAAGAAAGCATGCATCTTTTCCAGAATTAGCTCCACCAAAAATGCATACTGTGTTAAATTTTTTTGTTGAAGATGATGACTCCATTTTTGAAAAGAAAATTTTTTTTTTAGAGAGAAACAGAGAAAAGTGCAAGTTTGAGGGATGAATGAAAGTAACCATGAGAAAGTTTTTTTATATAATAAAAATAAGGTAAAAATTGTTTAACAAGTTTGTGATTGCGTTTGATTGTGCTTCAACTACTCAATAGAATAATGAAAGCTTTTATCGCGTATCACATTTTTTATTCGTAAAATCTCACCACACGACAAAATAAAAGATACTTACGCGTATGTACAAGAGTTGTGATTGTGGCTCACATCTTCCTCTGATTTTACGTTCGAAACGGCCTAAACGCCTTCTATGAGTCGGGAGAAGCTTCCCATCCAATTTTCTTACAAATTGGCAAACAGGTCTTTAACGTCGATTCCCAAGACGGTGTTCATATTCTGGTTTGAATTTATTCCACAAACATTGAATTTCGTAATATACAAGTCCACTAGGATGCGTGTCAAGAGAAATTTCGATATTATCTAAATTCTCCTTATTCAGACCATCATTAATGAACTGAATTTTATCTTCTCTGTTTGTAGATGGAATTCCTAAAGATCGACATTTTGCATTACGCCCATCTAGCACATTTATAGCAAACGGCTAGTATCTTTGCTCGTCGTTTCTTGGCATATGAACTTTTTCCAAGCCACGGTAAAAATCTAGTTGGTGTTTCGTGAATTCACCTTCTATTCTTACTTTAGCTTCGATAATGAATCTTATGTCAAAAGGTATGCTTTTATTCGTAAGCAACCTCATCCTTTCAAGCCTTGTCTTGTAAATTTTTAAAATTGCATTTTTGCTTAGAAAGGGAAATCCTTTTTCAATTTTAAACAATGTTTCGTCCATGATAAAAAAACAAAAATAAAAAGACAATGAAAATAATTGAATAAAATATTTACAAATATCAGTTGTTGTGGGAAACTGAAAAATCCGACTTTAATAGTCACGGAGTACCGTTATCCGCCACTTGACCGGACAAACACAATTTAGTACTAAGTTACAACATCGAGAAATTTGTACCTACAAAAATAGTTTATAATGTAAGATTTCAAATATAACTTATACTTCCCCGGCAACGGCGCCAAAAACTTGACACGCTTTTAGTGTAACTATCGCAAGTGCACGATATCGTATCAAGTAGTAAAGTGGACTTTTTGAGTCCGGTTTATCGATCCCACAAGGAAGTTTTGTTATAATTTGAATTATACACTATTAGTCTATTTTTATAGATACTAAGATGAGTGAAACACACAATTTAAAGAGTTTGGTTTAATTGTTGCAAAGTAAATGCAATAATAGTTCTAATAAAAATATTGTAATAATAATAGATTTATTAAACGATAGAATGAAATAGTTGGGATTACAAACTTAGTTCGTCATTAGTTATAAAAGATGTATTGGAGATCATAAAATGAATTTACTTATTATGTTGTGTAGATTCGATTTTCCTTAAAAAGACGGTTTCTCTTTCGAACTATAAAACGTCCCTTACATATTGAATCAATCCACTATATTTCTATGTTGATTGGCTTCAATACATAGCATTAGGATTTATGAAAATAACTCAAAGAATCATCTAAGGACTAGGGGTATATTTCTATCCCCTAGAACAACTTAGAGTGAAGATCATTTGATCTAATCAAACATATTTTCTTTCGAAACATATGAAGACCATAAATATCTTCATTAATTGGCCAAATAAATAAAGATTGTTAAAACAATGAAAATCACACACAATAATAAGTAATTCACAATAGATCTTTTATACAAATATAAATAACATGACTAACCTTGTTTATAATCCCAACTAAAGATTACTTAGCCCATGAAGGGTTTATTACACATATTACAAGCTTGTGTGGTTATTATTAGTTGAATCAAGAGAAAGAATTGATCCTAACTCCCTTAGTAGATAAAGGAGATAGAAACAATAAACTCTCTGAACAACATATGTTATACCACACTTACAAAGATCACTCAAGAACACAAGTGTGTTCTTCACACAAAAAGAAAAGTTTACAAGAAAATGGAAAATTATAAGATGAATGATGAATGATGAAGGATCTAAGGGGTCTATTTATACACCTAAAGTCATCTAATAGCTCCAAAACTCCAGCATTATTACATTAGATCGGATCAATGCCAGCCATCCCCTCAATAATACACAAAAAGTATAAAAATTAGACAAATCATAGTAATTGTCAAGAGTTACGGCCTTAACATTCGGGAGTTACGGCAGAATAAGGGTGACTTACTCCGTAACCCCTGAATGTTACGGCCGTAACTTGGCTTCGTAAATTTGTTCACTGGTTGCTTTGAAAGTTACGTTTTCAGCCCAGAATTTCTCAGACTTTGCGTTTTTGCCCCAGATCTTCTTCGGATGATAACTTTTGATATATAACTCTGATTTTGAATCCGAAAAGACTGCCGAATTCGTCTCGAAAAGCCCTACAACATGATTATATCAAAATTCAATAAATAGAATATTTATTAAACATGTTGTTTCTTGAGTAATTCAGTTATTTAATCCGATCATCATCCGATAAAAATAAAATTATTAAAACTAATAAATTAAAAGCAAAAAACGAGTAGACTAGCTCAATTATGGGTGAATTTTATCGATACAAACCATGGATAAGTGTACAAAACTGACACTTATCAATGTGTTAAACAATAATCTCCTACCCTTTAAACTTATCAAGAACATCTCAATTGATTACAAGTAAAAATCTGCATTACACACAATCACTAGTGATAAATCTATATCATGATCATGAAGACTATCTCAAGTTTAACACCATCCTTATAATCTTCTAACTAACCTGGAGATTCAAATATCATACCTCTGAATTTACCTAGCTTAGGTTCAAGAAGGTCATTTCATTCTTCTAATGATCAACAAGGGTTTCTTAAAACATTTTATGGTAATTATTCCAACAAGTCATTTCCATTACAATGAAACAAGGACTATTATTATTCAAATGGTGTTATTAGTCTAGCAAGGAGAGTGTGGTTTCACTAAACATGATCATCATTATTCAAAACACCAAGAACACATCATTACGAATCCCCTAATCATCATATTCATCATTAAGTTTGTTGGAAGCTTAACTATAAACATGTTTAGCTTGATTAATTCATCACTAGGTGGAGTATACTTAATCACTATCATTATAATTACGAGATTATAGGGTTAAATCGTATAACATACCTTCAGAATTAAAGAACAATACACCAAAACCACAGGAACACAATTTAAGCTTCAAGAATGACTCCAACTTCCAATAAACTAGCTCCAAAATCAAAATGTAAAGCTCAAACACAAGTTGTAAGAAGGTAATTTTGATCTAGGGATGAAGGGGGATGATTATATGGGTGAAAAATTAGAGGTTGGATGTGCAAAATGGAAGACACAAGTTGTCTTTTTATAACAGCACAGTTCGTTACGTACGTTATCACAAGAGGATAACGTACGTTAACAGCTTTACGTACGCTACACAAAAAGTGTTACGTACATAAGCTAAGTCCAGAGGCTACTGGACTGAAATACGTACATCATTACATACGTTACCGCTTGAAGCTTTACATACGTAATATAGGTCAACTAGGTTGCCTCCAAAAGATCAGATATTCGAATCCCGTCCGGCCCCACACGCCGAAAGTTGAGATCGGATACGATTACACTGGTTACGTACGTAACATGTGCCTCTTTACGTACTTAAAGGCCTTAAAATAACGTACGTTATGCCTAAGGATTAGCGTACGTTAGGCTCAAGTTTAATAGCTCAAAAATGTACTTATCTATACAACGTTGAGAATTCAGTCATAGTGCGAGTGATCGTTATTATTATCTCTAGTTATGATGTATTCCAACATCAATAAACATTACACAAATGCAACAAGACCACAACGGTATTGACTTATCCAAATAATACAACAGTAAGTAAGAATTTCCAACGGATATTACATACTCCCCCCCTTAAAAGGGGTTTCGTCCTCGAAACTAAGGGGTAAACAATTCAGGATACCTCTCTTGAATGCTTCTCTCCGTCTCCCACGTGGCCTCCTCGAACCCATGTCTTGACCACTGAACCTTCAGTAGGGGAATCGTCTTATTCCGCAATTGTTTGATCCTCCTCTCAAGTATCCGTACGGGGCGCTCCTCATACGAATGATCCTCCTCTAAATCGATCTCATTGAACTGAAGTACATGACTCGGATCAGCAACGTATTTCCTTAACTGGGGGACATGGAACACGTTATGAATCCGGCTCAGGGCTGGTGGTAAAGCCAGGCGATAGGCTAAATCGCCTACTCGTTCCAAAACCTCAAACGGCCCGATATACCTCGGACTCATCTTGCCTCTCTTCCCAAAACGAAAAACTCCTCGAGTAGGGCACACCTTCATTAGTACATGGTCGCCGACCTCGAACTCAACCGTTCGCCGACGGTTGTCTGCGTAGGACTTTTGTCGGCTTTGAGCCGTCAACAAACGACTCCTAATCAGAGCGATCTTCTCATGGGCTGCTAATAACATATCGAGTTCCGTACCCAAGGTTTCAGATGGATCGTCCCAACACAGAGGGGATCTACAACGACGGCCATACAACGCTTCATAAGGTGCCATCTGAATCGAAGTGTGCCAGCTATTATTATAAGTGAATTCCACCAAAGGTAGTTGGGTCTCCCAATCATCCTTCCAATCGAGAACGCACACCCTCAGCATATCCTCTAAAGTTTGGATAGTCCTCTCAGTCTGACCATCCGTCTGCGGGTGAAATGCTGTGCTGAAGTTTAATTGCGTACCCATCGCACGATGAACTGCTTTCCAAAAATGTGACACGAATCGCCCGTTACGATCTGATACAATACTCTTAGGGGTACCATGTAACCTTACAATTTCTTTGATAAATAGTTGGGCCAATCTCTCGGGTCCCCAAGTGTCTTTAATCTCCAGAAAGTGGGCTGATTTGGTCAGACGATCCACAATCACCCAAATCGCATTCATCCCTCGACGACTCGTCGGCAAGATGGTGATAAAATCTATTGATATGACTTCCCATTTCCACTCGGGAATCAGAAGCGGTTTAAGCATTCCTGTGGGTCGATGGTGCTCAATCTTAAGTTGTTGACAGGTTAGACACCTTGAAACGAAGTCCGCAACTTCACGTTTCATACTTCCCCACCAATAATATTGTTTCAAATCCTTATACATTTTGCTAGACCCCGGGTGGATAGAGTACGGGGTAGCATGAGCTTCTCTCAGGATAGAATTCCTTAATTCATCATCTGCGGGTACACAAACTCGGTTCCTGAAGCGTATCAATCCATCCTCGTGTATCACAAAGCTAGGAGCTTTCCCTTGAGTTATTTCATTGCGAACTCGAGATAAGAATGGGTCCGTAACTTGTTTCGATCGAATTATATCCTCAAGGGATGATAAAATCTCAAGTGTACAGAGTTGTCCTTGAATACGCTGTAACCAGACTTCAATTTCCGGCCTCACCAATTCTAACTGCAATTCCCTCTGAGTTATTAGGCGGGCAAGCATCCGCTCCTGTACTGTTTTACGACTCAAAGCGTCAGCAACTACGTTTGATTTGCCCGGATGATAAAGGATCTCGATATCATAGTCTTTGATGAGTTCTAGCCACCTTCTCTGCCTCATGTTTAACTCCTTCTGAGTAAAAATGTACTTCAGGCTCTTGTGATCAGTAAAAATTTGACAGGTAACTCCATACAGATAATGACGCCAGATTTTTAAAGCAAACACCACGGCTGCGAGCTCTAAATCATGGGTGGGGTAGTTGAGCTCGTAAGGTCGTAGCTGTATCAATGCATAGGAGATCACCTTCCCGTTCTGCATTAGTACACACCCAAGGCCCTTTCGGTAGGACTAAAATAGGTACCGAAATCAAATGACTCTTAAGTTCATCAAAACTCCACTGACATGCCTCTAACCATAAATACTTCTTATCCTTCCTCAGCAAATTAGTCATTGGTTGGGCAATTTTGGAAAAAACCTTCCACGAACCATCGGTAATAACCTGCTAGTCCCAAGAAACTGCGTACTTCCTTAACGTTCTTTGGTGGTAACCAGTCTCGGATAGCTTCTGTCTTCTGTGGGTCTACTCGCACCCCATCAGCTATTATCATATGTCCGAGAAAGATAACTTCATTCATCTAGAACTCACATTTAGAAAACTTTCCATAAAGCTGCTCCCGCCTTAACGCCTCGAGAACCAGATGGAGATGACGCTCATGCTCTTCATGGTCACGAGAATAGACCAGAATGTCTTCAATAAAAACGACTACAAAGCGATCCAGATAATTAATAAAGACTCGATTCATCAGTTCCATGAATACTGCCGGTACATTCGTCAGTCCAAAAGGCATCACTACGAACTCATAATGCCCATAGCGAGTACAAAAATTGGTCTTCGAAATATCAGACTCACGAATCCTCAACTGATGGTAACCAGACCTCAAGTCGATCTTAGAAAACACAGCAGCCCCCTGAAGCTGATCCAATAAATCATCAATACGCGGCAATGGATATTTGTTCTTAATGGTTACCCTGTTCAGCTCACGATAATCAATACACAGACGTAGGGATCCGTCCTTCTTCCGTACAAATAAATCGGTGCTCCCCAAGGGGACGCGCTAGGTCTAATGTAGCCCTTCTCGGTCAAATCCTCAAGTTGGCTCTTCAGCTCCTGCATCTCAGTCGGATCCATACGATACGGTGCTTTTGAAAGCGGGGACGTACCAGGCTCTAGCTCAATATTGAATTCTACATCACGATGTGGAGGTAAGCCCGCAACTCATCCGGAAATACGTGCAGGTAGTCTCGGACTACGGAATATTGACCAATTCAAGTCGATCCGTTGTCTTGGTCATGAAAACCAATAGCTAATACATCCTTGATTAAGCGGTTTCACCGTTTTCATAGCGATGATTCTCCGGGCAGGCTGGGATTGTCACCTGGAAGGTACACTCAACACCATCGTCGGATGTGGCCAGTCCTTTGTTAAACTGCGGACACTTATTCTGTAACACCCCGATATATTCGGGAATATTACAGTTAGTAAATCCTTTACATCAGGATTTACAAGGCTAAAGAGTTGAAAAGGCATTAACAGGTATCAACGAATGAAAATAACGAAATTAAGATACAACAGTTCTGACCAAATACTGAAAATACAAATGTTCAACAGAAATTATTAATACATCACCAAATTCAAATTCATTAAAAACGACTACGTACTCGAGTACTTATTGAAATAACTAACAAACAACAGACAAGTAAACCCGGCCAGAACATCACTCTGCACCCCCGTCGTCATGCAGCTCCGGTGGTTGTTTCCTCGCTCTCCTAGATCCTGAACATAAACAAAATGTTCACCCCCGAAGGGGTTAGCACAACGATGCTAGTACAAGTACCACAACGTATTATTCAACATCTCACGTAGAATAATAATACGTAATTGACAAAAATACCAACGAGTCTTCTCCTACGAGAAACTCAATAAATAACATACACAACTGATAATCACAACATGATATCATAACATACACATGGTAATTCTGACGATCCAGTGTTCACTGCCTAGATCCCACGATGATCCCGTCAGACCAACCCGTGGTGGAAAAACCTGTCCGATGATCCAGCGCACGCTAGCATAGATCCCCCGATGATCCCGTCGGACCAAAACGAGGTGGACATACAATAACGACATACATGCACGACAATATGTATAACAACAATACATAAAACAAATAAGGTACTTGCCTCGATTCGAAGATAAGAACGAAACTTCCACGAAAACGAAACACTCGAAGGTCGCCCCTTCAATCAATCACGTTGCTAAGCTCGGACCTTAACAAAATAAGTAATATAGATTTCATTTACGGTCATACGAACATCTAACAATCCAAATCACGGTCGGAAGTTTATAAAATGTAACCTAATCAGTCGAGTCAAAAGTCACCTCGCTGATCAGCCGAGTCAAAAGTCAACCTCACTGATCATCCGAGTCAGAAGTCAACCTCGCTGATCAGCCGAGTTAAAAGTAAACCTCGAGACTATCGTTTTAAAAAAAAATTCATCCGAATCCGAGTTCGTATGAAGAAGTTATGACCGTTCGAAGGACAATTAAATAGACGGATCATATTGTGCCACGTGTCAACACCCGATTGTACCGGAAATTCAACCTCGCTGATCAGCCGAGTCAATCTCGCTGATCAGCCGAGTCAACCTCGCTGATCAGCCGAGTCAACCTCACTGATCAGCCGAGTCAACCTCGCTGATCAGCCGAGTCAGAAGTCAACCTCGCTGATCAGCCTACTTGACTCGCCTAGTTGATGACAGTAGGGTACTGGGTAGAAAACTGAACATACGAAACTCTCAGGTGAAGTTGGGTGATCCAAGATTGATGTGTTAGATTCCAATATCATCATTATATCCAGAAAACATCTAACAAATCCAACTTATATGGAAGGATATAACCTCTGATGATTTATTCATAATCATAAACATTCCAATTTCTAAAACATGATGATGCTTGGATGATTTTATCAGTGGAACTCAATATCTTGACAGCATACTTTTATCATATCCTTGATAACACGAATCCAAGTAGGAATTAGTATTAACATACCTTAAGATGGAGAAAACACCGAGGCAATAAGTAGAATCTAACTCCGGTTGCTTGCTTGCCAGATCAAGATGTTTCTCCACTTCAATGATCAATCACCAGTGACACCCAATCTTCGAAGTTCACAAAAGGGGTGGTCTAAATGTGTTTAAGAGGTAGGGAAAACCCTCTGGACTTTCAGGGAACTAAGAACAGGTGAAGGAAGATGAAAACCAAATGAAATGAGGTGCTGTCCTTTATAAAATGTTTCTGGACCCGTGTGCTCAATAATTTCCTACGCTAGATTCCAAAGCTGTCAAGGCTTAATAATTAAAAACTGTCCAGGACCATGTGCTGGCCTCCACCCAACTCCATAATTGATTACTTTACTTATAATATGCATCCATACTCAATAATTTGTATTATTGAGTATTTGTATGAGACAAGTAATATGCTGCCATACTCATGCACTAAAATACAAATACGGTAAATACCATAATTCACTTATTGATATCACAATTCCAAACTAATACAGGGTTCAAATACAGGTGAAATACTCGGTAATTAATCCGGATATTACATACTCTCCTACTAAAAAGGAGTTTCGTCCCGAAAACTCAAGACGAAAATAATCCTGGATATATGGACTTCATACTTTCTTCTCTTTCCCAAGTGTCTTCTTCCACTCCGTGGCGCGACCACTGAACCTTGACCAATGCGATCGGTTTGTTTCTCAACTGTTTAACTCGACTCTCGAGTATCCTGATCGGTTTCTCTTCAAACGTGCCATCTTGAGCGACTTCGATCTCGCCGAAATCAATGACATGACTAGGATCTGGTATATACTTCCGTAATTGGTACGTGGAACACGTTATGAACATGGCTCAATGACGGCGGTAATGCTAATCCGTATGCCAACTCTCCAACTCTCTCAAGGATTTCGAACGGTCTGATATATCTCGGACTCGGTTTTCCCCTTCTTCCAAAACGGAAAATTCCCCGAGTAGGAGAAACCTTTAAAAGTACGTGGTCTCCAGTACTGAACTCCAAAGGGCGACGACGTATGTCTGCGTAAGATTTATGGCGACTCTGGGCGGTCAACAGCCTTTCATGAATCAAGGCTATCTTCTCTCGAGTCTGTACGATCAACTCTGGTTCTGTCCCGATTAAGTCTGATGAATCGTCCCAACACAGGGGCGATCTACATCTCCTCCCGTATAATGCCTCAAACGGTGCCATCTTAATGGAAGCATGCCAACTATTGTTGTTGTAGGTAAATTCAATCAACGGTAGATGAATTTCCCAATCGTTTGACCAATCTAAGGCACAGGCCCTTAGCATGTCTTCCACCGTTTGAATGGTCCTCTCGGATTGTCCGTCAGTCTGCGGGTGATAAGCTGTACTGAAGTTCAATTCTGTCCCCAAAGCCTTATGAACTGCTTTCCAAAAATGAGACACAAAACGGCCGTCTCGATCAGAAACAATGGTCTTCGGCGTTCCATGCAATCGAACTATCTCCGAAATAAACACCCGTGCCAACCTCTCTGGTCCCCATGTGTCCTTAATGTCTAGAAAATGAGCCGATTTGGTTAAACGATCAACTATCACCCAAATCATGTTCATTCCAGTCTTGGTTCTCGGCATACTAGTGATAAAGTCCATCGATATGTCCTCCCACTTCCACTCAGGAATCGGGAGCGGCTTCAACATTCCGGCAGGCCGTTGATGCTCGATCTTAACCTGATGACAAGTCAAGCATTTCGAAACATAGTCCGTTACATCTTTCTTCATGTTGCCCCACCAGAATTTCTGTTTCAAGTCCTTATAATTGTGAGCGAACTATGAGCTTCCTTCATAATTGTCTGTTTCAGAACATCGTCATCGGGTACGCAGAGTCGGTTTTGAAATCTCAAAACTCCATCATCATAGATTACGAATCCGGGGGCCTTCCCTTTGATCACTTCATCACGTAACCGAATCATCAGAGGATCATCTGCCTGTCTAGATTTGATTTCTTCGGTTAATGACGAAGTTATTTCCATCACGCACAGTTGTCCTTGGACTCTTTGTAACCATACTTCAATTCCTTCTCGAATAATCTCTCATTGAAGGCTAATTTGGGAGGTCAGAGTCTCCAGCATCTGAATAGAAACAGGCTTGCGGCTGAGTGCGTCGGCCACTACATTCGCTTTGCCTGGATGATATAAAATCTCCAAGTCGTAGTCCTTAATCAGCTCTAACCATCTCCTTTGCCGCATGTTCAACTCTTTTTGACTGAAGATGTATTTGAGACTCTTGTGATCCGTAAAGATCTGACAGTGAGTCCCGTACAGATAATGCCTCCAGATCTTCAAAGCAAAAACTACTGCCGCTAGCTCCAAATCATGTGTTGGGTAATTAACTTCATAAGGTTTCAGCTGTCGTGACGCGTAAGCGATCACCTTGTCATTCTGCATTAATACGCATCCGAGTCCTTGGTTCGAAGCATCACTGTAAACTATAAATCCTCCTGTTCCCTGTGGAAGTGATATAATCGGTGCCGTCGTTAATCTCCTCTTCAATTCATCAAAACTAGTCTGACACGACTCGTTCCACTCAAACTTTTGAGTTTTCTGCAGGAGTCGAGTAAGTGGGCGGGAAATTTTGGAAAACCCTTCCACGAACCGACGATAATACCCAGCAAGTCCTAAGAAACTTCAGACTTATTTCACATTCTTAGGAGGCTTCCAATCTAAAACGGCTTCAATCTTCTGAGGATATACTCAGACTCCTTTAGCTGATACCACATGACCTAGGAACATTACTTCCTTTAGCTAGAATTCACACTTAGAGAGTTTGGCGTACAGTTGCTCGCTTCTCAAAAGTTCTAATACAATCCGCAAATGCTGAGCATGCTCTTCCGGGTTCTTAGAATACACTAGAATGTCATCAATGAACACGACTACAAATTTATCCAAATATTCGATGAACACTCGGTTCATCAACTGCATGAATACAGCAGGTGCATTAGTGAGACCAAACAGCATCACTACAAACTCATAGTGTCCGTAGCGAGTTCTGAACGCTGATTTCGGAACATCTGATTCTTTAATCCTTAGCTGATGATATCCCGATCTCAGATCAATTTTAGAGAATACTGTTGCTCCTTGAAACTGGTCAAATAAATCATCAATCCGTGGCAACAGATATTTGTTCTTAATCGTCATCTTGTTCAGCTCTCGATAGTCGATACATAGACGAAGTGATCCATCCTTCTTTCGGACAAAAAGAACCGGCGCTCCCCAGGGCGAAACGCTTGGCTGAATATAACCTTTATCCAGTAACTCCTCCAATTGCTTTTTCAGTTCATACATCTCAGTAGGTGCCATATGATACGGCGCCTTAGAAATTGGTGTAGCTCTGGGTTCCAGTTCAATGGTAAATTCTACATCCCTTCGTGGAGGTAGTCCAGGTAACTCATCAGGAAATACATCTGGAAATTCGTTCACAACAGGAATGGATGAAAGTTCCACAATTTAGTCTTCTTTCTTCATTGCATAACACCAGTATCCGGTACAACCCTGTTTCAACAATTTGACAGCTTTCATCGCTTTGATCAACTTTCCTGAGCTTCCCGGTTTCCATCCCTCAAACAGTATTTCGGAACCATCATCAGCTATCAGAGAGATATTCCTCCTTCGGTAGTTTACAATAGCTCCATATCGATTAAGCCAATCGTCTCCGAGCATCAGATCATCCCCTTGCATTTTTATTACAATCAGATTTGAGAGCCACTCTCTGCCTCCAAATGATACAGGGAAATCTCTAGTTTCTAAGTTTCCAACAATCCTCTCTCCACTCGGTAAACCAACAACATAAGGTTCACAATTATGAAAACCAGAAACATTCAAATGATTCACACAAGACAAGGATATAAAAGAATGCGTAGCTCCTGTATCGAATAAAACGCTAACTGGCTGGGAAAGGATTTGGACAGTACCTGATGCAACAGCAGCATCCTGATCGTCTGTTCTCCTCATCTCGCATGCACGTGGGGAACATATCCGGCACTCGATGTACCCTTTCCGTCCCCACTGCCCTCTCGCTCGCCGCGCCAAAATTCTGAGGCATCTGAACACTTTGCTGCGTTTGTTGGATACTGGCTTCCTTCTGGACTGGCTGTGGTGTACGGGCTCTAAAAGACTTTGCAGCCTCTTCACAGACCACCGCACGATGTTCCTCTCGACCACAATCAAAACAAGTCACGGCAGGTAGGGGGCAATTCCGTCGATAGTGCCCCGTCTGGGCGCAGTTAAAGCATTTCCTGATAACATCAGTCATAGTTGATGTCGCTCCGAAGTTCTTTCCGCTCCTAACTGGGTGCGGAGGTTTCTTGAAAGAATGAAAAGATGACTGGGCCTTGCGGGGCCCGCTGTTCTTGTGCTCTGTAAAAGTACGAGAGAATTTCTGCTTCTTGGATTTTGAAAATTTCTCCATAGCTGCTTCCTTGATCTCATACGCCAATGCCTTATCCTGGTATTGACGGAGTGTGGTACATTCAAAACCGGACATGTACCTCTGGATTTCTGGTTTCATCCTCATATCAAAATGGATCATCATTTCTGCATCTGTTCTGACCAGATGTCGAACAAATGCCAGCTGCTGGTTAAACGTCTTAATTGCCTGAGATACTGGCACATCTGAAGGCTGAGCGGAGAAAAACTCCCGAACCTTAGCTTCCTTCACAGGAAGAGGGCGAGATCGAGCTTCCATCATCAATTTAAACTCTGTCCAATCGGCATCATGGTCTATAGGCCGGATGGCTTCCCACCATTCGGACGCTTCCTATCAGAAAGTATTGAGCGATAGAGGCTCTCCATCATCCGGCGATTAATTCCGGCAAAGATTTTCTCCAGTTCCTTCAACCAATGGTCCCAAGTGGGAGTCTCATAAATACCGTCGAATTTGGGTGGTTGCATCTTCGCCACCTCTTGCAGCCACCGGTCACCTCGATTTCCCATCTCCGGGATTCCTTGCTGTCTCTCTCCCTGCTGTAGTCCCACCGCCACTGGCATTCGGTGCATGATCTGGGCGAACTGAGTCATCTGGTTCACCACCTGACGAAGGATTTCTGGTACAGCAGATTCCGGTTCGTTATTGATAGATCTCTATGGCTCGCCTGAGCTATGACTGGCCTGATTAGAAGGCTACGCTTCTCTTTCAGCATTCCTTCGTTCGCGTCCGCGACCGCGACCACGTCCACGTCCGCCTCTCAACATACTGTAAGCATAATTACTCAATATACAGGAAACAATATCGTTCAAATGCTCAAGTATAAGGAAATGTAACATGCAAAGACGAGATAGAGTTTAGGAACTTACAACCACCGCCCGCACGACGACGTAGGCAGTACAATGATGTTATTCGCGGCCGGTTACCTCAAAAGACATAAACGACCCCTATTTTAACCCAACGGCCAAGATATCCATAATCTTAGCTCCGATACCATATTCTGTAACACCCCTGATATATTCAGGAATATTACAGCGCCGTAAATCCTTTACATCAGGATTTACAAGGCTAAAGAGTTGAAAAGGCATTAACAGGTATCAACGAATGAAAATAACGAACTTAAGATACAACAGTTCTGACCAAATACTGAAAATACAAATGTTCAACAGAAATTATTAATACATCACCAAATTCAAATTCATCAAAAACGACTACGTACTCGAGTACTTATTGAAATAACTAACAAACAACAGACAAGTAAACCCGGCCAGAACATCACTCTGCACCCCCGTCGTCATGCAGCTCCAGTGCTTGTTTCCTCGCTCTCCTGGATCCTGAACATAAACAAAATGTTCACCCCCGAAGGGGTTAGCACAACGATGCTAGTACAAGTACCACAACGTATTATTCAACATCTCACGTAGAATAATAATACGTAATTGACAAAAATGCCAACGAGTCTTCCTATGAGAAACTCAACATGATATCATAACATACACAACTGATAATCACAACATGATATCATAACATACACATGGTAATTTCGACGATCCAGCGTTCACTGCCTAGAACCCACGATGATCCCGTCAGACCAACCCGTGGTGGAAAAACCTGTCCGATGATCCAGCGCACGCTAGCATAGATCCCCCGATGATCCCGTCGGACCAACACGAGGTGGACATACAATAACGACATACATGCACGACAATATGTATAACAACAATACATAAAACAAATAAGGTACTTGCCTCGATTCGAAGATAAGAACGAAACTTCCACGAAAACAAAACACTCGAAGGTCGCCCCTTCAATCAATCACGTTGCTAAGCTCGGACCTTAACAAAATAAGTAATATAGATTTCATTTACAGTCGTACGAACATCTAACAATCCAAATCACGGTCGGAAGTTCATAAAATGTAACCTAATCAGTCGAGTCAAAAGTCACCTCGCTGATCAGCCGAGTCAAAAGTCAACCTCGCTGATCAGCCGAGTCAGAAGTCAACCTCGCTGATCAGCCGAGTCAAAAGTCAACCTCGAGACGATCGTTTTAAAAAAAATTCATCCGAATACGAGTTCATATGAAGAAGTTATGACCGTTCGAAGGACAATTAAATAGACGGATCATATTGTGCCACGTGTCAACACCCGATTGGACCGGAAATTCAACCTCGCTGATCAGCCGAGTCAACCTCACTGATCAGCTGAGTCAACCTCGCTGATCAGCCGAGTCAGAAGTCAACCTTGCTGATCATCCTACTTGACTCGCCTAGTTGATGACAGTAGGGTACTGGGTAGAAAACTGAACATACGGAACTCTCAGGTGAAGTTGGGTGATCCAAGATTGATCTGTTAGATTCCAATATCATCATTATATCCAGAAAACATCTAACAAATCCAACTTATATGGAAGGATATAACCTCTGATGATTTATTCATAAGTATAAACATCCCAATTTCTAAAACATGATGATGCTTGGATGATTTTATCAGTGGAACTCAATATCTTGACAGCATACTTCTATCATATCCTTGATAACACGAATCCAAGTAGGAATTAGTATTAACATAACTTAAGATGAAGAAAACACCGAGGCAATAAGTAGAATCCAACTCCGGTTACTTGCTTGCCAGATCAAGATGTTTCTCCACTTCAATGATCAATCACCAGTGACACCCAATCTTCAAAGTTCACAAAAGGGGTGGTCTAAATGTGTTTAAGAGGTAGGGAAAACCCTCTGGACTTTCAGGGAACTAAGAACAGGTGAAGGAAGATGAAAACCAAATGAAATGAGGTGCTGTCCTTTATAAAATGTTTCTGGACCCCTGTGCTCAATAATTTCCTACGGTAGATTACAAAGCTGTCCAGACTTAATAATTAAAAACTGTCCAGGACCATGTGCTGGCCTCCACCCAACTCCATAATTGATTACTTTACTTATAATATGCAGCCATACTCAATAATTTGTATTATTGAGTATTTGTATGAGACAAGTAATATGCTGCCATACTCATGCACTAAAATACAAATACGGTAAATACCATAATCCACTTATTGATATCACAATTCCAAACTAATACAGGGTTCAAATACAGGTGAAATACTCGGTAATTAATCCGGATATTACAAATTATGGCATCATGACGGTCCATCCAATCGATACCCAAGATCACATCATCTTTAGGTAAATCGACCACAATTAAATTTGACAACCACTCACGGTCGTTCATACGAATCGAGCAGTCCTGAACTTCACGATTCCCAACAATTCTTCTACCATCAGGTAGTCCAAATATATAAGGTTCACAATTGTTAACATGCTCTAATTGCAAACGACTCAAACAGGAAACAGATAAAAAGGAGTGTGAAGCACCGGTATCAAAAAGAAAACAGACAGGCTGAGATTGGATCTCGAGAGTACCTGCAATCATGCAAGCCGGGATCTTGACCTTCTTCATCTCGTAGACTATGGGTTTTGCGGCACTGTGAGGTACCACTTGATTTCTACGCCCCATCCCTTTGTTTGCCCGTGAGTCCGATAAGAAGCGGACGGAGGTACACGGTCTGAATCAAGATCAGATCTTGGAGCATGAGGTGTTGTGGGAGTATGTCTGGTCCACTCCTGCAATAACGAGCACGATGTCCATTTTTCCCACAAGTATGGCATGACACGGCTGGCCTTGGGCATTTCGAATTGATGTGCCCCCGATCTCCATGATTATAGCACACAATGAGATAGCCGACCGCTCGAGGTTGCGATCGATTGGATTCGACGCCGTAGGTTGCCGTTCGAAGGATTTGCACTTGGTTGGGGTCTCTTGAATGTTCCCGATTCTTTATCACTGCCTGCCAGTTCCTGAATTTCTTGTTGTTAGACTGCGGTTGCTTCTTGGAAATTTCTTTCATGGTCAATTCATACTCGAGAGCCTTCTCAATGAACTCCGGTAGGGTCACACAATTATGGTTCAACAGTTGCATTCTCATTCGGGGTTTAAGCCTTTTGAGAAAGTATTTGATCTTATCTGCCTCCGTTTGGACAATCGTCGCGGCAAAAGGAAGAAGTGCCTGGAATTTCTCGGTGATAGATAGTACGTCATCATCGACGGGTCCGGGTTCAGCAATTCTGATAGTTTGGCCTCTTGGAGAGGACCCGGATAGTAACGGTCTAGCATGAGATTTTTAAATTCCTCCCAAGTACATACGCCATCAACTGGCCTCACCGAAAGCCACCAAGTGTGGGCGCCCTTGCCCAAGTAGTAAGCTGCTACGGAGACGCGATTCTCTACTGGACAGTTTACCATATCGAACAATTTCTCGAAGTGTTTGATCCAATGCACGATATCAGCCGGCTCAGAGGAACCTTCAAAAATCGGGGGTCGCTGACGAGAGATGTCGCTGATGATCCGACTCACCGGTCCGCCATGCACAGGGGTGGCCCCTGATGCTGGTCGGTAGCAGCTCTCTGCATAGTTTCCATTAACTGACCCATTTGGGTCATCTGAGCCATCATGCCCTGCATCACAGTGTAAGGATCGACACGAGCATCCTCGCGTCCAGTGTGGTGCGATTGATCCCTAGAAGGCGAATCACTGCCTGCGGAACTATGCTCTGCATTCGCTCGCCTGTTGGCTCGTGGTATCGGGATTCGGCCCCTTCCGCGGCCTCGTCCCCCTCTGCCACGGCCTCTCAAATTTCTTTCCATACTGAAAGAATCAATTCGTAAAGATAACCATAAGTACAGTTCATGATACCAATCAGAATTCATGCTAAGTTAATGGCAGTAAGAAATTACATATTCAAGAAAAACAGTTCGTAATGAGTTATCGTCACTACGAGGGTCACACAGAATATCATATCGACGTTTGAGTCGAATGATTTCAATCATATAATCAATCCAGAATTTTATTTGTATCATAAATCAGATAATTCCTGCCACAAACCCTTAAAATGCCAAGATCAACAAAGAGATCCATTCAGATATCAATATCATGTCAGTAATTTAATCATGGTTCATAAAGTACGTACCGCATTTAGCTCGTAGGATCAGGCACTCGCACGGGTCACACGTGACACGAAGGTCTCTTGATACTAGTTCAATACACAAAGACTTAAAAAAATGACAGTTTTCTCTGATACCATCTTCTGTAACACCCCAATAAGGTGGCTATTACAGTGCCGTGGACCCCACACTGGGACCCACCAGGCGATATCCAAAATACAGATTAAATACACAATACATGTGTAACACCCCAATTCACAAATGGGACATTACACGCCGTAGAACCCTCGTGAGGTCTACCAGGCTAACACATGACACATAACCCACAATGTAATTCCAAACAATGCACTCAAAAGTAAATAAGGCCGTGGCCTCGGCCAAAACAATTGTAACGGAGTACATGAACATAAAATAAATACCAATCCGTTGCCCACGCAGGGGACATCAACCAAGTTTAAAAGTAGACAATTTAATTCCAGTACTCGACAAATGCAATGACAAAACATAAAATTACAGACTCGAGCCACATCATCAAGCCAGCCCATCCTTTACGCGCGTGTCCCGTGCCTGCTCCTCAGCTCTCCCGGTACCTGAAATGCATAAGACGCATTTCCCCCATTTAAGGGGTTAGCATTCGAATAGCTAGTGCAAGTACACAATTACACAACATTATGTACAAAATACGGTTTCTAGCACAATCATCTCAATCAGAATTCATTTGCCATACGTATATATATTCCGGAATACTACTTTGGCAATCAAATCAGTTCCAATCATCACGATATCACAAAATCACAACTGGTATCCCATGGCCGTACCCCTTAGTATCGACCCCAGACATCCCGTCGAACACTCCGGGTGGGATACCACTTCCGCGGCCGTACCCCTTAGTATCGACCCCCAGACATCCCGTCGGACACTCCGGGTGGAAGGAACACAACTCACGCACCCGAAAATCACATTTCATCATTCATTTCGAAAATCACAACATACATAACGAAATGTAATACATATACTTGCCTTGAATGAAACGAAACGAAGGAAACGACGACGGAATAGGTTTCGGTCCGGACAATCCTCCCAAATCCGTTCCTAACACAATAACGGTATACACAAGTCTCAATAATGCGGAAGGGTAAGAATTAATCCTAATTCTACCCCTTGGAACGATTTATCGGTCAATACGAAGTCCAAGACGGTTAAAATCTAACAATAGAGAAATTACTAGGTTAAACCCGTTAAACTACAATGGAAACAAGGGATTTACGACTACACAATCGTAATCTAACAAGTCGTCGAAGTCAAAATGGATAAAAAGGAAGAATTATGCCAAAGATCCCGAAATCCCCAAAAACTAGGGTTCATCGATGTATACCTCGATTCGGACGGATGGAGGATGATTATGATGATGATAAACCTTGCTTGGGACGCAAAGATCGATCTTTAGAAGGTTCCTACGGATTGCACCGGATTAATCGCTCGAAATCGCCCAAAGGGAGCTCACGTCGCGAGAAAAGAAGAAAGGGAGTGAAATAAGTCGACCGGAAATAAGTCAGGAATTAAAAGACCTGACGGCGAGTTACGTACGTTAACGCCTATTGTTAACGTACGTTATGAAGGTTACGTACGTAACCCCTATCAGGTTAACGTACGTAACGAACAATCTGGACAATTTCTGCGAAACCATAACGTACGTTACCAATGGGGTATAACGTACGTTATGATGCCTAAATAACGCACGTAAAGGAGCATGCATAACGTACGTTATGCATGCGGCTTCAAAGATCGCTAAACACTCATCGGCCAAGGTCGATACAACGACGAAACGCAACACAAGGATAATCAAAAGTATAAACATGGGGTATCCAAAACAACGAAGCTGAGTTTTGAAAGAAAATATAATCCCGATCACTAGAGAGTCTCAAATGAAGCAAATGAAGCGAAATTCCCCAAACTTATGAAAATTACAAAAACGGCCCAAGAGCCCGAAAAATCGCGATGCAGCGTCGGATTAACAAACCGAAAATTTCAACACGACCAACTCAACCATACAAACTTATACAAATTAAGAAACAACGGAAACGAACAAGTTTTACGAGAATCGAACGTACATACGGCAAGATATAAATTAAGATGAAATTATGCGAAAACATCCTCGAAACTCATCCAGACGGAAAAACTCCAAGAACAAAATAGATTCAGAATTCCAAAACAGTGCTAAGCGAGTTGTCCGAAACGAACATACACCAAAAATAGAAATTACTGAAAATAAAAAACACGGATATTACATTATCTCCCCCTAAAAAATAAGTTTCGTCCCGAAACTTACAACGCGAACAACTCGGGGTATCTCGACCGCATGCTCTCTTCCGTCTCCCATGTGGCTTCCTCGGATCCATGTCTCAACCATTGAACTTTAACTAGAGGAATGGTTTTATGACGAAGTTGCTTCACCCGACGCTCTAAAATCTGAATCGGCCTCTCCTCAATGGTAATGTCGGGTCCCAATTCGATCTCTCCAAAATCAAGAATATGGCTAGGGTCCGATACATATTTCCTAAGCTGGGAAACATGAAATACGTTATGAACGTGACTCAAAGACGGCGGCAAGCCTAACCGGTAGGCAAGCTCTCCCACTCTCTCTAAAATCTCAAACGGCCCAATATATCTCGGACTAAGTTTACCCTTCCGGCCGAAACGGTAAACTCCCCATGTCGGCGACACCTTAAGCAAAACATGATCTCCCACCTCAAACTCCAACGGCCGGCGACGCGTGTCGGCATAAGACTTTTGCCGACTCTGGGCCGTCAACAATCTATCACGAATCAGAGTAATCTTCTCCCTTGTCTCAACTACCATATCGGGCTCGGTACCAATCAGCTCGGACGCATCGTCCCAACACAACGGCGATCTGCACCTCCTCCCATACAATGCCTCAAATGGTGCCATTTTGATCGAGGCGTGCCAACTATTGTTGTACGTAAACTCGATCAACGACAAGTGCGACTCCCAATCATCCTTCCAATCTAGGGCACAAGCTCTCAACATATCCTCCAACGTTTGGATCGTCCGCTCTGACTGCCCGTCAGTCTGAGGGTGGTAAGACGTACTGAGTCTCAACTCAGTCCCCAAAGCTCGATGAACAGCCTGCCAAAAATGTGATACAAACCGGCCATCACGATCCGAAACAATACTCTTAGGAGTCCCATGTAATCTCACGATCTCTGCAATAAACACTCGTGCCAGTCTCTCGACCCCAAGTGTCTTTAATACCCAGAAATGAGCTGATTTGGTCGGGTCGATCGACAATAACCCAAATCATGTTCATTCCATTCGAGTCCTAGGCATACCGGTAATGAAATCCATAGAAATATCCTCCCATTTCCACTCCGGGATGGGAAGTGGTCGCAAAACCCGCTGGTCGCGATGCTCGATCTTAACTCGCCGACAGTCAAACATCTCGACACAAACTCGCTAACGTCTGTCTTCAAATTACTCCACCAGTAGTTACTCCTCACGTCCTTGTACATTTTACTCGTACCAGGATGTATGGAGTAAAGTGTGGTATGAGCTTCGCTCAAGATCTTCTGTCTCAGCTCAATAACATTCGGTACACATAATGCCACAAATCTCGTAACGCCATCATCCTGAATCACAAATCCAGGGGCTTTCCCCTTCCTCACATCCTCCCTCAACTGGACCAAACACGGATCATCATATTGTTTCGCCTTAATATCATCAGTCAAGGACGAAGTGATCTCTAACGCACAAAGCTGGCCCTGAACTCTCTGAACCCAAACCTCAATATTCTGACAGATGAAATCTCGCTGGATCCTACTCTGTGGTGTAAGTACCTCCAACATCTGTAACGCCATCGGCTTACGGCTCAACGCATCAGCCACTACGTTAGCCTTACCCGGATGGTAAAGTATCTCGAGGTCGTAATCTTTAATTAGCTCCAACCACCTACGCTGTCTCATATTTAACTCTTTCTGAATGAAGATATACTTCAAACTCTTGTGATCTGTAAAAATCTTACATGACGACCCATAGAGATAATGCCTCCAGATCTTTAAGGCGAAAACGACCGCAGCTAACTCCAAATCGTGCGTGGGGTAATTCACCTCATAAGGTTTCAACTGGCGGGACGCATACGCAATGACCCTATCTCTCTGCATCAAAACACATCCGAGCCCAAGGCCCGAAGCATCACTATATACTACGAAATCCTCGTTCCCCTGAGGCAGTGCTAAAACGGGTGCGGTAGTCAAACGCCTCTTTAACTCGTCAAAACTGTCCTGACTGTCTGCAATCCACTCGAACTTCTGAGTTTTCTGGAGCAACTGAGTGAGTGGTCTAGCGATCTTAGAAAATCCCTCCACGAATCTACGGTAATAGCCAGCAAGACCCCGAAAACTCCTCACCTCCTTCACATTCTTAGGCGGCTCCCAAGCCATCACCGCCTCTATCTTCTGCGGATCTACCCGAACTCCCTCTGCTGAAATCACATGCCCGAGGAACATCACTTCCTCGAGCCAAAACTCACACTTAGAGAACTTCGCATACAACTGCTCGGCTCTCAAAATGTCTAAAACAATCCGGAGATGTAAGGCGTGCTCCTCCCGACTCCGGGAATAGATAAGAATGTCATCGATAAAGACGACTATGAATTTGTCCAGATACTCAATAAAAACTTTGTTCATCAATTGCATGAACACTGCTGGGGCATTGGTTAGCCCGAAAAGCATAACCACAAACTCGTAATGGCCATATCTCGTCCGAAAGGCAGCTTTCGGTATATTGCTGTCCCGAATCCTCAACTGGTAGTAGCCCGATCGCAAGTCAATCTTCGAAAAGACTGTCGCCCCCTGAAGCTAATCAAACAAGTCGTCAATCCGGGGCAAAGGGTATTTATTTTTGATGGTCAACTTGTTTAATTCTCGATAATCGATACATAAACGAAGCGATCCATCCTTCTTCTTAACAAAAAGTACAGGCGCACCCCAAGGCGATGCGCTCGGTCGAATATACCCTTTATCTAACAACTCTCCCAACTGATTCTTCAACTCTAGCATCTCCGACGGTGCCATACGGTACGGTGCTCGAGAAATAGGGGCCGCATTCGGCTCAAGATCAATAGGAAACTCCACCTCTCGATGTGGTGGTAATCCCGGCAAGTCGTCCTAAATACATCAGATACTCGCTAACAACCGGAATCGACGATATGTCAACCCCACCATCTTCCGCTGCAGAGCGAAACACCAGTAGCCGACACAACCCTGGTTCAGAAGTTTCATCGCCTTCAAGGCGCTAATCACACTCCCCGATCTACCCGGCTTACAGCCGACAAGAGTATGCTCGGTGCCGTCCTCGGAAACTATCGAGATGGTACGAGTCCGATAGTTCATGACAGCACCGTGACGATCCAACCAATCGTCTCCGAGGATTAAATCCTCACCCTTAAGGTCTATAACAATGAGATTCGAGGGCCAATCCCGGCTCCCGATCCTCACTGGGCAATCCCTAACTTCCCGGTCCCCAACCATACGATCCCCAATGGGTGTACCCACTACAAACGGCTCACACTCAAACAAGCAGTCAAAACCAATACGACTCACACAATCCAAAGCAATAAAGGAATGGGTAGCACCCGAATCAAAAAGCACTAACACTGGATGAGTAAGGATCTGAGTAGTACCTGACGCCACTGGAACATCTGTCTCCTCTATACGCCTCATCTGATACAATCGGGGGTGAACTGAACCCGAACTCGAGGCTGCACGGCGATCCGGCTGACCCCGTCCCCTACCAAGACTCGAACTCTGCAGAACATAAGTAGCTGGAGTGCTGTGATCCCTCTGATCGGTAGTGGTAGTCGGAACTCTAACAGCCCTGGTGGCCCTCTCACAATGAGTCGCCCGATGCCCGGTCTGCCCACAAGTGAAGCAAGTAACTGGAGGAAAAGGGCAATCCTTCATCAAATGCTCATACTGGTTGCAGTTAAAACAAACCCTGCCACCAGAAGCAACGGATCGAATCAACAGTTACCCCGAGATCCCCACTGATGAAATGGCCTCTTCCCGGTGTAGGGGCATCGTTTCTCTCGAAAATCGGCCACTCTTGCCGGTGAGAAGTTGCCAATCGCTTTCGCTTTCGCCTCAGCACCCAACTCTGATTCTGGTGCGGCCATCTCGATCGCTAGAGCGCGATCCTGATACTCCTTCAAAGTGGCACACATGAGCGGTGCCATACTCTGCCTGATATGTGGTTTCATACGCATATTAAAGTAACGGATTTTATCAGCTTCCGTCCTCACCTGATCTCTCACGAAACTTAACTGCTGATTGTAAGTAATGATGGCCTGAGAAATAGGCACATCCTGAGGTGTAGCGGTGAAGAACTCCACAATTCTGCGCTCCTTAACTGGCGGTGGACAATATTCTGCTTCCATAGCACCGAACTCATCCCAAGTGGCCCGACGGTCTCGGGCGCAACGGCCTCCCACCATTCCGCAGCCTTCCTTATCCAGAGGTACTAGGCAATAAGTACCTCCCTGTCCCTGGGACAAGCTACGGCATCGAAGGTCTGGACAACCGAAAGAGCCAATTCTCCCAACCGAGAGAGTCAAGATCCGGAGAAACGAGGAGGATGCATCTTAGACACCGTCTGAAGCCACTTACTAGCTTCCTCTTCAGGTGTCGGGGGCGGATTCTGGCGTCCACCCTGAGCTATCTGAGCGAGCTGGGCTACTAACTGCTGGAGTACGGCAGTAGCCCCGGCGTCGGCATTATTATCCGACGGCACTGAGTGAGAGGCTGAGTCTGCAGAGGACTGAGAAAGTGAGCCCTCTTCATTATCAGCGCCCCGACCACGGCCTCGGCCGCGCCCCCTAGCTGGTCTACCACGACCTCTCAACATACTGAAGAAAATACGAAAAGAACAAGATCAGAAAGATTCACAATTCACAAAGTTGGTAACACAAGTCACAATTCCGAACTACGCAAGAAAACGAATTACAGAAATATAAGAGTTCGAGGAGACTTACAGCCACGGGTCGCACGAAAGGACGGTAGCGTGATGATATTAGGCTCAACGACTGACTCTAACAACACAACTGACAGACCCAAAATTCACCGACAGCCTAGGTATTCAAAACCTAAGCTCCGATACCATAAATGTAACACCCCAATTCACAAATGGGACATTACACGCCGTAGAACCCTCGTGAGGTCTACCAGGCTAACACATGACACATAACCCACAATGTAATTCCAAACAATGCACTCAAAAGTAAATAAGGCCGTGGCCTCGGCCAAAACAATTGTAACGGAGTACATGAACATAAAATAAATACCAATCCGTTGCCCACGCAGGGGACATCAACCAAGTTTAAAAGTAGACAATTTAATTCCAGTACTTGACAAATGCAATGACAAAACATAAAATTACAGACTCGAGCCACATCATCAAGCCAGCCCATCCTTTACGTGCGTGTCCCGTGCCTGCTCCTCAGCTCTCCCGGTACCTGAAATGTATAAGACGCATTTCCCCCATTTAAGGGGTTAGCATTCGAATAGCTAGTGCAAGTACACAATTACACAACATTATATACAAAATACGGTTTCTAGCACAATCATCTCAATCAGAATTCATTTGCCATACGTATATATTCCGGAATACTACTTTGGCAATCAAATCAGTTCCAATCATCACGATATCACAAAATCACAACTGGTATCCCATGGCCGTACCCCTTAGTATCGACCCCCAGACATCCCGTCGAACACTCCGGGTGGGATACCACTTCCGCGGCCGGACCCCTTAGTATCGACCCCCAGACATCCCGTCGGACACTCCGGGTGGAAGTTCAATCACACACGCACCCAAGTTCCCTTCCGCGGCCGTACCCCTTAGTATCGACCCCCAGACATCCCGTCGGACACTCCAGGTGGAAGGAACACAACTCACGCACCCGAAAATCACATTTCATCATTCATTTCAAAAATCACAACATACATAACGAAATGTAATACATGTACTTGCCTTGAATGAAATGAAACGAAGGAAACGACGACGGAATAATTTTCGGTCCGGACAATCCTCCCAAATCCGTTCCTAACACAATAACGGTATACACAAGTCTCAATAATGCGGAAGGGTAAGAATTAATCCTAATTCTACCCCTTGGAACGATTTATCGGTCAATACGAAGTCCAAGACGGTTAAAATCTAAAAATAGAGAAATTACTAGGTTAAACCCGTTAAACTACAATGGAAACAAGGGATTTACGACTACACAATCGTAATCTAACAAGTCGTCGAAGCCAAAATGGATAAAAAGGAAGAATTATGCCAAAGATCCCGAAATCCCCAAAAACTAAGGTTCATCGATGTATACCTCGATTCGGACGGATGGAGGATGATTATGATGATGATAAACCTTGCTTGGGACGCAAAGATCGATCTTTAGAAGGTTCCTACGGATTGCACCGGATGAATCGCTCGAAATCGCCCAAAGGGAGCTCACGTCGCGAGAAAAGAAGAAAGGGAGTAAAATAAGTCGACCGGAAATAAGTCAGGAATTAAAAGACCTGACGGCGAGTTACGTACGTTAACGCCTATTGTTAACGTACGTTATGAAGGTTACGTACGTAACCCCTCTCAGGTTAACGTACGTAACGAACAATCTGGACAATTTCTGCGAAACCATAACGTACGTTACCAATGGGGTATAACGTACGTTATGATGCCTAAATAACGCACGTAAAGGAGCATGCATAACGTACGTTATGCATGCGCAGCTCAAAGATCGCTAAACACTCACCAAAGACAAATCGATACAACGACGAAACGCAACACAAGGATAGAATCAAAAGTATAAACATGGGGTATCCAAAACAACGAAGCTGAGTTTTGAAAGAAAATATAATCCCGATCACTAGAGAGTCTCAAATGAAGCAAATGAAGCGAAATTCCCCAAACTTATGAAAATTACAAAAACGGCCCAAGAGCCCGAAAAATCGCGATGCAGCGTCGGATTAACAAACCGAAAATTTCAACACGACCAACTCAACCATACAAACTTATACAAATTAAGAAACAACGGAAACGAACAAGTTTTACGAGAATCGAACGTACATACGACAAGATATAAATTAAGATGAAATTATGCGAAAACATCCTCGAAACTCATCCAGACGGAAAAACTCCAAGAACAAAATAGATTCAGAATTCCAAAACAGTGCTAAGCGAGTTGTCCGAAACGAACATACACCAAAAATAGAAATTACTGAAAATAGAAAACACGGATATTACAACATGTGATACCGAACCACAAAACATAGTACTTACTCCGATTTGAAGTTTACAGCAGTACGGCCTACGGCCTTATTATACATAGGATCCAAAACATAAGTATAATCCATATGGAGATGGAATATAGCTTAAATAACAATACATTTGTTCATATTTAAAATAAAGCGGAAAGATAACATTACACGGTACGAACATGACCGGAGTCAAAAGACTTGGGCCCCCCGAACTAGTATCCTTCGAACCCTTCGTCATTACCCTGATCTTCCCGTGCCTTGCCCTTTCCTCGACCTAAAATACAACACAAGTATTTCGCCCAACACAGGGTCAGATATACATGATAAACGATTCTCAAGATATTATACAATTCACATATATAAGATTTCAAGGATAAAAACCCGACTAACGAACATACCCCTCGGGCGTATGAACGCTTAGTCACAAAACGTCGAACACATCCAAATATAAGAATGGACTATGAACGACTAAGATAGTACGGCTCAAGAGGGACATCACAGTACGCCCGATCCGAATATGTGTCAGTCCACATGTCCACGCCGTATACGGAATCCAAGATATATGTGGGATAATGTACCTAATTAGCCTCAACGAACTACGTCTCGTGTGCACAGCCCAACACGGAAAATATTCACGCATGACTATATATGTGCCCGGCTAAAAATCCTACACAATATCCAATCGGAACGTAGATATGACTCCGGATATGTCACGATGCAACATCACAACGAATTCAATAATTCACAAATCCGATTAAAGATCGAGGACTCACCGAAATGACAATAAGATCAACGATATCAAGGGTTCGAAAGTGACGAACTTGGGAATACAATCCTACGATGAAAACGGGACATCGTTAAGAACAACCTCAAATCACAAGACACAAGTTTATAAGTGTTTCATATACACGAAATGCATAACCATCATAAGAATCCACACATCATTATAACCAAGCAAGATAACTTGCCTCAATACAGAGGCGAGAATAGTCCTTCCTTCTCAAACGAACGAATGGCCCTCGATTGAAAATCGGTTACTCGAACAATCAACTTTGAATGAAGTATATTTTACTCAATGATACGTTCATATGATCATCTATACCAAATTTTAACGAGACAACATCCTAATTCCCATTTGAGTAGTTCAACTTTTTAAGATATTGAAGTGTTACTCCAAGAACCTTATTCAATACCGTTCTATTCTTACAATTGATTACAAGATGTTTACCAAATGTTTGCTGGATTAAAAATTGATCCATAATGTGTTAAACAATAATCTCCTACCCTTTAAACTTATCAAGAACATCTCAATTGATTACAAGTAAAAATCTGCATTACACACAATCACTAGTGATAAATCTATATCATGATCATGAAGACTATCTCAAGTTTAACACCATCCTTATAATCTTCTAACTAACCTGGAGATTCAAATATCATACCTCTGAATTTACCTAGCTTAGGTTCAAGAAGGTCATTTCATTCTTCTAATGATCAACAAGGGTTTCTTAAAATATTTTATGGTAATTATTCCAATAAGTCATTTATATTACAATGAAACAAGGACTATTATTATTCCAATGGTGTTATTAGTCTAGCAAGGAGAGTGTGGTTTCACTAAACATGATCATCATCATTCAAAACACCAAGAACACATCATTACAAATCCCCTAATAATCATATTCATCATTAAGTTTGTTGGAAGCTTAATTATAAACATGTTTAGCTTGATTAATTCAACACTAGGTGGAGTATACTTAATCACTATCATTATAATTACGAGATTATAGGGTTAAATAGTATAACATACCTTCAGAATTGAAGAACAATACACCAAAACCACAGGAACACAATCTAAGCTTTAAGAATGACTCCAACTTCCAATCAACAAGCTCCAAAATCAAAATGTAAAGCTCAAACACAAGTTGGAAGAAGGTAATTTTGATCTAGGGATGAAGGGGGATGATTATATGGGTGAAAAATTAGAGGTTGGACGTGCAAAATGGAAGACACAAGTTGTCTTTTTATAATAAAGATTCGTTACGTGCGTTATCAAGAGGATAACGTCGTTAATACTTTACGTCTTACAAAAGTGTTACGTCGTAAGCTAAGTCAGGAAGGCTGGACTGAAATACGTACATCATTACGTACGTTACCGCTTGAAGCTTTACGTACGTAATGTAGGTCAACTAGGTTGTCTCCAAAAGATCAGATATTCGAATCCCGTCCGGCCCCACACGCCGAAAGTTGAGATCGGATACGATTACACTGGTTACGTACGTAACAGGTGCCTCTTTACGTACGTAAAGGCCTTAAAATAATGTACGTTATGCCTAAGGATTAGCGTACGTTAGACTCAGGTTTAATAGCTCAAAAATGTACTTATCTATACAACGTTGAGAATTTAATTTTCGCCCAGCAAATTTGTAACACAGATTTATACAACAAGCGCAATTACAACATATATAATGAAGGATTTGTTTGAAGAAAGGGAAGAATGCCATGGCTCCTCAAAAAGTGTATGTGTTCACATGTATGTATTTGGGGAATACAACTAAATAAAGTTTAAAAAGACGAGATTGGCGTGGCTACATAACCACCACAAAAAGCTTATCCAATCCTTTGACGTGTTGACCGGATCAAACCAAGCTAGTTCACTTTCACGTGAATTAGGAGAACCAACCTACACAGCCTACTGCCTACATGGATAATAATGCTAAACATTTGAGCAAGGAAGTCATGCACATAGCCAGCCATTCCAAGTTAATTATCCAAGAAGATGTATAGATATCATCCGAGGCCAACCACTCCAATTAGACGCCTCGTACTCCGAAGCAATGATAAGATACAAACGTGTATGGTAAAATATTAGCGGGAGAATAGTTGGAAGTGCCAGCCTTGCATCCGTATATTTAATTAATCAATTTTTGGACAAGTACTCAAGCTGATATATGCGAATACATACATGTATTCACGGTTGTAGTCAAGAGGTAAAAGAAGAAAACAAGAAAAAGAAAAAAGAAAACGCAAAGGAGGTGGGGATCACGTAATATGAGACACGACATGCATCAGCCAAGGAATGCTTTGGAAAATTATACATAAATGATACAAGGCATTACATCCGCATATATCAACCAGCTTGACAGGCCGATGATGCGGAATACATGCATCTATTACATCAGCTTGTGGTTAGTCAATAGAAAAGATAAAAGAGAAAAAGACAAATAGGAAAAGGACGAAATAGAAAAAGAAACATGCAAAAGAAGTGGTCACGTGAAGTGAAACAAGACAATGTCATTTAACTTGTCAAAATTGTGAAGACATGATAGCTAGCATCCGAGTGTAGTTAGCATCCGAGCATTACTAGACATGTCCCGGATGATTTAAAATATCACACCCTCGGAGTAAAGTTCCGAGTTCATTATCGTGGTACACAAACATATTCAAATACCACATTTTGTAATAAATTACTTACAAAATTTTGTCATTACAATTATTATTAACAAAAATATTAATAACAAAAATATTAATATTTAACATATTATTATTACTGGTTATTAATTATTATTAACAAAAAAATTTCTACAAGATCCTCTCGGATCAACTTGTCCTCGTGGACAAAACTCCAACTTAAGTACATGGACCTTTTCAAGCTTAAGCGGGGGCAATAAACTTTTTACAAAGGCGCTCTTGGGTCAACAATGTCCTCTCGGATCAACTTGTCCTCGCGGACAAAACTCCTACTTAAGTTCTTGGACCTATCCGATCTTGGGGGGGGGGGGGGGGGGGGACAAACTTTTTACAAAGGCCATCTCGAGAAAACAAGGTCCTTTAGGATCAACTTGCCCTCACGGACAAAATTCCTACTTAAGTCCTTAGACCTGTCCGAGATTAAGTGGGGGGCAACAAACTTTTTACAAAGGCCATCTCGAGACAACAAGGTCCTCTCGGATCAACTTGTCCTCGCGGACAAAATTCCTACTTAAGTCCTTAGATCTATCCAAACTTGAATGGGGAGCAACAAAGTTGTTGGGATAACAATCCCTCTATCGAAAGTTGTGACAGAATGTTTTGACAATGTGCCAATCCAGCATACAACAAACAGCTGTATCGAAAAGCTGACCAAAGGTGTAAACCTGTATCGAAGACTTCTCAGCATACATTGAATTAATCATACAACAAAGGAGTCTCATAAGACTAAGTATGGAAGCTGTCTCGAATCGACAATACAACAATCATTCCATATGGTATCCAGACAGGACAAGAAGGAATCTTTGTTATTCGCTAAAGTCAAAGTCCCGTTTAAGAAGATATATTTAAATACTAAAGGATAAAGTATTTAAATATTTAGCCGTCAGAGATCTTCAATCAAGCGCAAAATCCGGATCGTGTTTTATTCAAACACATCATCTCGTTGGAACGGACGTTTGCTCAACGGATCCATCTCAACGGATATATTCAAGAAGGCTATATATATATATATATATATATATATATATATATATATATCCCCAGACTTTGAAGATCTACACACGAAAGCAAACGAAGTTATCATCATATACATCTGAGCAAATATATCTCCCAAAGCATACTGCTATTCTGAAAGAACAGATATACAAGTGCTCAAACCGTGAACAACACATCATCAGCTAAAAGCTCAGAAAATCAAAGCTGTTGTTCAAACAATTGTTCTATCCTTGAACAAAATCCATCAGCCCTGCGTGGACTGAGAAACCTTGCTATTCCTAAACTGTGTGATGGACTTGCATTGAAGAGACGAAGCTTCGGAATTGTGTGTGAAGAAGGCAGTCAAGTGAAAGCTTAAACCAATCGGTGTGAACGGTTGAAGGCTAAGATCATTGTATCAATCTGTGTGATGATACATTGATAGGTTTTATTATAAATACGTAGTTGTGTACGTAGTATTTATAATAAATATTTTAACCCCTGTGTGGAGGACCAGTGGACGTAGAGGGGTTTACCTCGAACCACTTTAATTACCGTATCATCTACCTTATGCATTTACTGTTTTAATATCTGTGATTAACTTTAAGTATACACTTCATTTCTAGTTGCTCTATTTACAGCAACTTACTTTAAACTATGTTGTGCGGCGATTTATACGCCTCGATGGCGATCGGCGTAATGATCAGGAGCCAGCTAAAGAAGACAGATGCTGGGCAAGCGTCTGGCGGTCGACGTCCAAGTATTCGGCGATCGCCTCTAATGCTGACTGGAGACGATCGTCCCATGCCACGTATGAATCGGACACCCGTCAAAGTCTTCGAAGACCGAATCTTGGGTGAAGACCTACGTGCAGATCCACAAAAGGCGCCGCAAGAACAGGGCCTACTCCAGCCCATCAGCAGCTGTCCGTGATAGGGACGGCCTCACCAACCGACAGGCCCGCCGAAAGGACCTAAGGTGGGACCGCCCATGACAGCGATGTAATACCCGGTTGTGAATTCATTTATTATCATTCAGTAACTGTCACTCAGAATTTTTTTTCACTCAGTAATAATCATTCATCATTCATATTCAGTCAACTATGTTCACCATTCGGCGTATTTTGGGATCATCACTGTTTGAGATCGAGCCGAGATTGTTGTCGTCATCATCATCATGTTTTTATTTGCAGTTTGAGAGGTAGCGCACGCTACACATTGTAGTTAGCGCGCGCTAATGAGGTGCATGTAACGCACGCAATGATTCAAGATAGCGCACGCTAGCGCAAGTGAGGCGCATATCCCGAAGGTACTGGGCTGATTTAGGAAATTCGTAGCGCACGCTACGAGTGGTAAGTAGCGACGCTAACTATGCCGGTAACGCACGCTAAGACTTCGAGTAGCGCACGCCAGCGCTCGCAATGCAGGACAGTAGGTTCTGGACTCCAGGATTTTGGATATCAACTATCAGGTAGCGCACGCTAACATAAGGTTAACGTACGCTAAGAACAGGCTGTTAGCGCATGCTACCAAAGGTACTTAGCGCACGCTAATGATTCAGTCAAGAGGTACTGGATTACACGGTACACGCGTTAGCGCACGCTAACATCAGGAGTTAGCGCGCGCTAAGCTGGGACAGTATAAGTAGGACAGTTCGGTCCAACTTTCGTCATTTCTTCATTTCTCAATCATTTCGGACGAGCTCGGGCGATTCAGAAAGGTCTTTTCGAGCTGCAATCATCTAGCTTCATCTTCAAGCTCCTAAGTTGGATTAATCATCATCTAAATCAGTTTCTTCACTCCAAATAAAGGTAATGATTCTTGGATCTAGAATTTCGGATCTTGGGTGTTTTGCTTTCGATCTCTTCGTGTAAATCGATATTATGTCGGAATATGTTAGATATGGATTATCTATCTTGGATACATGTATTTCTACGGATTCATTGGTGTAATTTTCGGAATTTGTGAATAAGTGAGGAATTGTTCAAGAACCCTTACGGGTTGACTTTGGAATTTTGGGGGTTTTCGACTAAATGTTGTTGAAAGATCGTTCTAAGTATTCCTATTGGATTATTGATAGTATTCATGAGTTTTTGTGTGTTTGAATCATTCATTGGAAGTTGGTTTCGGATGTAATTGAGTTTTGGTTGTAAACAATTGGAGATTGTTTACAACGCGTTTGTTTTAATGCCCCAATGAGTTTCGGGTATTGTTGTATCGACTTTTGAGTTGGTTGTGATCATGCTTGATTCGTGTGTTAAGAGAATTGTTGGTTTTTGTGTTGTTTAAGGTTGTTCAAGCGGCCGGTAATTTCATTAAGGACGTTGATCATGGAAGTACCTTCTCACCTTCAGTTTGAGGCAAGTTTTATACTTGTACTAGTCAATGAGCTAATGTCATCATGTATGTGTATGGATGTGTTGTATTATTCCGAGACTTAGTCTCTTCATGAATTCATTGATATCAAGAGATCGTTCGATATGATACCTTCCGGCAATTTTGCCAAGTGTTTATTGTTGTTCATTAACGGCCGATTCAAGGCATTGTAATACTCATTATTAATGTCATTGTCGATAGCCGGTTCGCGGCATCGATGTATCGATTGTTGTTAATATTGATGTCAATCTAAGACATCGTTCAGATCATCGTTATTCATGTTGGGAGTTGTCATTAAAAACCGTATTGGCCGAATTAAGGCATTGGCTTATTCATTTCTCACCTTCGTCGTCGGTAACCGATTAAAGGTGCCGAGGCATCCTTCGTATCATTGTCATCGATTGGCCGTTCTCAGGCAAATCGAAATGTTCAATTATTCACCATCTCATTTTCATCGATTGGCCGTTCTCAGGCAAATCGAAATGTTCAATTATTCACCATCTCATTGTTATCGATTGACCGTTCTAAGGCAATTGAGGTATTTTAATCATTCATCGTATCTTTCGTAACGATTGGCCATTCTAAGCCAATCGAAGTGCTTAATCATTCATGGAATCATCCGCTGCATCATTGTTATCGGTTGGCCATCCTAAGGCAATCGAGGTGTTAAATTGGGACTGTCAAGAACGGTGTCTATCCGTGTATTACTGTCATCGTGTTGGCCGACTCAAGGCAGCACACTATCCCTAATTGTGATACGGCTGGATGCCGTGGCTTCGGCCCTCATTGTGATACGGCTTCGTGCCGTGGCTTCGGCCCTAATTGTGATACGGCTGGATGCCGTGGCTTCGGCCCTCATTGTGATACGGCGTCGTGCCGTGGCTTCGGCCCTCATTGATACAGCTTCGGGCTGTTTTGACTTCAGGTGTTTGTGATATTTGTTAATTTCCGCTGAATGACTTTCAGGCCTTTTGGTAATGCCTTGGTATTTTCATTGGAGCCTTTGGGCATTATGATTCATATTAAATTCAGTTCTGGTTTGGTTCATGTCGTTTAATACATTGTGGTATTCTGTGATTATGATTCGCCGTTGGGCATTTATGTTCTAACCTGTCGAACAGGTATTAATAGTATGCCGTGGGCATAGTATTTCACGAATGCTCGGTTCTTACCTTGGTTTGTGAGCATCTCGTATTATTATCATTATTATGCGTTTCATTACGCCTTTGGATGCATATCATGTTATACATGTATTTGATGTTCATTATCTGGATGATCGACCCGTGGGGGCGGAACATGTTTTTCATGTTTTAGGTGCTTGCGAGGAGAGAGTTGAGACACAGGGGCATGATGATGGCAACGAGGCATTCTAGCGATACTAGTTCGAGTTGTTCATGTTGGTCAGTCAGTTGGAGTGTTCTCCAGTTTTTCAGTCATTGTCATTTTGTATTACCCGAGCAAATGCTCGTGGATGTTGTATTTTACTCTTGGCCATGTAGGCCCATCATTGTCGTTGGAATTCCTTATCTGAATATTGTGTCGGATATCATGGTAGGGACTATGATTTTCCCTTGTTGTTTAATTTAATGTATTTTACTCATGTTCGCCTGGTGGATCTCCTGGCGTGGGGTCCACGGCACTGTAATAACCCAATAGGATTTGGGGGTGTTACAGAAATGGTATCAGAGAGTTGGGTTGTGAAATACCCTGAGATGTGAGTTATGTGGTCCTACCGACGCGGTAGTAGTGGTATTGTCAGGTTATGACAATCTAGTCAGCCAGGTTTTGTGAGTCGTAATATTAGTGCGACTGCACAAGTCATTCATTCAACGAGTCGTCGTCAGTGAAGACTAGTATCGCGAGACCTCGAAGCTTCGTATGACCTGTGTAAGGACTCGATTCTCTTTGTGTTCATACTTCCATCATGTCATTAATTGTTCATGCTTTGCTGAAACCTATATGTGATATTAGTATTATGATTGATTCATGACTAATCGTTTCGGAGCACGTGTGACTTGTGTAAGCATTAAGGATCAACTCATTTATCAGTAATAATTCTCAATCATCATTTTGATATCATCACTCAGATAATTGATCCATCACTCAGTTAATTCATTCATCACTCAGTCAATATCATTTCTCAGTTAATTCATCACTCAGTTAACTCATTCATCACTCAGTTAATTCGTTCATCATTCAGTCAATATCATTGCTCAGTTGCTTCGTTCATTACTCAATTAACCTCATCGTTCAGCTAATTCATTCATCACTCAATTAATCTCATCGTTTAGCTAATTCACTCGTCACTCAGTCAATCTCATCGCTAAGTTAATTCATTCCTCATTCAGTCAATCTCATTGTCCAGTTAATTCATTAATCGTTCAGCCCATTGCACGGTTCAGTTGTTGATCTTGAGGATCGAATTTTCAACCTTGTTAACTTGTTCAAGGCAATCATTTCAGGAATTTCATCAGGCAATCATGTTATCTCATTTGATGTTTCATACGGTCTTATCATACTCTGACGTAATGTCGACGATCATTTCATTAAATCATTAATGCATTCATTGTGTTACAGCGTGTATGCTCATTATTGTCACTGTGTAACGTGATCATAATGCGATATTCATGCGGAGTCTATAATCATTATGTGACTTTCCTACTTCAGTATGGATAGAGCTGTCAGAGGACGCAGGGGAAGAGGCCGCGGTACGGGCCGGAACCCGGGATCTCGTGTGCATGCCCACACGAACGCGAGGGATATCATTAACTCATCAAATAGCGAGGCTACTCATTCATCAGCAGATAATCATTCACTGTCAGGGAGTCGTACCCGAGAGGCATCTCACTCGGAAGGTGTTCGGGTTGATCCATTCATATTTATGCAGGGCATGATGGCCCAGATGACTCAGATGACGCGGATAGTGGAGACCATGCAGACCTCGATGGTTCGTGGTCCACCGCAACAGGGATGCCAGGTGCCATTTCATGGACAGACTGGAGGAGTGAATCAGATTGTTGGCGATATCTCTCGCCGATGCCGCCTACTTTTGAGGGTTCGTCGGAACCGGTGATATTGTTTATTGGCTCGAGCATTTTGATAAACTCTTGACATGGTTCAGTGTCCGGAAGAGAGTAAAGTGGCAGTAGCGGCTTATTACTTGAGTAAGGGCGCTTATTCGTGGTGGCTTTCTCTGAAACCCATCGATCGTGATTGTATTTGGAGCGAGTTCAAGACTCTCATGTTAGAAAGGTATTATCCGGCTCCACTTCGTGAAGCCAAGTTGTCAGAGGTTTTGAACCCCGAACCCGACGAGGACGAGGGTGTTATTGTCATTGTTGAGAAGTTTCAGGTACTACTTCAGTTTGCTTCGTCAATTATCCGTACTGAGGCGGATAAAATTAAGTATTTTAGCAAGAGGCTAAATCCGCAGTTGAGGATGCAGTTGTTCAATCACAATTGTAATTCACTTAGTGAGTTCATCGGTAAGGCTCTTGGAGCAGAGCTTTTAATCAAGGAGCTTACTCAGAAGCATCCTTCAGTTTCTTCAGGTGAGAGGACTAGAATGCCGGCTCGTTCAGAGGGACATCGGGCTCCGACGTCCAAGGGGTCATTTTCCAGTCGTCTTCGTGCTGGGATAGCATCTTCCTCTCAGGCGGCGAGTTCGACTGTTGTTTGCTTTAACTGTGATTCAGCAGGTCACGTTAGTACCCGGTGTACGGTGCCAGCTATTGTTTGTTTTCTGTGTGGGAGGCAGGGACACCGGCAGAAATACTGCAGGAGTTCTAACGCCAGTAAATCTCAAGAGAGCTCAAGGGCCTCGAGAGACTTCGTTACTCCAGCCCGTGCATCATCCAAGGGACCCTATCAGGCTTCGAGAGCCTGAGGTAAGGACATTCATCACCGGTTTGATCAAATAATTCTTGTTCGTTAATAGTATAATCATTCATTTCATTGTCGTTCATTCATTCATATAATTCATTCATCATGTATATCACTCATGTTGGGACTCATAATTATCGATTCATCATTCAATTCACGAGGAACGGCAGTTCCAATCACTTCAAGGAACTATCACTCATGACGTTATTAATTCACCTTGGTGAGTCATTCTAAATCCTTGTCGGATTTGTAGTCATTTATCATTCATCATTCATTTTTGTCACTTTCATTCTTGTGACCTTCTGAGATCTTAGTTAGCGGCGAGTTCATCGTCGGATATACCTTAAATCGATGATATGGGAGGATATCGATGATGGGTACATTTGCGATGTAACCTTGTTTTTGGATGACTGTGTAAATCTATCCGTAATAATGTATTGTGACTGTGAATCATTTATTGTTGATTTATCTTATTATGATCATATTCGAGAATCTTGAGATTTGGGTCATTTGTTGGGAGTTCATCCCTTCGACGTTGTGCTCGAGATTTCGTGATAATTTGGGAAATCGTTCACTGTGTTTCGAGACGTCAAGTCTTGGGGACTTGGGCTTGGGGTTTAATTGGTCCCAAGGACTATTTGAGCGTTATTGTCTTCAGATCGTGATGGATAGTTCATATCCCGAGTTGTTTACCCTCAGTTTCGAGGACGAAACTCTTTTTAAGGGGGGGAGTATGTAATACCCGGTTGTGAATTCATTTATTATCATTCAGTAACTGTCACTAAGAATTTTTTTTCACTCAGTAATAATCATTCATCATTCATATTCAGTCAACTATGTTCACCATTCGGCGTATTTTGGGATCATCACTGTTTGAGATCTAGCCGAGATTGTTGTCGTCATCATCATCATGTTTTTATTTGCAGTTTGAGAGGTAGCGCACGCTACACATTGTAGTTAGCGCGCGCTAATGAGGTGCATGTAACGCACGCAATGATTCAGTATTAGCGCACGCTAGCGCAAGTGAGGCAGACAGTCCAGAAGGTACTGGGCTGATTTGGGAAATTCGTAGCGCACGCTACGAGTGGTAAGTAGCGTACACTAACTATGCTGGTAACGCACGCTAAGACTTCAGAGTAGCGCACGCTAGCGCGCTCAGAATAGAGGACAGTAGGTTCTGGACTCCAGGATTTTGGATATCAACTATCAGGTAGCGCACGCTAACATAAGGTTAACGTACGCTAAGAACAGGCTGTTAGCGCACGCTACCAAAGGTACTTAGCGCACGCTAACGATTCAGTCAAGAGGTACTGGATTACATGGTACACGCGTTAGCGCACGCTAACATCAGGAGTTAGCGCGCGCTAAGCTGGGACAGTATAAGTAGGACAGTTCGGTCCAACTTTCGTCATTTCTTCATTTCTCAATCATTTCGGATGAGCTCGGGCGATTCGGAAAGGTATTTTCGAGCTGCAATCATCTAGCTTCATCTTCAAGCTCCTAAGTTGGATTAATCATCATCTAAATCAGTTTCTTCACTCCAAATCAAGGTAATGATTCTTGGATCTAGAATTTCGGATCTTGGGTGTTTTGCTTTCGATCTCTTCGTGTAAATCGATATTATGTTGGAATATGTTAGATATAGATTATCTATCTTTGATACATGTATTTCTACGGATTCATTGGTGTAATTTTCGGAATTTGTGAATAAGTGAGGACTTGTTCAAGAACCCTTATGGGTTGACTTTGGAATTTTGGGGGTTTTCGACTAAATGTTGTTGAAAGATCGTTCTAAGTATTCATATTGGATTATTGATAGTATTCATGAGTTTTTGTGGGTTTTAATCATTCATTGGAAGTTGGTTTCGGATGTAATTGAGTTTTGGTTGTAAACAATTGGAGATTGTTTACAACGCGTTTGTTTTAATGCCCCAATGAGTTTCGGGTATTGTTGTATCGACTTTTGAGTTGGTTGTGATCATGCTTGATTCGTGTGTTAAGAGAATTGTTGGTTTTTGTGTTGTTTAAGGTTGTTCAAGCGGCCGGTAATTTCATTAAGGACGTTGATCGTGGAAGTACCTTCTCACCTTCGGTTTGAGGCAAGTTTTATACTTGTACTAGTCAATGAGCTAATGTCATCATGTATGTGTATGGATGTGTTGTATTATTCCGAGACTTAGTCTCTTCATGAATTCATTGATATCAAGAGATCGTTCGATACGATACCTTCCGGCAATTTTGCCAAGTGTTTATTGTTGTTCGTTAACGGCCGATTCAAGGCATTGTAATACTCATTATTAATGTCATTGTCGATAGCCGGTTCGCGGCATCGATGTATCGATTGTTGTTAATATTGATGTCAATCTAAGACATCGTTCAGATCATCGTTATTCATGTTGGGAGTTGTCATTAAAAACCGTATTGGCCGAATTAAGGCATTGGCTTATTCATTTATCACCTTCGTCGTCGGTAACCGATTAAAGGTGCCGAGGCATCCTTCGTATCATTGTCATCGAATGGCCATTCTCAGGCAAATCGAAATGTTCAATTATTCACCATCTCATTTTCATCGATTGGCCGTTCTCAGGCAAATCGAAATGTTCAATTATTCACCATCTCATTGTTATCGATTGACCGTTCTAAGGCAATTGAGGTATTTTAATCATTCATCGTATCATTCGTAACGATTGGCCATTCTAAGCCAATCGAAGTGCTTAATCATTCATGGAATCATCCGCTGCATCATTGTTATCGGTTGGCCATCCTAAGGCAATCGAGGTGTTAAATTGGGACTGTCAAGAACGGTGTCTATCCGTGTATTACTGTCATCATGTTGGCCGACTCAAGGTAGCACACTATCCCTAATTGTGATACGGCTGGATGCCGTGGCTTCGGCCCTCATTGTGATACGGCTTCGTGTCGTGGCTTCGGCCCTAATTGTGATACGGCTGGATGCCGTGGCTTCGGCCCTCATTGTGATACGGCTTCGTGCCGTGGCTTCGGCCCTCATTGATACTGACTTCGTGTTTTGACAGTGTTTGTGATATTTGTTAATTTCCGCTGAATGACTTTCAGGCCTTTTGGTAATGCCTTGGTATTTTCATTGGAGCCTTTGGGCATTATGATTCATATTAAATTCAGTTCTGGTTTGGTTCATGTCGTTTAATACATTGTGGTATTCTGTGATTATGATTCGCCGTTGGGCATTTATGTTCTAACCTGTCGAACATGTATTAATAGTATGCCGTGGGCATAGTATTTCACGAATGCTCGGTTCTTACCTTGGTTTGTGAGCATCTCGTATTATTATCATTATTGTACCGTTTCATTCTGCCTTTGGATGCATATCATGTTATACATGTATTTGATGTTCATTATCTCGGATGATCGACTCGTGGGGCGGAACATGTTTTTCATGTTTTAGGTGCTTGCGAGGAGAGAGTTGAGACACAGGGGAATGATGATGGCAACGAGGCATTATAGCGATACTAGTTCGAGTTGTTCATGTTGGTCAGTCAGTTGGAGTGTTCTCCAGTTTGTCAGTCATTGTCATTTTGTATTACCCGAGCAGATGCTCGTGGATGTTGTATTTTACTCTTGGCCATGTAGGCCCATCGTTGTCGTTGGAATTCCTTATCGGAATATTGTGTCGGATATCATGGTAGGGACTATGATTTTCCCTTGTTATTTAATTTAATGTATTTTAGTCATGTTCGCCTGGTGGATCTCCTGGCGTGGGGTCCACGGCACTGTAATAACCCAATAGGATTTGGGGGTGTTACAAGCGAGAAGAGGTACCTGCCGCCTCCTCATTGGTTCGCGCCTCAGGCAACCAGCAGTAGCTGCGGACTTTAAGGAAATAGTCCCATGTGATGGGACGATCGCCCACCTTATTTTAATACAAGAAACGGCGGTCGCCCGGGTTGGACAGGGAGAACCTAGCAACCTCTTCTCCTATAAATAGAAGGCCTCCAGCAGTGGCCAAAGGATAGTGAAAATCGTGAACAAAAACACAGTATCACAACATAAACACAGAACGCCAAAAACAAACTATACAGAGAACTCTCCATCTTTGTAACAAGGAACTCACAGAGCTTCAACTCTGGTTCTTTCGACAATCTTCAGCACTCGATAGCTAAGATAACTAGAGTCTTTACACTCATTGTAATTGTACTCTAACATTAATATCTGTACTCACTAGTATTCATATTAATAACATCTCGCGAGAGCATTCAAGCCTGGGACTAACAACCCCGACAAATCTTGTGTTATTTATTTCCTCACGGACGTGCTCTCGCATTTGTTTGTTACTCGACCATTCCAGCAATATCGTCTCCAGATAATATTTTGGGTAACAACAATTGGCGCTAAAGGAAGGGCCGCTTAACCTTCATTTTTTATTCCGACCGTCTTGAAGAACACTCACTGTTCTCCGGGGCATATACTTGAAGAAACACTCGCTGTTCTTCTAAGAAAAACCTTCAGAAACATGACGTCTGCCATGACCTCAAAAAGAGCCACCCTACAATCTGCCGGACATCTTATTCCGACCCAGGCCGAATCCCAACCTACGGCGGAAGACAACCGCGGCGACGCTAGACTCTCACTCCCGCCCCTGGGGGATGGCCCCAACCTCTCACTTGATCAATTCCAAACCATGGAACAGATCGAGGAGGCTATGGCCATCCTCAGGGAGGCGACTCGCCTACCATCACTCCCTCTGCCATCCGCCATGCGGGCAAGCGGAAGCTCAAGGGGCTATATGTCGAGAAATCGTCAGAAAGCCCCGAGCCGCAAGAAAAGGCGCTCATAAAGCGGGACGATTCCGTCTTCAGCCGCCTAGGGAGTGATCCCTCGTGGCGACCTAGGCATTCGGGCCCGAGCCGGGAGACATTGGAATCTGAATCCATCACCAGGAGTTCGGCATACCCGACTCCCAGAAGACAGGCCGGCCAACGGGCCCCCACTCACCCAAGAATTAAGCCCGGTGGCGGAGAACTCGTCACCTACCACGGGACCAGGAGATCGGTACATGATCGCCTAGGCTCCCGCGCCGAGAGCCAATCCGCGAGCAGTCAGGCTACGGCGATGGCCGTCATGCAGCGCCAGCTCGATGAAATGAAGACGCTCATAGAAACTGGGGCAGGCGCCAAGAGATCGATCGCCGGACCGAGTGAGCCACTCGCAGCCCAGATCGAGATCGCCCCCGTGCAACCGAAGATCGCTCCTCCTCAAACACCTCTATATGAGGGGAGATCGGATCCACAGACCCACTTGAGCAAGTTCCGGATTTACATGACCGGATGTGGGGCATCAGACACAACGAAGTGCCGAATGTTCCCCTTGACATTGGGCGATCTTGCCCATAGGTGGTACATCTCACTGCCACCACGCTCGATCAATTGTTTTGAGAAACTGGCGAATGACTTCACTTCATATTTTGCCGCCAAAGTCGCTCGGCCAAAAGGTCCCCACCGCATGATGAAGATCAGGCAGGGGAAGGACGAGCTCGACGAAGACTACATCGACCGGGTGGATGAAATAGTCCTCGCCGGCGAGCCCATTAGCGACGAGCTCGCTCTCTAATCGGTCCTAGGGGGATTTTATGGCCATTCGCCCATGTTCAGGCACCTCACAAAGGACATCCCCCCGACCTACGCGATCTTCCGCATCAGGGCCGCTGATTTTCTGGCTAGGCGGAGGATGCTCACCCTTCGCTTAGGATATGGATCTACCGGGGAAGGGAAGGCGCCATCTTCCATCCCGAGAAAGGCAGTCGCCAAGCCCAGAAAGGCGGTCACAAAGCCGCCCGGTGAATTCAAAGCCTTCGAGGATGTGGAAGTTCACCTCCTCCGCAACCTCAATCTATCTCTGGCCCACATTTTCAACGCCATAAAGGGGCGCGAGTGGCTTAGCAAACCAAAGCCGATGAGGGACAACGGTCATCTAGACCGCAACAATTTTTTTGCCTACCACAATAGTCCCGGCCACAACACCAGCTAGTGCCGCGACCTCCTCAGACAACTCTGGAGATTGTTTGAGGAAGGCAAGTCGGATAACTTAGTTACCAAGCCAGAACCCCGGGCAGAAAGGATCGGGGGGCGCGATCGCCGACAGAACGACGGAATCCCTCCCAATCCGGTCGCCAGGATCGAGCAGAAAGATTCGGAGTACTCTGACGAATCAATCCCTCCAATCAACCCCAGCGGCTGGATCAATATGCTTCAGTCGGGAGGTGGAAACCTCGGAGGCCTTTTCCCGGTTTCCACCATGTCGAATAGAAAGCGGAAGGCCGAGTTGAGGGCATTTGCAGGGGTCTATGTCGTAGCGCCCCCAGAGCCGACCATCTCCAGAGACGCGCTCATCACCTTCTCCAACAAGGATAGGGAGGGAGTGCAGTGCCCCAAAGAGGATGCATTGGTAATCTCTGCATGTATCCTTGGGAAAATGGTCGATCGCGTGCTGGTTGACAATGGGAGCTTTTGCAATATCATATTAAAACCCGCTCTTGACAAGCTGAGCAACCTGACCAAGTTAATAAAGCCATTTGATACCGTGCTTCAAGGGTTCGGCGACAACACGGTCCAAGCGTATGGAAGGATCAAGCTCTCTGTCGAGCTAATATGCTATTACAATCCCAAGGTTAGGATTACTAGGAACCTCAATTTTGTAATCATAGATAGTCCCAAGATCTATAATGGGTTCCTAGGTCGCCCATTTCTAGAAACCTTCGAGGCGGTCGCCTCTTCTTTCTTTTACTGTATCAAATTCCCCACTACCGATGGGACGGTTGGTACTGTAAAAGGAGACCAGCTAATGGCTAAGAAATGTTTGAATTACTCTTGTGTCGTAACTTCTTTCAACACTTCCCATACTATTTATAACATTGAGACGATCGACAATCAACCGATGGAGATCGACGAGCCAAGCACCTCGTACCAGCTCGATTCAGAGGACGGCATCTCACATCGATTGACGGACGACATCGAGCCAAGGATCGGTTTCGAGCCAAGCCTCGACATCGATCCAAGGATCGAGTCCAGAAATCGTTCCAAACGAGAAGCAACCGTCCCCGTTGAAGAGTTGGAAAGTATAACGATAGATCCGGCTCGCCCAGAGCGGGAAGTACAAATAGGCACAAGCGTCGGCCTTGAGTTAAAGGATGATCTGATCAGTTTACTACGTAAGAACATCGGAGTCTTTGCCTGGTCGCATCAAGATATGGTCGGCATAAGTCCTGAACATGCTTTCCACTATCTAAAGATCGACCCAGCAAGGAAGCCTGTTCACCATAAATGCAGGAAATTCGGTCCTAAGAAGTACGCAGCGCTCGACATAGAAGTCAAAAAGCTACTCGACAACAAAATAATCGGAGTAGCTACAGACGAGCCACAGTGGGTAGCCAACGCGGTGCTCGTCAAAAAGCCGAGCAAATCCTGGAGGTTATGCATCGACTTCAACGACCTCAATGCAGCATGTCCAAAAGACCACTTTCCGATGCCTCATATTGACCACTTAGTCGATAGCATGGCAGGTTGCGAAATGATGTCATTCATGGATGCCTTCGCCATGGTACCATCAGATCCCAATGGCGGAGAAAGACATAAAACACACGTCGTTCCACATGGAAAAAGACGTGTACTTTTGGGTCCGAATACCGTTCGGTCTGAAGAATGCGGGGCGACCTACCAATGACTAGTCAACGAGATGTCCGCCAACCAGGACGGAAAAACCATGGAGGTCTACATTGACGACATCGTAGTCAAGAGCCTCAAAAAGGAAGATCACCTCAATGACCTTGCCGAGACATTCGCCATCCTCGAGAAGTTCAACATGAAGCTAAACCCCAAGAAATGTAACTTCGGGGTAAGCTCCGGAAAGTTCCTGGGGCACATCGTGAGCCAAAGAGGGATCGAGGCAAACCCCACCAAGATCCAGGCGATCCTCGACATGCAGGAGCCACGGAATGTCAAACAGGTGCAACGCCTCACAGGTTGTCTAGCTGCCCTTAACCGTTTCATTTCTTGGCTCGGAGATAAAAGCAAGCCATTCTTCGCGACCATAAAGAACAAGAAGTTTGCATGGACAAAGGAAAGTCAAATAGCGTTCGCCAAAATCAAGGAGTATCTGTCTAATCCCCAAATCTCGGCGAAGCCGATCCCCGGCGAAAAGCTATTCCTTTACCTGGAGGCCTCGGAGGTCGCGTTGAGTGCTATTTTAGTGCGAGCAGAGGGGCAAACCCACTTGCCGATCTATTTCGTTAGTCAAGCGCTCCATGACACGGAAACGCGTTACACGCCTCTGGAGAAGATCGCCTACGCATTATTCATGAGTGTTCGCAAGCTGAGGGCCTACTTCTTCGATCACCAAGTGGAGGTTCTGACGACTCTCCCCTTAAGGCAAGTTCTGCACTAGCCAGACACCGACGGGCGACTCCTCAAGTGGTCGCTAGAGATCGCCCAATACAGTATCACGTACGCTCCTCGCATGGCGATCAAAGGCCAGGCTCTGGCGGACTTCATGGTGGAATTAACGTTCCCACCCAGACCGACCCAGGTCGGCCGCCCTGCTTGGAAATTGTACGTAGATGACTCGGAGACCAACTTGCGAGCAGGGGCAGGGATTGTCCTCATCAGCCCCGACGACCAAAGTTTCACAAATGCTGTGCGTTTTGGGTTCCGTGCGACCAACAATGAAGCCGAGTACGAAGCCTTGGTAGGCGGGATAGATCTAGCACTTGCCCTGGATGTTCGTCGCCTCCACATCTTCATGGACTCCATCTTGGTCGTGAACCAAGTCAAGGGGGAATATGAAGCGCGCGGCGAACAAATGATCAAATACCAAGAATTGGTCGCCGAAATCTGCACAAAGTTTGAAGAAGTGCTGATCGAACAAGTCCCGAGAGAGCACAACTCCCAGGCCGATGCCCTATCCAAACTAGCATCATCAGATGGGGCGGCAGATTTTTCTAACATCCAAATCACAAAATCAGCAAAGCCGGCGATCGACAGAAGCCTGATTACCACAGTTGCCATCGCCGAAGAGAACTGGATGACTCCGTTCATTAAATACTTGAAGGATGGAACGGTCCCCGCCGACCATATCAAAGCTCGCCAGCTTCAGCTCCGTGCAACCAGATACACCCTATTGGACGACCAGCTTTACAAGCGAGCTTTCAGCCTTTCTCTCCTCAAGTGCATTACGCCGGAGGAAGGCCAACTCGTTTTAGCCGAAATCCATGGCAGGATCTGTGGAAATCATGCCGGGGGTGAGCTCTCTTCCACAAAACGACCAAGCAAGTTTTTTTCTGGCCTACACTACAAAAAGACGCAATCGACTACGCCCGATCATGTCACAGGTGTCAAGTGATGGGCCCGAACATCAGGCTATCCCCCGAGCAGCTCACTTCTATGTGCAGTCCATGGCCGTTCGCCCAATGGGGCATCGACCTCATCAGTCTATTGCCAACGGTGCCTGGGGGATGTATATTTGCCATCGTAGGGGTCGATTATTTCACAAAATGGGCTGAGACCGAGCCACTCAACAAGATCGGCCAAGAACAAGTAATCAAGTTCATTTGGAAGAACATCATATGCCGGTTCGGTCTACCCCAGGCTATCATCTCCGACAACGGGAAGCAGTTCGATGGTTTGGAAGTCATGCAATTCTGCGAGAAATGGGGAATCAAAAAGTTGTTTTCGGCCCCTTACCACCCTCAGACGAACGAGCAGGTAGAGGCTGTAAACAAGATCATCAAACACACGATCAAAGCACGACTCGAATCCAAACAAGGACGATGGGCGAGTGAGCTCCTGGATGTTTTGTGTTCCTACCGAACGACGACCCGAAACTCAACCGGCGAAACCCCGTTTGCCCTCGCCTTCGGAACAGTCATGTGTGGGAAAGGAGTTTTTGTCGGATTCTATACATTAAGATTTTGGAACTCTATCGTGTAGTTTTCCCGATAGAATGTCAGTGGAATTGGTGACGAACCGAATTGGTATACAGGAGTATGGATATGGTCAGTCATTTGCATAGTTTTCATTTTAACACTTCGAAATCGCGTGGATTCGAAGGACACTGTTATCAAATACTTGGCACCAGTGGGCCGATTTAATTTTTCGAAAATTTATGTTTTGAGCTTTGAAATTTTTGAAAGAACTTTCGAAAATTTGTCTTCTTGACAAGACTATATGATTTCAAACTGGTTTTGAAAATGTGACTGATATACATACGCATTTAGTGCATGGTGCATATCATGGTGAAGTTATGAGTGTGACTCACGAACTGGATAATACATCAGTATGGTACGATGAAAAGAGATTCGAACTTCAGTATGGTAGTTTGGTTATCTAGGGATGATCGGTTGATTGATCAAAAAAGAGAAATATGCCGCGTGTTGTAGATTCATGCACAGGATGTAATTTTGGAACTTTGGATTTTGTGAAACAGGGACATATGTGCTATGTGATTCCATTGGTATGGTAGTAGCGCGATTTTACCATAGTGATTTTTGAATGATTTCTTCGTAAGTGTAGATTTGGGGATGTTGACCCCATACTGTTTGTTTTGGTTATTGAGTGGTCATTCCCACTCTAGGTATGGTTTGATATGTTCGTCGGTTTGTGATTGGTTGTTCGTATGCCGAGGGGTATGTTCATCAGTCAGTTGTGTTTCATTAAGATCCACTGTATGTGATTGGTGTGTCGTTCGTATATCAGTTTTTGTGGTTTTGTGTTGATCGTGTTGGAGTTTACCGTGTGAGGGTATTCTTGATTATCGTTGATTGTTCGTTGGTTATATTGGAGTTTATCATGTTTATGATATTTTCGGCTGCGTTTTGACCTTTGGATTGGCCATATTAGAGTTTATCATGTCGATGATATTCTCGGTTAATTTATTGGTTGAACATCTGAGCGTTCAGAATTTGTGTCGATATTTCGGGATTTGTTGCTATTGTGTTGGGCAGTTGTTTCACAGATGTATCGTGTATTATTGGTTTTATCGGAATTGGGACTTGATTGTACGATTAGGCAGACAAATTTTGATACGTATAGATTATTTCATCCGAGGATGATATATTTTTGTTGAGACTCATGGAATTGTGATTGTAAGCGTGTTGAGGCTTTACAGTGGAGTCACTTGCTAGTTTTCTATGACGGATTGCAAGTTTCGAGGACGAAACTTATTTTAAGTGGTGTAGTATGTATTATCTAAAATTTCTTCTACTGTTGTTTAATATTATTTTATCCAAGTTATATTGTATATCGTGGAATCTGTATAGTATGGATAAAATAAATTAAGGATTGAGATGTCAGTATTGGTATAATTGTCGTATTTGGTCCACAATTGTATTTGAGGATATAATGTGTTGAGTATACATATTCAGTATGCCGTATGTTCGTATCTAGTATGTTGAGATGTTGGACAAGGATAGCTGAAAATGACTAAGTACAGAGTCCTTAACATACATTAAGTTTATAAGATAACGTACACTAAATGTTAAGTGTTACGTACGCTATGCACAACGCATTATGTACGTAACAAGGAGAATGAGACAGGATCAGGCTATGGCCGATAGGTGGGTGCCGTGGTCGGCAGCTTTCGACGTAGAATGTTCATGGGCGAGTCAACTCTTGGTTAACGTACGTTAAGTGAAGATTTACTGTAGTAAGTCAACGTATGTATTACGTACACTATGAAGGCGATATTACGTATGTAAGCAACTGAATGAAACAAGTCAGTGAGTTCTGGAATGATGTTATGTACGCTATGTTGGACGCGTAGCGTACGCTAGTGAGCATTACGTATGTTAATATTGATTGATAGCGTACGTAATGGGCGATGCAGTTTATAAAATGAAGATCGGGTTCTCATTTCTTCACGGAAGAAAAACCTTTCCTCCTCCAACCTTCGTCCCTATGAGTGTGCTAGTGAGAATAAACCTCTTCCAACTTGATTATAAGCTTGGAAACATGGATTTGAGGCTTGGGTATGAAGACATTGATGATTCTTGAAGAGTTTGATTGTGTTATTCATGTTCTTGAGGTATGTTGTTGAACTCTATATCTTGATTACGGATTTTTGGTATTGTTATTCGTATTTGATTCGTATCATGATGATTATTAGGGTGTTGTTGTTACAATTTTTGAGGTTATGTGAAGTGAATATTGAAGAATACGATAATACATGACTTGGATTACGAATTGGATAATTATCTACATGTTAAAGGATATCGAATTAGGTTGTTTTGATGGCTATGAACATGATTTCAAATAACTTAATGTTCTTGAGGAACTTCTTGGTGAATTTAACATAGCAAGACGATCGTATGTTGAATTATCGGTATCTTTAGGTATGAAGATCGAATGTTCATTGATTGTAGTGGTAGAATTTGTATGTTCTTGATGGAATACGAATCATGATATCAATTTGGAATCCGGAAAGATTGTGATTGATCACCGAATATGATTTCCTTTACATTCGTATCCGTAATTGCATGTTAGTTATGGATTCATAATTGTTGAGTTGGATTGTTCATTGTGTCTAATCGAGAAAATATGAAATCGTTGAGTTTGTCGATCGGTTATATTGATTAGAAATTATTGGATATTGATACGAATTCGTAATGGTTTGAGTTATGCTATTTGGTTTTGTATGTGATCGAAGTGTCGTTGAACCGTTGAGATCGAGTGGTTGGTTATGTCGGTTATTGATTGTTATCGAACTTGTTGTTTATCGAATTACTGTAATAGTTTGAGAATATTGACCGGTGATTATAACCGTGTGTTGCGGTCGAGATCGAGAATGTTCGTAGAATGATTTGGTCGGGGCTGAGGAGTTTGTAGACGACGGCAAGGAATTGGTAATGGCTTCATTGGTATCGACGCAAGTTATTACTTGCTCAGTTTATAATATTTTACGAATGGTTTCCATTTCAGTCGTTTATAATTCGTATAGAAATATTTATAATCGTAATCATAGGAGATTTGGTATTATAAGTTGTATTCGAGTTTTGGGAATTAAATCATAATGTATATGATTTATATTTGTTGTTGGTATACTTGGTAACGAGGATACATTGTGGTATGGAGGAAGACGTGAATTATCTACCGTCCGTGACATTTTGGATTGTCGAATATTCAGATTAATGGTTCGTGATGGTTTAGACATCGAGATTGCTCTCGGAGGACTCGGGGCAAGTACTCTAATCATTTTTGTCATTTCGTGTCGATCATGTCGTGATACATTCGTGTATTGTTGTCGTCATGCATTTGTGTATTGTTGTTAATATGCATTTGTGCATTGTTGTCGTATGTCCACCTCGTGTTGGTCCGACGGGATCATCGGGGGATCTATGCTAGCGTGCGCTGGATCATCGGACGGGTTTTCCACCTCGGGTTGGTCTGACGGGATCATCGGGGGATCTAGGCAGTGAACGCTGGATCATCGGATTACCTATGTGTTGTTAATGTGCATATGTATATTATGGGTTTGCATTAAGTATACATTGTTGTTATTGATGTGAGCATATTGACGTTGTCCTATGAGTATGCATTTGTAGGTCTTGCGTTAGGACCGCATTCGTATGTTATGTTGATCTGATCTTGGATGAGACTGACGTGATTTCGTCATGGCATTTCATATCTTGAGGTATGTTTCATAATTCCTTTGGTATTTGTCATTTGATGGACAATCGATTATCGTGTTGGGATTTGATGATGTTATCCGATGGATCGAATTGGTCAGAGTTGGTATATTTCTGTATTGCGAGTTATGATGATGTTTCGAGAATCTTGGGTATTGCTTGAGGTACCGTATGGATGTTTTGTTTGAGTAGTCCACTGTGTGGAAGTTGTGCTCAGAACATTACAGAAACGGACCGTGATGGTCCAGAACATCAAAGATTAATACGGAGGCATGTGTGGAAGGTCGAGCCGGATCGGGCCAAGTTACATGGAGTCGGGCTGAGCTAGGCCGAGCGGGCCGGGTCAGGTCGAGCAAGCCAGAAAGGTCCAGAAACATATGGAAAGTGCTGGAACCTTTTGGATGGGCCAAGAGACTTAGGACTTAGTAGAGTTTTCTAGACATTGTACTTAGAATTCTCTAGAACATATAAAGTACAGGAGGATCTAGAAGCCTCCAAATGAGTAGGTGTAGGAAGCTTCTAGTGATAGTTAGGAAGTATATATTGGGAAGTTGGGGCTCATTTGCAGCCATCCTTGGGAACTCATTTGTAAGAGACACACTTGTAACTCTTTGTAACTTAGTGGAAGTAAATTTTCCATTAACCCTTTGCCTCTCTTTCGTTGTGCCAACTTCATACTTAGCCAATTTCGGAGGGTTTAAGGCTGACTAGCAAGAGAGTTCCTAGGCCGCACGATGCTTAGGAGCATATCAAACTCTAAGCCCATGACAGTAAGGTGTCTATGAAGTATGAAATAGATGAGAATGAGGGAATTATCGATTGCCAGTGCGAGAGTGCGACCTCTAACAACAAGAAGATTCTGTAAGAGGAGGAAACGTGACTATGGTGATTGACGAGTGAGGGACAGCAGCTGAGGAACATGGGGTGAGAAAACGAGTTTGGTACATTGAAATTTGAGAGGCCGCGACTGTATGGAAGAAATGAGAAGAAGAGAAGAAAAGAGGAGAACATGGCTGCCTTAGGTTTCGAATGGAGAGAGCGGCGTTTGAGAAAGAGGGAAGAAAAATTAGGTTTAGGTAATGGGTTTTGATGATTATATATTATGCCCATATATTTGGTCTTTTTTATTCTTGACCCAAGTAGGATCCTAGAAATACCCTCAAACTAGTTGTTTTTGTACGAACCCGGGTATCTCGCCAGGACCCAAGGGATTTGACCCGGGTCGAATTCAGCCAGCACCTCACATACTCGACCCAACCCGTCAGAAACCCAACTCGACAAAATTAATCCAAAACTCGACTCGAACTCAGAAATATTCGACTCCACTCGACTCGTTTTACAGCCGTAATTAAAATAATTATGTGTCGGCTTTGGAATATTTCACGAATTTATCAAATCAATTTTTTAAGCGACACTGTAGATATTTTAAAAGTATTTCTGTGCTGTTTGGGAACTGAACCCGGGTTTGAAAAGATTTAATATTATCATAAGGCGTCAAAATATGTATCTAAACAATAGAAGTGTCACTATATTTAAATAATGTGACACTAATTTAGAAGCGTCAATAAAAAAAGTGTCACTATACGGGTTTTTTTAGTAGTGACACTATCACTAGTCGTGGCCTTTTGGGCCTGTCTATATGTCACAAACTGCATAAAATAATGCTACTTGGAAGTGTATACATTACCTTCCCCAAGGACCACCTTGCAAGGCTAAATACTTGATGACACTGGACAGGTCTTTCAGAGCCTGGGTTTTTACCCGTAACCCCTCTAAAGCTATGTATCCAAGACAGAATGCAGGGTAACCCTTCTTAGTGACATAGGCGGAACACCCACGCATGTTAATGAAAACCTCCACATGCTTACGGTAGTCATCCCTGATGATATGCATCAATCGAGCAATCTCTGCATTCCTGGACTCAACAGCCTCCCTCCTCCTTATCTCAATATCCTCCAACTCCCTAGCATGGCTCTCCCGAACCATAGCAAGCTTTGCGACCAGCTCGGCCTTCTCCTTCTCAAGCTGTCTGAAAGAAGAAAGATGAGCGTCACTCTCGCCCTTCACCTTCAGTAGCTCACTCTGAAGTAGGGTTATCTTGGACTCACCACCCGCAACAAGCTCCTCTACCTTCTCTATACGGTCCTTGTAATTTGTGAGCATATCTGTCATCGCACAATTGATATAAAAGGCCTACAAATAAACAAAGACAGTGTATAAAAAACTATGCGATGTGTGCTATGCATGCAATGTATGAAATGCACTCAATGTATGTAATGTCAAATATTTACAAGGAATTAAGTCATACCTCTGCATTGCGAGTACGGTATGCACTAATGAACTCTGCATCCTTCATGCTCGTATAACGCTCAATATCCACTGGAATCCGAAAGGCTTTTAGTGTATCCCACGGCTTATGGCCCTCCCCCGTACAGCCATCATGAGTCCAAATATCCAAAGTAGACCATACAAGTTCCCCCTCCGGCTCAATTATCAACAGAATAGGTGGCCTTAGACCGCTAATAATAGACCTCACTCTCGGAGCAGTCTTAGAACCATCAGAACCTGACCCAGCACCTGATCCTCCAACTGTCTCCACTTGGTCACGGGGACCTAACTCCGTAGCGGAGATGACTCTACAGGTATAGACTCCACCTCTACATGCTGCTCCTCGGATATCGAACCCTCACGAACATAAACGTCCTCAGAAGTACTCTAAACCACATTGGATCTCTTCTTAGCTGCTCTCTTCACCCCTCGAGAAGAACCAGACTCAGCAGGCTTCTTCTTGCTCACAACTCCACCAGCCTTAGAACCATGAACTGACTGGCCCGCGAAATAAGCAGTCAAACTGTCAACATCCATATTAGTGGGTATCACCTCGCGAAGCACTGCAACAACAAAGCAAAGCAACTGTAAATATACTAGACACATGGAATATCCATAAGTACTACAAGGTGTACAAAGTGGACAGTGCATACAAGTAAGGCAAGTTATGCAAGGTGCACAAGGCATGCAAAAAGTGCAAGGCGTACAATGCGTACAAGGCAAAGTATACAAGGTGCATAGAGTGTGCAAGGAATGCAATGTGCGTAAGGTATGGAAGGTGCGCAGAGTGTGCAAAGCATGCAATGTGTGTAAGGTGAACAAGTCATGCAAGTTAAACAAGGCAAATAAGACACTCACAATTATAGTAACACAATAAAGTGTTGTCGCGAAAAAGACGAGGCTTCCACTTATTCCCCTTGTAGGACCCTGTAAACTTTTGTATCGAATCCAAGACTCTTATCATAATCTATATTAGGCAGTTCAATATGAATATCCTCACTAAACAATGGCAGCCATGCCAAGTCCCCTACCCGAATCCAAATCCACTCACAGTGCCACATCATATGGGAACTGTCTAACTTAGTCCCTCTCTCACCAGACCTCTTATCTCTCCAAGTAAAACTAAAAATGGGACGGGAACCATTGCAACTAGTTTGAAACAAGGACCGAAACAATCGAGGAGACGGAGAAATGCCAAACTCCACGCAACGCACAATGAAACACAATATGGATGGCGCCAACTGATACAAGGCACGACGGAGGTACCTGCGAAGCATGTGATACACAAACTTGTGCATGGGGAACCAGGGTCCTAAACGAGGGTGCGCCAAAGGAAGTGCAATATAACCCCTAGCATGGGGTTTATACAGAACATCATCGAGCCCAGGAACCATAATCTTATACTCGGGAGGAATATTAAAAGCTGCCCTCAGATAATCAAGGTCCAGCACACATCGGCTAGGGACTGTAGCATACTCCAAATGACTAAACCTACTCTCCATGTGGTCATCATAATATCTAGAGGAGATACATCCTGCCCCTTTAACTCTCTCTTGAAACTCTGGAAGTAAGACGGGCAGACTGCGTTCTCATCTACAGAAACTGATGGGAACAGCCTCGTCGTCTCACTCCATCCCCCCAATACACCTGTCAGAGGCGGACGATCAGAAGGTTTGACCTTGGGCTTAGGCCTAAAATACTGATCATAGCCCTCAGGAATATCTCCAAAAGAAACCTCTCTCGAACCTGCATGACCTATCGAGGTCCCGACATGGTCCTGATCATATGGTGTCTGGCCTCATGGCAAACTCATGGTCCTGGCCATCCAGACCCGAGAACTCTCTCCCAAACGAGACATAAAAAGAAAAAGAGAGCATGGAGTTAAAACATGGTTCAACTCCCGCAAACTCCAAAAAATGCAAAATTTTGCAAAAAAAATTAGGTCACAATGAACGAAAACCAAAGCCTATTTCAGTCTCACCAGAAACAAATCCAACCCCGAAACCAACCACAAATCTAAAACTTATTTCCACCACCAACACTCAAAACACCCACCAAAATATCAACAAAATCGAAATTTCAAAATTTCAAGAATTTTATCAACACTTTTATGGCTTCTCATTAACATACAACCACTCAAATACACAGAAAAATCATTTTTTTTTCTTTTTGGGGCATACCCATAACCAAATATCTACTAATACCAGGCTCAAACATTCATATTATGAAGTGGATCTACACATTCTACCACAAAAGAGGCGCGCGCACACACACACACACACACACACATATATATATATATATATATATGTCGGAGCTCAAAAATTACAAGAGCAAGAAAAAAATACACAGTCATGTAATGCGACGACAATATATTCCAACATACCACACCATTACATATATTCAGAAAAAAACACCTTTGTTCACAAAACACACGAGTTGTCTTTGTAGAAACTATTATTGAAAATATACCGATTATTTGGGGAATTCATTATAAGCATTTAAGTAGCACACATAATCGCACACTAACTACTATATCAGCGGAATACAAAACATATGGGCAAGATACTTTCCTTGATAACTGATACCGAACACTCCGACAAACACGTCTCAACCGAGAAACTTCAAACACCTATAATCCTCGGGCGAAAACAACAAAAATACGATTACAACGAGTATAACGAATGGAAACAATGGAATAGACACCCAAGAACCGAAGGAAACCCTCTGAGACATTTAATCGGACATATATTAAATACTCAAGATTTTCTTAGAACACCAAAACTCCCGATTGGGTTCAAATGAACTCAAGATATGGATATACAATCCGTAGAATATGTTTAACAACATCATTAAGACTAATTGAATCACCAAAAAAATGAACAAGAATCGAAATCAAGATGAAAATCTCGAAGGTCAACCCTAAGGGATTCGAAGAATCTACCTACGATCTGGACGAACGAAGTGGAGGATGATGATATGCACGGATTAAGCTTCCAAAAATGATGAAGATCAGCTTCTCAAGCTCAACAATCCTCCCTGGACCCAAAGACCGCGAAGAGAAACGAAAGGGGAAGAAAATGGTTTTCTGTCCCAAAAATGGTGCTGCCACTGATTTATATACCAGTGGCATGTTACGGCCGTAACAGGCACAACTTACGGCCATAACTCTTCATCCTTATGGCCATAACACCCAGGACTTACGACCGTAAGTACCACTCTGGGCTACTACCCAAAATACGAAAGTTCATTACGGCCGTAACAACTATCAGTTTACGGTCGTAACACATGACTCACTACAACCGTAATAAAAGATACTTACGGCCGTAACCAGTAACACTTAGGGTCGTAACTCATAACTCTTACGGCCGTAACACCACCACTAAAGACAGCAGTGAATCTCAACGACTTCGACAGTCAGGTTGGGCACTCGACAATGTCGTGGTCACACTAACGCAACATCTATGATTAAAAAAAATAACAATCAAATTACGAAACATAACGCATCACACCACAAGCACACATTTAATCAAAGAAATGCACGCAGCAACAAGTCTCACTCGACGAACACAACAACGGAATACATCATACCGTACATGACAGAAAATGAATTCCACATAATCATAACGAAACAAAATAACCGACACCAAATCGACAAATAGTTTAAGGCAACCGGAATTAAAAATCTCGGGTACATTCTACTCCTCTAAAAACAAGTTTTGTCCGGAAACTTATAACATGAAACAATCAAGGCAGGGCAACTCTAGATAACACCAATTATCTGTTGCTGACAGCACCCAACAAACCTCATGCAATACAGAACTGCTACAGTCCGCTTTGCTATGACAAAGCGATCACAAAATGCAACGAACAAACATCACTACGGTAGATAAATCCGAACAGCACCACAACCCAAAACACAAGTCTAACGCTGAGCAAGTTTGAAATTCTGATAGTCCCGAGGATTTGGAAGATCCGATACCAAGACCATCAGTTGGAACTCGGGAAAATTATGAAAAGGTTCAGACGCTCAATAATCATGATACGAGATCAAACGACAGCAATCAGACAATAACGATCGAACAACAATGGTCGAACAACAATGATTGAACACCAACGATCCAATCGGTCACAATCGAACAACTATGATCGAACGAAAACAACAACAACAATCGAACAACAAATCCGAAGTGCACACCTTAACTCAAGGCATTAAATGGTCTTGCAAGAACTACAGGATGTTCATCTCACACAGGGTTTACGAAAATCGAACCGAACTCGGAAAAGGTTACAATGATAGATGGATTAATCCGAACAATATCAAAATTCGCTCGAACAACAAAAATAAAGAATAAAACAAGTTCCGAAAATATCAACGAATACAACGAGTCGATAGAATTGAAAATATAGAAGTTCAAAAATCTGATCCGCTTCTAATAAAAGAAGTTTGTTCCCAAAATTTGAAACAACGAAATAAGGAAATAATATAACAAGCAATTGGTAGACTACACCTCTCAGGAACTTCTCAGATCCGGTCCTGATATCGGTGCTCAAGTCCGTGTCTCGGAAGACTTGGTGACCAACTCGCAAAACTGAATTCGGTGTCCCTCGAGTCCACACTCGTAACATGTTACTGGCGGGGAAGGACAATGTGCATGTACATGCCCCGACACATTACAGTTAAAACACCTCCTGGTTTTACCAGGAGTCAAAGACGACCACTTGGAACTCTTAGTCCCACTCATTGAGCGATGGAGCTTCACAGAAGAAAGACTACGGCGTTGAAGCTTAGAAACATCAACTCCTGAACTGACCATAAGATCGTCAGACTTCCTATGTTTCTTCGACTCGGCCACATGTTCCAACGATAATGAAGGTAGCTCGCAGGCTAAGGCTCAATTCTGATAATATCTCAACGTAATGCAAGGGAATCCCACCATATACTTGCAAATCTTCGGCTTTATTAGTATTTCAAAATGAGGGATCTTCTCTTCTTCAGTCCTCACCTGATCTCGTGTAACACCCCCAAACTAGGCGGATATTACAGTGCCGTGGACCCCCGACTGGGACCCACCAGGCGAATGAAAATGAATGAATTACACAGGTAAATGTAGTACCGAACCACATTACAACATCAATTACTCCGATGAGGAGTTTTATACAACACACCCAGGATAAAATAGAATACATGTGTATTTTATGTGACGATAAAATACACAACACTGAATGAAATGAGCATTCAAACGGAATGTCTGCAGCGGAATAAATAAAGGAAACACAAATAACTGAATAAATGATGAAGGCATCGGGCCCCTACTAGTATCATTGGGACTCGCCGTCAACATGCTCTTCCCGTACCTTTGCCTTGCCGTGACCTGAAAACAAAATCCCCAACGGGTCGATTACACGTAACAACAATCCTCAAGAGTTGAAATTACACAATCATGAATTAATCAAGTGATGAAATATTCTTAATTATGAATTACGCCGAAGAGGAGCATCATAGTACGCCCGTAATGTCTGTGCAAGTGTACAAGACGAATGTCCGGACACACCCGTCCTTGTACCTAATTAGTCTCACGGAGGTAAGCGTTACCGTGTGCACGGTCCGATGTATCGGTGAACCCAATACATGACCATCATGTGCCCGACTAAAAATTCCACACAGCCACACCCGGCCACGCAATATGAACCCGGAAGGTCACATGAACGAGAATGACCATGATGAACAACAATGAATAATAATTAGACAAGGCCAAGATGACTCACCGATATGAAAGTAATAGTGACGTGATTGATAAACCAATGAAAAGATTTGGAACCGTCGTTCCTCGTGAATGAAATGATTATTCGACACTTACAAGTCTCAAAATGATTAATATTATGATGAATGAATTACGATTATGAGCAGTCAACAACAAAAGGAATGAGTATCCTTTTAACCGAGTAAGATTTAACTTACTCAATACCGATGAAGAATGTCCGTCCACGAACAACGTCCTAACCAAGATACCGATCGCTCGAACAACCTTGAATAACAATAATTACCAACAATCGTTCAATACACGTATCAAACAACAAAACACGACTAACCCAAAGGTCGAAGCAACGATAATCAAACTCATAGGCATTCCAACGAATACATAACCGACCGCACAACTACGAAAATATCCAATCCCGAATATATCGAAACCCACACCAAAATGAGTATTTCGGACTAACAAAACACTTCAATGATATCAATAATCCATTAGAAATCCACAATTCATGATTATAACGACATCAATCGGAAAATCCTCAATTAACCGAAGTCAACCCCAAGGGTTCTTGAAAACAATTCCGAAAATAACCATTAAATCCGTAGGAATATATTTATCCAAGTAGATAATCCATAACTTAACATATCCCAATGATAATCCAAGCTTACGAAGAAATCGGAAGAAAACCCCAAAATCCGAAATTCTAGATCCAAGAGATTAATACCTTTGATTCGACGTTTGGAGGTGATGAAGTGATGATAAATTCAACTCAAAGACTTGAAGATGATGATTGATGATTACACCTCGAAGAATCCTCCGGATCGCTCGGAATCGCCCAAAAATACCGAAGGAATGAAATGAGATGAAAAATGACGAACTCGACTAAACTGTCAATTTATACTCACCAGTTAGCGTGCGCTAGCCCTTGTGCATAGCGTGCGCTAACGAGTAGTTTGGGTAGTCCAGTACCCACTGTCCGAACACGGTAGCGCGCGCTACGTACCTTTTTGTAGCGTGCGCTACGGCCATACTACTAGCGTGCGCTAATATCCATTGTTAGCGTGCGCTAGCGAAATATTTGACGCCCAGCACTGGAGTCCAGAAAACCATCTGCCCTCTGATCTAACCTCGATAGCGCGCGCTACAACCATTATTTAGCGTGCGCTAACATATCGGTTGCGTACGCTAACAACAATGCCTAGCGTGCGTTATGAATAAACCCGGTGCAGTCCAGTAGCCACTGGACTCAACCTGATCCGCCCCTAGCGCGCGCTACTCCACACACATAGCGTGCGCTACTACGACCCGTTAGCGCGCGCTACCTACCACTCGTAGCGTGCGCTACAATTATTCTCACCTGCAGTCCAGTACCTTCTGGACTGCAGCCAAGGTAGCCTTAGCGTGCGCTAAAGATGAGCGGTAGCGTGCGCTACCCATACCCAATTAGCGTACGCTAAAAGGAGTATGTAGCGTGCGCTACTCCTCAAGCACAGCTTGCAACGAAAATGACAATGATGATAAACACGGCACGAAACTCCAATCAGATTAATGATGAATGACGATCGATACCCGGTACAATTACTCTGAATGATGAATACCATGACTGAATCTGAGTGACAAATGATCAATAATGAATGAAATTACTGAGTGATAAATACTGAATGATAATTACTGAGTGATAATTACTGAGTTACAACTGGGTATTACATCTCGCACATAACTGAGTTGTTTGCTATAGTCGATAATGGCTTGCGACACTGATACATCCTGTGGTTCTGCTAAATAAAAATCATGAATCCTCTGATCTCTAATCGGTTTCGGACAAAACTCAGCTCCCATAAATTCCTGGAACTCCACCCACGTGACAACACGATCACGAGGTTTAACAGCTTTCCACCAATTAGCAGCATCTTTGTCAAGAAGGTACTGAGCGATACGTACCTTTCGATCTTCGAGACAATCAACTGCCTCGAATATTTTTCCCAACTGGAAAGCCAACCATCCCAGCCCAACGCATCCGCAGCACCGACGAATCAAGAGGGATTCATACGAACTACCTCTCGAAGCCATTTATTTATGCCGATGTTCTGAGTCACGTCAATGCTATGTTGAACCGACTGGGTCAACTGAGTCATCTGTGCTGCTACTTGTTGCAATATAGTAGCAACACCAATACTAATATCATTCCCGACAATATTATTTCGATCCCGCGTCTGATCCCCGTGGCCGTCTGTACCACGGTTACAACCACGATCTCTGCCCCTAGGCATACTAACAAGTAACCATATAGCGCAATGAAAAATCATGGCACATAATCCCACACAACACTTGTCATCACTAAATAGCACACATAGAATATGGTTACAAATGCTCGGTCTAACGATCGCAAAAGTTAGACCTGACGGTTAAAATATAGTTCCATAGTCTATGCCCAAGCTGATTAGCGTGCGCTAGAACTGAGATTTAGCATGCGCTAAACATACCATATTAGCGCGCGCTAGCCTCATACTTAGCGTGCACTAACTGTTCTACTTCAGCAGCATGATTGTGAATATATACCAGACAATACTAGAACCAATGGTTACAAATAAGCAACAATATACGAATCCAAACGCCTTCAATTCACATGATTACAACATCTCACGAGAAACCATCAAGAGATAATTAATATTCAAAACCAATATTCCACCTCTCAGTAAAGAGGGCTATCTCAGCGAGTTCATACTGAACGACATAACATTCACACCACCATTTTAATCACAATTCTGAGCACTGCTGCCCAAACAACGGTAACATCATTACCACACATCTACTGACTGACAACCATGAAACCAGGAGGTTACAAGCGAGAGTCACGTCTTGAGTAATTTTGTAGACCTCATTTGAGTTTTAAAAATCGCGGTTTGAAAATTTATAATACAAGGTCGAATTGAAATATCAATAGTTTGAATTCTCAAAAATTTTCGGTCTGGAGGTCATCATATGAAAATCAAACTTTTCCTCCCTTGAGGGATGTTTTAAAATAAAATTTACATGACTCTCCAAAAACGTTTAAAACTTTAAAATGTCACAATAATGAACTTTCCTTGCGTAACCACACCAAAGCCATTATCCCTGTAAAAACGATTTATATAAAGATATACATATACATATAGACCGGCACCACTCTTCATTCTAGCACAATACGAGAATAAAACAAGCATAGATCACGTATTTACGATTCACATTTAAACACCGCTCCACAACATAGAATCACACAAACTCGTATAACACGAGACACAACATATAGTAGGGAGACTTACATCCACATATTGTATGGAGATGATGGCTGCACCTTGATACTAATCACGACCGATATCATAAACGACGTATCGCGACACGACTCAATCAGAAACAATCCAACAAGACAAGACTCGGCAACACACAACTCAACTCGACAGCCTAGGTTTCCACAACCTAACCTCTGATACCATATTCTGTAACACCCCCAAACCACTTGGAAATATTACAGCGCCGCAGACCCTCTCCGTGAGGATCTACCAGGCTTAATACATAAACCAAACAACCCAATACATGCCGACATGGCTAAATAACGAACCATTAGACCCATTTGGTCTTTTGCTACAACATACAACTTACATATACACAACTCTTTCTCACAACTCATACCGACGCAGGGGTCAGAATACATCAACACTCCCGTAAGACGGGAAAACACCACAACGGAAAGAAAAAACAACAAGACTTGACCAAAATGCTTAACACTGGTCTTCATGTGATTTGTATCATCGTCTTCCATCATCCCTCATATTGATCCTGTGATTAGCTCCCCAAGAACCTGCAAGTACCTGGACGCAATACAGACATCCACCCCCTGATTACTCAGGGGTTAGCAAGACTCCACTATTTTGCTAGTGCAAGTATAAAGTGCAAATACAAGCCATACGTCACATATTCCGAGAACATAACAATCGAAGACGTTCAGACAGTAAAACGTAACAAAAGACTTCCCAAGATAATTCACTAGATAAAACCGTTCAAACCATGAAAGGTAGGAATGAAACTCAATATACATTTTTAGAAAATATTTTAAGATCTCGGGAGTTTTTAAAAATATATGTGATTTAAGAATTCTCACTTACCGAAACCGCTTAGGGACACAGCCCAAAGATCATTTTCCAAAATACACATCCAATAACAAAACCCAGGGTCCACGACGCAAGCATAAATATCAACATATTCCCAAGGATTATTCGCGTCCCGTGCTAACAAGCCACGAACCTCAGATGCTCCCACAAAACATACCCGAGTGAATATCCGAATGGGAAACCACACAATATCACATGTCACCGTGACAGCAGTCACATAACCACAACCATGACATATATTCATAGTTATCTTGGCATCGGGCCAGCAAGCCACGAACCTCGGAGCCTCCACGAGACATACCCAATTAGATAACCCATGACACGTACGTCACACAACCAAACCACAACCATAAGTTATCCCGGCATCGCGCTAACAAGCTACGAACCCCAGAGTCTCCGCATCGACATACCCAGTTTAGATAACCCCACAAGTTATCCTGGCATCGGGCTAGCAAGCCACGAACCTCGGAGTCTCTGCAAGACATACCCAATTGGACAACCCCATGGTCACGCCCGATCCGTACTAAGCAAGAATGGATCCCGGAGTTTCAACAAACCCTACCCGGTGGCACATCACTTTACAACCAGCACATAACAACAAGTAATCACACTTTCCAAACAACACCAAACATCACAACCTCCTTACAAAGGAGTTACAACTAATATCACATGATAACACATATTCGACAAATGAGTACACGTGCCAACACATAATCCTTAACAAGTGAAGCTAAAGACTACTACAATCATGTAATGCGATGACAATATATTCCAACATACCACACCATTACATATATTCAGAAAAAAAACATCTTTGTTCACAAAACACATGAGTTGTCTTTGCAGAAACCATTATTGAAAATATATTGATTCTTTGGGAAATTCAATATAAGCATTTAAGTAGAACACATAATCGCACACTAACTACTATATCTACGGAATACAAAAGGTATGGGCAAGATACTTGCCTCGATAACTGATACCGAACACTCCGACGAACACAGCTCAACCGGGAAACTTCGAACACCTACAATCCTCCAGGAGAAAACAATGAAAATACGATTACAATGAGTAGAACGATTGAAAACAATGGAAAACACATTCAAGAACCGAAGTAAACCCTCTGAGATATTTAATAGGACATTAAATGTTCAAGATTTCCTTAGAACACCAAAAATACCGATTGGGTTCAAACGAACTCAAGATGTGTTGCTGTGTCTCCCTACAATCATACTCCTATTATGAGTATGGCATGCTGTGTTGACAGCTTCAGCCCAGAACCTCTTTGGTAGGTCAGTTTCAGCAATCATTGACCCGGCTGCTTCCTTCAAGGTTCTGTTTCTTCTTTCAGCTACACCATTCCGTTGAGGTGTTCTTACAGCAGAGACTTCATGCTAGATTACATTCTGATCACTATATTTAGTGATTGCCTTGTTGAGAAATTCTCCTTCTTTATCTGATCTGATCCTTATGATGGAGAGGGATTTTTCATTTTGAATCTATCTCATCAGCTCAGGAAGCTTTGTTAGTGTTTCACTCTTTTTATGGAGAAAAAAAACCCATGTATATCTAGAGTAGTGATCTACTACTACTAATGCATGCTTCCTTCCACTCAATGTCGTCGGCTTTATAGGGCCAAAGAGATTCATATGGAGTATATCCAGGATCCTGTTGGTGAGAGTGGTAGGCTGAACTGATTTGAAAGATGCCTTGCCTTGCTTTCCCTTCTGGCATGCATCACAAAGAGTCTCCTTCTTGAATACTTCTCCTGGAAGTCCTCTGACCAACTTTTGAGAACTTATTTTGTTGATGGCTTTGTAGTTCAGGTGACAAAGTCTATTGTGCCAGAGCCATCCATTCTCATCAATTGACTTTGATAGGAAAAAGGTGTTTGGTGTTCATGATTTCCAATTTATTAGGTAGACATATCTCCTTCTATATCCTTGTAGCTTCACTTCTCTAGAGAGGAGATCAATCACTATGCATTTCCATCTTGTGAAGACTACCTTGTTGTTTTCATCCCAGAATTGGCTTATACTTAGGAGATTGTATTTCAGCCCTTTAACATACTGCACTTTTGTAATGATTATGTTTCCTCGGTGCAGCTTCCCATATCCTTTGGTTTGTCCACTTGAGCTATCTCCAAATGTTATATCCGGACCTCTTTCTTTGATATATTCTGATAGAATTTTCTTGTTTCCTGTCATGTGCCTTAAGCATCTAGAATCTACAAACCATTCTTCACCTCCTATTGTTGAGCCCGAAGTGACATGGTAGTAGTCTTTCCACCTTTTCTGCAATAAGACAAGCAGAGATTTAGGTACCCAAATTTGAGTGGGTCCTTTGGGGTTAGTGGGCTTCCTAGATAATTGATTGCTCCTGGTGTTTTGGAAATTATATTGACTACGCCTGTATGGTGTGTGCTGTCTAGGTCTATATCCTTGATTTGGTTTGTATATAGGAAATGATTGATAGTAGTTTTGGTGTGGGCTATTTCTAAATCTTGACTGAGACCATTTAGTAAAATTTTGGGGTCTCCACACCTGGTAGTTTTGAAATTTTGGATATCCTTGTTGTTTCCATTTACCTCTCCCATTGTGAAATCTGTTTTGTGGGAGTCTTTGGTAATAAGCAGAATAATGTTTTGATTGTTGCTGCTTCTTTGGCCATTGCCTAGTCATCTGTCCAGGTGGCTGCCTTATTATCCTTGGCTGGTGCCTAAACTCTTGACTGGGCGGCTGCCTATTTTCGAATACGAGTTTTATAGGCTCAAAAGTCTGGACATAAGTTTCTCCCTTGGTGAAAGTAGTTTTAGAACTAGAGGGAGTATTGGGGTCATATCCCAGGCCTGATTTTAAATATAGTGGTCTCTGGTTTATACAAAAACCATCTAAGGTTATAGATACCTTTAGAGATGTTCTTTCTTTTGCCTGTGTATTACTCAACTGTGTCAGTTTAGAAAACTCAGATTTGACATGAGCAAGTGCAACTAATTTTTCACCGTTAAAAGCAATTAGCCTCTTCTCAGCTATGGTATTTTCAGTTGAGTTTTTCAAATTATTTTCAGCCTGTTTTTCAAGTTCAAATATGATGTTTCGCATAAAGTTGGTGTTGTCTTAACACGCCCAGTACTTGCCGCAAATATTCCTCGTGTTCCTGTCGGCTTCGAGAATATATCAGGATGTCATCGATAAAAACCACCACGCATTTATCGAGGAAATCAATCAAAACTCTATTCATCAGTTCCATGAAAATGGCTGGGGCATTAGTCAACCCGAATGATACCACGATATATTCGTAATGCCCATACCTCGACCGAAATGCAATCTTGGGTATATCTTCCTCCCGAATCCTCAATTGGTGATATCCGGACCGTAAATCGATCTTTGAAAACACGACTGCCCCTTGTAACTAATCCAAGAGGTCATCAATCCTTGGTAGTGGATAACGATTCTTGATAGTAACCTTATTCAGCTCCCTGTAGTCGATGCACAAGCGTAGAGAGTTATCTTTCTTCTTAACGAAAAGTACCGGCGCGCCCCACGGTGAGGTGCTTGGGCGGATCAACCCTTTCTCCAACAGATTTTCGAGCTGTATCTTTAATTCATTCATCTCGGCCGATGCCATTCTGTAAGGAGCTTTGGAAATAGGTCTCGTCCCCGGTTCGAGTTCAATGGAAAGGTCAACTTCTCGGTGCGGTGGCACCCCTAGTAGTTCATCAGGAAAAACGTTTGGGAACTCATTCACCACCGGAATGTTTGTGATTGCAAGTTGTGAAGTGTCCTCTCGAAGAACATAACACCAGTAGTATTCACTTCGAGAGCTGCAGGAGGCTTCCGATGTGATAATGCTGAGAGATCCTTTTGTACTAAAGTGTTCACGTCCGCTGATGACATGAGTGGTACCGTCACGAGCCGAAATAGAAATAGTCAGGTGGTAGGTATCCAAGATTGTTCTATGTAATGGCATCCAGTCCATTCCTAATATGATATCTTCATTCTGGAGTGGGAAGACCATAAGATTAGCGGTCCAACTATGGTCGTTGATGCTGATCCGACAGTCTCGAACCTTTTGATCGCCGCTTAATCTAATACCCTCGGGTAGTTTAACAGTAAAGGGCTCACAAGGTACAAAACAAGATTTAAGCATTCAACACATTCCACAGATATAAACGAATGAGTGGCTCCGGTATCAAATAGTACATGCACTGGATGAGAGTTAACAAGAAGAGTACCTGAGATAGCTGGCGCAGGCTGACCATCCGTAGCCATCAGCTCAAATACACGAGACGGCACTGACTCCGAAAAGGATGAGGTACCTCTGCCGCGCCCACGGCCTCGTCCGGCACCATGCAGTGGTGGTTGGCTCTGGTGGGATGGAGCTCGGTAGTTGGAAACAGCAGGCGTCCTAGGGGATTGCACAGAGCCTTGTTGACTTAGTTGCGAAGCTGGGCTCTGAGTGGAATTGGCCCGCCAGCAGTAGCGAGACATGTGTCCACTCTTTCCGCAAGTGAAACATTTGGTAGCCGTCTTCTGACACCGATCCTTAGTATGCCCGGTCATGCCACAATTGAAACAGTCCCTACGGTAAGGCCGATCAGATACACCCTTCTGTTGGTACGAAACCGCCGGCTTAAAAGAAGTTGCGGGCCCCGAATTCGTTTTGTTGTTGCTCCCAGGCTGAACTGATGTCTTCTGCTTCTTCGAGTTATGCCCGATGTCGGTATTAACAACTGTACCGGCATATGCTGTGACTACGTCTTCGTATGCTCTCAGGGTCGTCCAGTGAAATCCGGCGGCATAGCGTTGTACATCCTCCGGTAACCTCTGTGCAAGATGGCATATTCGTTGATCTTCTGATGGAACCATCTGGGAGATGTAACTTAGCTCGGTTCGGTAGGCCCGAATGATCTCTGGTACTAGCATGTTCTGAGGGCCGGCACTGAAAAAGTCTCGTGCGCGAGCGGTTCAGGCTGATCTGGGACAGTACTCGTTCCGTAGCAATCGGGCAAATTCGGTCCACCCGACCACTCGGTCTTCTGGCCTGTAAGTCCTCCACCAACGTGCAGCAGTGTCACGGAGTTGATTAATTCCGAGCGGCACCTTTCTGTTTTCTGGGCATCCAATTACTTCGAAGGCAGTCTCCATTTTCGAAATCCAGTCGTCCACGTGTTTCTCTCCTGTCCCGTCAAATAATGGAGGCCTAGCCTTCAGCATCTCTCCCAACCATCGATCTCTTCCTGCGTTTTCTTCCACATTGATGACCGGTATCATTGCTTTGATTGACTGGGCAATTCCCATGGCGATAGCCTGGCAAGGGTCTCGAACAAAAGCCGGATCCATGCCTGTGGTTGTTATTTTGGCGTTCCGCCTCCTGATCGTTTTGGTTGACTGGTGGCGGGTGGCCCCCAGCAGGATGGGTCTCGGCGGTGTTCCCGTCCTCATTGTGGTTCGCGGCGGAACCCTGAGCGTCATTCACCACCCTTCTAGCTCCTCGGCGTGCCATCACTAATGGTATCAATCTAAAGCCAGTTCCACGCATGGTTTACAATTAAATGTTGTACAAAAATAGAAACACACACATATCACTTACTTGCATTCCCACGAGGAGCTTCGATCGCTTGGGGTGTTGGATTTTGAGAGAAAGAGAAAAATATAGGAGAAAGTTTTATTCAAACCAGGAGTTTCGCTCTGATACCATTTTCTGTAATACCCCCAAAATAACCCGAGGTATTACAGTGCCATGAATCCCATGTGGGACCCACAATGCTAGTTAGAAAAATAGGCATTTTAAGAAAATCGTGATAAAACCTTAAATTCAAGGATTTCATAACGTGAATCGAAAGATTTAAGGGAAAATGTAATTTGAAGTCCAATTATTACACAACAAGGTTTTTCCAAAGAAGGCAATTTATTCCAATTCAAGCAGCGGCTAGAGATAATTCCAACACCGCTCAAGTCTGACCGGACCCCTCGGGAATGTCCTGCACATGATGAACAATTTTACCTGGTACGACGAGTCATACCAGGTAACCAGGGTCAGAGAATGCATACCAAATAACAACTACTAACAACGATATACGACATCTTTACAATCACAGTACCTAGTAATCACAGGGAATATTTCATCACTCAACCGACGAGTCTTTCTCTTTAACACATAAGCCCCCAAGGTCGCAACCAAGGGTCACGGAAGTATCCACACGGGAATACCCCGGAACATAGGTGCCCAATTCGGGTCTTACCCCCTAACACATTTCCACACGGGTACCATACAGGTTTTATCCCCAACACATCGGCCCATTTATAACATCTTTAGAGAAAGACAAACGTCGGCTTTTATCAAAATGGCACGTACACACATACGGTATAACATTGATATTAGAAAATTCACGAGCAAGATTTCACTTGCCTGTGATCCGGTAGTAGGTGCTTTATGATAACGAAGTCCCCACGCCCGCTCGAACTTAACCTAGCCACGAAACATCCGATTAACACCTCATACGGATTATAATGAATAAAACTAGTCTCCCTTTCCTAACTGGATCCCTAGTGTAGTTTTAATTGTCGGTATGAGTATCGTTTCTAAGTTTTCAAGTGTTGTGTACCATTATCTCGTTCAATCTCATAATTAACATTAGGTATATCGATATACTCAAGAAGATAATCCTATCATTCTTCGGTGTCAACGAATTGTTATGGCGAAATCGAATCTTATGCTTTCTAATACAATTCTATATCCCGAATACTACAATCAGTGGATTTTATTGCACAACAACTTCGGTGGTTTGGCAACCAATATTGATTATACTATCGAATTATTTCCTTAGTTTGCTAAGTGTCAAAAATCACAAGGTAAGGGTGGCTACGGACAATGGAACATACGGTGACGGATTACTACGAATTTCCCCACAATTGATTCGTCAAATTTTACATTCCTAGTGATGATTTGAAGTGAAATTTCATTTTCACGAAACGAAGCATATGAGAAACGAAATTTCCGGTTACTACAATTTCATCCGACAAGATTGTATACGAAGTTTAGCAAAATCTACCCAATACCCGCAATATAATAAGTATAGATAAGAAAACATCGAAGATATAACTCCAGGGATTGGTGGCTTACCTTATTGGAAGAAGAATAATGAAGATAGTTGACGGATTCACAAGAACTGCGAGGAAAACGAGAAGTGACTTGAACGACTTAGATAATCTTCACCGAAGCTCAAGAATCCACCTCCTCAATGTTAATTCAAGTGTTTAAGAGGCTTAAGAACCGGGTATAGGGCTAGGAATTTCTCCAAGGGTGGTAGTTTGTGATGTTGGGTCGTGCAAATGAAGAAGGGAACTATCATTTTATAAAACTTGGTTTTGATAACGTACGTTAACGATAAGGGTGTTACGTACGTAAGGTGTATTACGTACGTAATAGTGTGCTGACAACGTACGTAAAGAACTCGCTGCCCGAAATGTGCCCAAGTGTTACGCACGTTAAATTTGGGACATAACGTACGTAACGAACAGTTGACTCGTTTGTCCTCTAGCTCGCCGAAAGTATCCCTGTCCGTGTCAAAAGAAAGATTCTGGTCGGAAGACCGACCCACCCGTTACGTACGTAATGTAGCTGCCTTAACGTACGTAACGATCAAAATATAGCGTACGTTAGGCATGGGTTATAGCGCGCGTTAGACAGAACCTTTTAGCCTCAAACCACATTCTAACCATCTTGGGGTGACCATCCCTTCCACTCGTCAACAATTATCGGGGAACAAGACGTTGGCCACCATCATATTCGCACCGACAATCTTCCCACGGCGTCAAGGTGTGTCACCCCCGTTTCATTCACATCGTACAATTATATAGCACTCAATGGAATACATAAATAGAAATGACGTCACATTACCAAACATTCACACAGTACAAGTAATCAAGCATGGAATACCGGAGGTATTACATGTGGCCTGGCTGGCCACAGTTAAAACACTTCACCTCTCGAGAAGGGGCACTTGGCGCCTGCGGGAGACCAAGAGATCGAGTGGGCCACACTTGCGGAAAAGTTAGCAGACTAGAATTTCTGCTGACCTCCACCTTTGTGGACCGAAAAATTCCCGGCAGACTTCTGCTTCTTGCTCTCGCGGGCCGCCTCACTCGCCGTCACAGACATATCATAAGCAAGGGCCCTACTCTGGTAATCCTTCAAGGTAGTACAGACGAGCCCCGACATATAGTCCCGAATAGACGATTTCATCCGTCTGAAAAAATGGAAAATTTTGTCGCTCTCCTCGACAACTTGGGTCTTCACATATCCCAAATCCTTATTAAAATCGGCAATAGCCTGAGATACGGGGATATCCCGTAGTTGAGCATCATAAAAAGCATGTACCCGAGCCTGTCTGACCGGCCACGGGCAATATTCAGTCTCCATCAATTCTTGAAACTCAGCCCACGAAGCAGCATGATCTTTGGGCCCAACGGCCTCCCACCAGTCCGTAGCGTCCCCAGTGAGAAAGTACTGGGCAATAAGGACCTTACGGTCCTCGGGACAGTTGGTAGCAGTGAAGACTTTAGATATCTCCTTGATCCACCCTTCCCAGCCAATCGGGTCTGAAGATCCCGAAAACTGAGGAGGATGCATCTTGATAACATCTTGGAGCCAACGATCCGCTCCGCCCCGATTAGTGTGGGCCTGATCCGGGTTCTGAACCGCCTGGGCTATCGCCGCCATTTGGTTCACCATTTGCTGCATAACGGCCGCAATACCAAGGTCGGCACGCTCCTGAGAAGAAGCATGGCTATGACGGTCGCCGGTACTGCCGGCTCCCGAAGACTGCGACGTGGCCGCCCCACCGGATGCCCCACGTCCTCGTCCGCGTCCACGACCACATCCACGACCACGGCCTCTTCTAGCATCCATACTGATGTTAAATAAGTAGCAAAAGCCATACGATGGTAAGTACAAGAAAAGAACAATCACAAATCGAGAATCAAAGGTGCGATACAAGGGAATAAGGAACAGAGGAAGGAAAAACTTACGAACACTGGTAGTACCGGAATCATGGCAGCGTGACGATGATGTGCAAAACAAAACACAACAAGACCCAATAAACCGACAAGCCTAGGTATCCATAACCTAGTGCTCCGATACCGTTTTCTGTAACACCCCCAGGATATCCGAGGTATATTACAGTGTCGTGAATCCCTAAATGGGACCCACCAGGCTGAACAAACATCATACTCATCGACTCATAGAAACAACAGAATAACGCCTCGTCATAAAGACGCCAAACCAAATAATCCACCCGGTTCAACCGGTCAAACATGACACCATAATCCGACACAAACATAATAAACAACAATACAACCCAGACGAGTAAAAATTCTTAAGTACTCGAGTACTTCTATTAGTTTAAAGACCACAAAAGGTAAAAAGATAAAAGGGTAATAAGACACCACTCGTGCACAATCATCACGCACGGCCATCATCCACATACTGGTCCAGCGCCCGCTCGTCTCGATTAACCTGACCTGAAATTCATAAAACGAATTTCCCTAAAACGGGTCCCCAAAGGGGTTAGCAATTACGCTAGTACAAGTAACCAGATGAACGACTTACATCTTATACATATAGCAAATGCATGCAAATCAAGAAAACATAGTTCCAAAACACTCATTTCCGGAAATGCCATAATCAAATCACATTTGTAAAAATGCACCAGAATTAACCGTGGATCCACCCCTCTGTGGACCCCTACCGAGACCCCGTCGGATCTAACCCATAGTGGTTAAAAGCAAGCTCGCGGATCCACCCCTCCGTGGACCCCTACCGAGACCCCGTCGGATCTAACCCATAGTGAGCATACACACACACAATTCTCATGCAATACTAATACATTAAGATTGTAAGTTCATAAGGGTACTTGCCTCGATTAATAGACGGTGATACGAACGGAAAGGACGAATCGAACACGACCGTGAGGGACCGGCGGAAATGAACCTAACGATTCGAATAACACAATCATAACCAACTCTAGGCGAATACGGAAATGGAATACACCCAAAAACCCGCCTACGATTCATGTATATTCGTATAGAAATAACAACGAGGGCGAACCACAACCAAACCCTCTCGATTCCGTATAAACTACAAAATATACCATGAATCCATAGGAAAACTAATGATACTAACAAGATTAATCATATTCATCATGAATCCACCAACAAAACGGAATGAATCGGACGAAAATCCCAAAACCCCCAATTTATCGAAAATTAGGGTTCTAAGAGATTTTACCTTGGATTAGGATGAAAGATTCGTGTTGATGTTGATATAATACACCAAGAACTTAAGGAAGATGTTGGATGAGATGATTGGAGGAAGAAATCGCCAAGAATCGCCCGAAATCGCCAAAGGAGCTCTAAGCCGCGGGGAGGAGAAGAAATGAACGTAATACGTTCATCTGGGTCAACTCCCTGGTTTATATAGCCAGGGAGTGTTAGCGCGCGCTAATCCTCCAGGTTAGCGTGCGCTAACGAAACAGACTACAGTCCAATAGCCAGATTTCTCGCCATTAGCGTGCGCTACTCCAAACGTAGCGTGCGCTAATAACCTCTCGGTAGCGCGTGCTATCGACCAATAGCGTGCGCTACCAGGACATCAGCCGAGTCCAGAAGCAACTGTCAGTACACACCTGATCCGGTTAGCGCGCGCTATCGACCAAACATAGCGTGCGCTAAAGTGTATCGGTAGCGCGCGCTATCGACCAATAGCATGCGCTACCTGGGCATCAGTAGAGTCCAGTGGCAAACTGTCCAGTACTGGACATCCATACTAGGGCACGCTACCGGGAGTCTCAGCGTGCACGAACTCCCAACATTAGCATGCGCTAGGCTACGTAGCGTACGCTAATCCACCAGTCCAGAGGACTGGAATCAGCACTGCCACTCCCAGGGCTTGCCCTCTAGCCCGCGCTACGAAACAGTCGTAGCGTGCGCTATGCAGAAAATATAGCGTGCACTAGGTACGAGATATAAACGGTCCAAAATACCGGAATATGAACGAAACGTTAAACGGAACATCTCAAGACGCATCGAAACATAGAATGGATCCACGACAACCCCGAATAGTGGTTTCGTACAACAATAACGAGAATCAGATCAATAGATGACGGGAAAGATACACTGAAAGATACACGAGGGTTACTACAACCGAGAAATACACCGAAAAATGAAAATACAAGGGAAAGAAAAATGCGGATATTACACTCATGACCCATTCGGATCATTTATACCATAAACCAATCAATTATGCATACATATATGCATTTCAATATGTTCATCAATACGAACAATTAACAACAAGTACCACGAGAAATTAAAGAAATGAATCTCATATTCGACAACAAGAACAAAACCATATGCATGATCAAAGTTCCAATATAAGGTAAACTCAACATATGATACTTGCCTCAAAATGGCAAGAATGAAATACTCCAACAAATGTCACGCGTCCGTATGTCACCGTCCCTCGATCGACCCCTATGCAAGGCTGGGACCTTGTTCAAAAAGAGATACAAGGAACTTAACATACCATTCGATACTAACGTACGATCACCGAATACTTATATTAGAATCGTAAAGTAGTTGTAACACCCCGAAGACATTCAGGGCGTATTACAGCGCCGTGGACCCCACACTGTGGAATCCACCAGGCTAACGTACCAAACAAGACATTCGACAACGACAAACCATCACAAATAAAACGACAAGCTAAATAAAAGACTATAACCGACACATAAAATTCTGACATCAAATCCATTTTCCCAAAACGGGAACACAACATTAACAAATTCAAATCGGAAGTACTTGAGTACTTAAACAAATTTTATAATACAGAATCCCAAAATCAGACATAAATAATAATTGACAGACAGGACACCAATAATCAATTTCTGGACAATATCATGCTTGCCCATCATCCTCATACGGCTCGGGTGCTCGCTTGTCCCCACGATCAATACCTGAAATACAAAAAGTATTTCCCCCATTTAAGGGGTTAGCGACAACTGCTAGTGCAAGTACAATCCATTTGAACTACATTCTAATCAGATGAATATATGCGCCAAAATCATTTTAGAAAACATTTTATATTCCGGAATATTTACGATACACAAGCACAAAACACATTTTCTCCAACCAAAAAAATTCAAAGTGAACCTCGGTACGTGACTCATGGCCACCGTACCCCGCAGAGCCCCGTCGGACATCCCTGGGTGGTTAACCACAGTTCGCGATACGAAACTCATGGCAACGTATCCCTAGAGACCCCGTCGGACCGTCCCTAGGTGAACATACACATATCCATCCACAACAACCACAATACAGCCATAATTCAAATACTAGAACATGTAAACAAATGTAAAGTACTTGCCTTTGTGACATCTTCGAAGAATCGGAAGTGAAAAACGACTACGGATGATCCGAGCGGAAGACGACGGTTCCTAACGAAGAATTAACATAACTCAGTCCCAACTGACATCAATAAATGAAAGGAATACTCCCATAACCCCGATTACAATTCACGACAATAGACGTTCAATCGATACGGGCGAGGGTTTATGCAAAATCTCCCCGTATCAACAATACATGGATTAATTCGAGGAAAAATGGATTGGGAATCACCCAATAACAACAATCGGTAAGAAGTTTCGCAACATACATGAACAATTCGAAATCAATCACGAAAAACCCGAAAAACCCCCAATTTATACAAGTTAGGGTTCCTGAAGAAAATACCTCGGATTTGGATGGTGGAGGATGATTATGCTGATGGTGATATGCTACTACGATTCTATGGTGATGGAACACGAAAAATTCTTCGATCAAAACTGAAGAAATCACCTCTGGAGTCGCACCGTGAAGAAAAAACGAGAGAAAGGATGGAAAATGAGGTATTGGACCTCTGCATTGTTTTAAAGCATTGGCTGTTCTGGCGTGCGAGGGGACACTTACGGCCGTAACATGGCCAACTTACGGCCGTAACTTATGGGTGTTACGGCCGTAACACCCCTACTGGACAGCAGTACTGGCAGCTGCTGTCCAAACGATTCCAGACGACCCCGAAACCCGGACCTGCTATCGAACCAAAAATACGACTACGAAGAATATTCGATGACGAGTCTAACCATCACAAGAAAACATCAATACGACTACCCGGGAATCCGAAATACGACAACGAATATGAAATTCCCTAAACTTATAGGAAATTATGAAAATGACCCAAGCGTCCGAAAATCACGATACGACATCGGATTTGCAAACCGAAAGTCTCCACACGACCAACTCAATCATACGAACTTTTACAAGCCAAGAAACAACGAAAACGAACGAGTTTAACGAGAATCGAACGTTCATACGACAAAACATGTCATAAAATGAAATTACGTGAAAACATCATCAAAACTCGTCCAAACGGAAAAACTCCAAGAACAAAGTAGATTCGAAATGTCGAAACGGTTACAAGAGAGTCGATAAAAATGGACATACACCAAAAATGGAAACTTCTAAAAATGGAAAATTACGGATATTACATTCTCCCCCTCTAAAATAAAGTTTCGTCCCGAAACATAAGAATCAAAAAGTTCGGGATGCCTCGAACGCACATCCTCCTCTAACTCCCACGTCGCTTCTTCTACTCCGTGCCTCGACCATTGCACCTTAACCAAAGGAATGGTTTTGTGCCTTAACTGTTTGTCTCGACGCTCCAAAATCTTAACGGGCCTCTCCTCAAACGTAACATCCTTCTCGATCTCCACGTCTCCAAAATCAATAATGTGGGACGGGTCCGGAACATACTTCCTCAGCTGGGAGACGTGAAATACGCTATGAACATGACTCAACGACGGAGGCAAGGCCAACCAGTATGCTAACTCGCCCACTCTTTCCAATATCTCTAAAGGTCCAATATATCTCGGTCTGAGTTTCCTTTTCTTCCCTAAACGGAAAACTCCCTTCGTCGGAGACACTCTCAACAGAACATGATCTCCCACCTCAAACTCCAAGGGTCGACGCCTAACATCCGCATAAGACTTTTGTTGACTCTGAGAAGCCAACATTCTCTTTCTAATCAATTCAACTTTCTCCCTTGTCTCTAACACAAGGTCTGGCTCGGTACCAACTAGATCGGACGGCTCGTCCCAACATATCGGCGATCGGCAACGTCGTCCGTAAAGTGCCTCATACGGTGCCATCTTAATCGATGCGTGCCAGCTATTATTATAAGTAAACTCAATTAAGGCCAAATGCTCCTCCCAGTCACTACTCCAATCTAACGCGCACGCGCGCAACAAGTCCTCGAACGTCTGAATGGTACGCGTTGACCGTCGATCTGGGATGGAACGAAGTGCTCAAACGTAATCGTGTCCCCAATGCCTTATGCACCTTTGCCAAAATGCGATACAAATCGGCCATCTCGATGCGAAATAATGGTCCTCGGCGTACCATGAAGCCTCACTATCTGTGCGATAAAAATACGAGCCAACTTTTCTGGACCCCAAGTATCCTTGATGCCCAGAAAATGTGCCGACTTAGTCAGTCGGTCTACAATCACCCACACCATATTCATACCAGCCTTCGTCCTCGGCAAACCCGTGACAAAATCCATAGAGATATCCTCCCGCTTCCACTCTGGGATGGGAAGTGGTTTCAATAACTACCGGCCGATGCTCAATCTTGACTTGCTGACAAGTCAAACACTTAGCTACAAACTGAACTACCTCCTTCTTCATATCGTTCCACCAGAAATTCTTCCTCAGATCTTTATACATTTTACTCGAGCCCGGATGGACTGAGTAAGGTGACGCATGGGCCTCTCGCATAATACTCTGCCTCAATCCCGAGTCGTTCGGAACACACAACCGACCTCGGAATCTCAACACTCTGTCCTCATGAATAACAAATCCTGGGGCTTTCCCCTTTCCTACACTCTCTCGGAGCTGAATACACATCGGGTCCTCCAACTGTCCCGATTTAATATCATCGACCAGAGATGAAGAAATCTCAAGAGTACGCAACTGCCCGGAACTCTCTGGTAGTACAACCTCAATGCTCAACCTCATAAACTCTCGCTGAAGTCCCGACTGGGCCGTAAGTAGCTCAAGCGCCCGAAGCGCTACCGATTTCCGGCTCAAGGCATCTGCCACCACACTTGCCTTACCCGGATGATATAGAATCTCGAGGTCGTAGTCTTTAATCAACTCCAACCATCTCCTGTGTCTCATATTAAGCTCCTTCTGGGTGAAAATGTACTTTAGGCTCTTGTGATCGGTGAAAATCTGACACGACGAGCCATACAAGTAATGACGCCAAATCTTCAACGCAAATACAACTGCGGCCAACTCAAGATCGTGCGTAGGGTAATTCAACTCATACGGTTTCAACTAACGGGAAGCATAAGCAATCGTCCTCCCGTGCTGCATAAGTACACATCCGAGCCCTTGGCCCGAAGCATCACTGAAAACTGAGAAACCCTCATTACCACTCGGTAAGGCCAAAACAGGAGAGGTCGTCAACCGCTTCTTCAACTCCTCAAAACTATTCTGCCTCTCATCGGTCCACACAAACTTCTCTGACTTATGTAACAACTGAGTCAGCGGTCGGGCGAGCTTAGAGAACCCCTCGACGAATCTACGGTAATACCCGGCTAATCCCAGAAAACTGCGGACCTCCTTCACGTTCTTGGGCGGCGCCCAATCCAACACTGCCTCCACCTTATGTGGGTCTACACGAACACCCTCGGCCGAGATCACATGACCGAGAAACATAACCTCCCGCAACCAAAACTCACACTTTGAGAACTTCGCAAAAAGATGCTGAGCTCTCAAAATGTCTAGCATGATATGCAAATAACGGGCGTGCTCCTCCTCGCTCCTCGAGTAAATTAGGATGTCGTCGATAAAAACGACTACACACTCATCGAGGTACTCGATAAAGACTTTGTTCATAAGCTGCATGAACACGGATGGTGCGTTGGTTAGCCCAAAAGGCATAACCACAAACTCGTAGTGACCGTATCTCGTCTGAAAGGCTGTCTTCGGAATATCGGTATCCTTCACTCGGAGCTGATAATACCCCGATCTCAAATCAATCTTCGAAAATATGGTTGCCCCTTGCAACTGGTCAAACAAGTCATCAATCCTCGGGAGCGGATACTTGTTTTTGATGGTCACTTTGTTCAACTCTCGGTAGTCGATACACGAACGAAGTGACCCGTCCTTCTTTTTCACAAACAGGACCGGTGCGCCCCAAGGTGAAGCACTCGGTCGAATATACCCCATGTCTAGCAACTCTCCCAACTATTTCTTCAACTCAAGCATCTCGGCAGGCGCCATACGGTATGGCGTCTTAGAAATCGGGGCTGCCCCCGGCTCTAAGTCGACGGTAAACTCAACCTCTCGGTCCGGCGGCAAACCCGGCAACTCGTCTGGAAAAACGTCAGGATACTCACATACTACCGGAATAGACGAGAGTTCGACTCCCCCTTCCTCCGATCTCAAAGCGTAACACCAATAGCCCGTGCAACCTCCTCGAAGCAGTCTCACGGCCCTCAAGACACTGATCAGTAACCTCTGGCTACTCCGCTTACGCCCCACAAAAGAATGTTCGGTACCGTCAGAGGCTAACATCGAAACGGTTCTCGTTCTATAATTCATGATCGCCCCATGACGGTCCAGCCAATCCTCACCCAGAATCAGATCCTCATCTCTAATATCTACCGCAATCAGATTAGAAGGCCAAACCCTCCCCGTGATACTCACTGGAAAATCTCTAACCTCATGATCCCCCACGATGCTATCCCCACTAGGAAGTTTAACAACAAAAGGCTCACAAGCAACAAGGCAATCAACATGCAGACGACGCACACAATCCATAGATATAAAAGAATGCGTAGCACCAGAATCGAACAATACGAAAACAGGATGATCAAGGATGTGGACGGTACCTGTAGCCACCATCGCGTCGGGATCTCCTGCTCGTCTCATCTCATACACTCGGGGTGGAACAGACCCCGCACTAGAAGCTCCCCCTCTAGAAGGCTACCCACGTCCTCGACCTCTACCAAAACTCTGTTGCGGCTGAGGAACTGTCGGTGCGTGATTCACACTCGGCTGTCCCGCAACTGGGGCTGATATCTGAGTAACTGGAGTTCGAGTTGCATCCGTACAAAACTTAGCACGATGACCCATCCGACCACAAGCAAGACACTGAATCGGAGGCCTATCACACTCACTCATTATGTGGCCCGGGCGACTACAGTTGAAGCACGTAGGACCATGGACGGAACCAGCAGGAGCAGACCTAGAACCGTTTCCTCGCCCAACTGATGGCGACTGACTCCCAAAGACTCGCAAACCAGACTGAGCCTTCGGATACCCTCCTGACTTGCCTCCCGAAAACTGACCGGAGGTCTTCTGCTTCTTTCCTTCGACCGCCGTCTCCGTTGCAGAAAACGACATCTCATAAGCCATCGCTTTATTCTGATACTCTTTCAAAGTCATGCACCCCAGACCAGACATGTAGTGGCGCACCCTCGGTTTCATCCGCATATCAAAGTGGCGGATCTTATCAAGCTCATCTCTGACTTGGTTCCTCACATAATGCAGCTGTTGATTGTAGTCTTTGATAGCTTGAGAAATAGGAACATCTTGGGGCTTAGCCTCAAAGAAGGCTCGGATCCTCCCCTCTTTCACTCGCCATGGACAGAATTCATTTTCCATCAAATCCCGAAACTCTGCCCACATAGCTGCCCGGTCGCGCGGTTTCACCGCTTGCCACCACGTTGCTGCCTCTTTGGCGAGGAAGTACCGAGCGATGGGTACCTTCCTCTCCTCAGAGCAGTTAGCAGCCTCGAATACCTTCTCCATCTCAAATAGTCAATTCTCCCAACCAGAGGGGTCGGAAGCACCATCAAACTGCGGAGGATGCATACGAATCACGTCCTGAAGTAACTTATCATTGCCGGATCCAGTAGGCGGAACCGGGTTGGCATTAGCTTGGCCGACTAGAACGGCCTGAGTCAGTAGCATCATCTGGTTTGCTACCTGCTGCAAAATGTTGGCCACTCCAACATTCTCATGTGCATTACCGGAACTAGCGGTAGTCTGTGACCTCCGAACTAGGGGAACAGCTCGACAAAGAGGGCATCGCCGAATCAGTTCCCGAGTGATCGGACATGGCCGCCCCACCGGCTGCGCCACGTCCCCTACCGCGTCCTCTACCAGCAGGAATTCTGAAGAAGCAATGGGTAAGTACAATTCAAACGCAAAACGCAACAAGATATTAAGACAAGAATAGAATAGAACGGCGAAACGAGTCAAGTTAGGAAAAACTTACGAGCACCGGCGTACTGAGATGATGGCATAGCAGTGATACTGTCCCAAAAACGACACTTAACTAGACCCAAATAACCGACAACCTAGGTATCCATAAACCTAAGCTCTGATACCATATTCTGTAACTCCCCCAAGACATTCAGGGCGTATTACAGCGCCGTGGACCCCACACTGTGGAATCCACCAGGCTAACGTACCAAACAAGACATTCGACAACGACAAACCATCACAAATAAAACGACAAGCTAAATAAAAGACTATAACTGACACATAAAATTCTGACATCAAATCTATTTTCCCAAAACGGGAACACAACATTAACAAATTCAAATCGGAAGTACTTGAGTACTTAAACAAATTTTATAATACAGAATCCCAAAATCAGACATAAATAATAATTGACAGACAGGACACCAATAATCAATTTCTGGACAATATCATGCTTGCCCATCATCCTCATACGGCTCGGGTGCTCGCTTGTCCCCACGATCAATACCTGAAATACAAAAAGTATTTCCCCCATTTAAGGGGTTAGCGACAACTGCTAGTGCAAGTACAATCCATTTGAGCTACATTCTAATCAGATGAATATATGCGCCAAAATCATTTTAGAAAACATTTTATATTCCGGAATATTTACGATACACAAGCACAAAACACATTTTCTCCAACCAAAACAATTCAAAGTTAACCTCGGTACGTGACTCACGGCCACCGTACCCCGCAGAGCCCCATCGGACATCCCTGGGTGGTTAACCACAGTTCGCGATAAGAAACTCACGGAAACGTATCCCTAGAGGCCCCGTCGGACCGTCCCTAGGTGAACATACACATATCCATCCACAACAACCACAATACAGCCATAATTCAAATACTAGAACATGTAAACAAATGTAAAGTACTTGCCTTTGTGACATCTTCGAAGAATCAGAAGTGAAAAATGACTACGGATGATCCGAGTGGAAGACGACGGTTCCTAACGAAGAATAAACATAACTCAGTCCCAACGGACATCAATAAATGAAATGAATACTCCCATAACACCGATTACAATTCACGACAATAGACGTTCAATCGATACGGGCGAGGGTTTATGCAAAATCTCCCCGTATCAACAATACATGGATTAATTCGAGGAAAAACGGATTGGGAATCACCCAATAACAACAATCGGTAAGAAGTTTCGCAACATACATGAACAATTCGGAATCAATCACGAAAAACCCGAAAAACCCCCAATTTATACAAGTTAGGGTTCCTGAAGAAAATACCTCGGATTTGGATGGTGGGGGATGATTATGCTGATGGTGATATGCTACTACGATTCTATGGTGATGGAACACAAAAAATTCTTCGATCAAAACTGAAGAAATCGCCTCTGGAGTCGCACCTTAAAGAAAAAACGAGAGAAAGGATGGAAAATGAGGAATTGGACCTCTGCCCGCTGTTTTAAAACAGCGGGCTGTTACGGCCGTAATAGGGGACACTTACAGCCGTAATATGGCCAACTTACGGCCGTAACTTATGGGTGTTACGGCCGTAACACCCCTCTTGGAAGAAGATCTTGGCATTGGCCATTCAAACGATTCCGGACGACCCCGAAACCCGGACCTGCTATCGAACCAAAAATACGACTACGAAGAATATTCGATGACGAGTCTAACCATCACAAGAAAACATCAATACGACTACCCGGGAATCCGAAATACGACAACGAATATGAAATTCCCTAAACTTATAGGAAATTACGAAAATGACCCAAGCGTCCGAAAATCACGATACGACGTCGGATTTGCAAACCGAAAGTCTCCACAGGACCAACTCAATCATACGAACTTGTACAAGCCAAGAAACAACGAAAACGAACGAGTTTAACGAGAATCGAACGTTCATACGGCAAAACATGTCATAAAATGAAATTACGTGAAAACATCATCAAAACTCGTCCAAACGGAAAAACTCCAAGAACAAAGTAGATTCGAAATGTCGAAACGGTTACAAGCGAGTCGATGAAAATGGACATACACCAAAAATGGAAACTGCTAAAAATGGAAAATTACGGATATTACAGTAGTGACGTAAGGTGGGTTCACGGTTAGAACGTTAGATAAGAACTGAACCGGAAACGATAAGGCACTTCATGAGAGTTGAACGATCATTTCGAAGGTAAAGTATCGATGTTTAATAGTTCACTGTTTCACAAGGTATTGAAGGTTTCGTGTTTTAATAAGGGATTAAATGCCAAATCCTCATATGATCGGCTATAACGATTTTACCACCAATGTTACTCAAGATGATAAGCATGCTGGAATATTAAGCAAGGAAAACGATACTACGGTGATCCGGTTTGAGTTCAAAAACTTGGCCGATATATCAATCTCAAGAATATGGAGAATACATCCATGAATTTACACCCGTGAAACATAAAAAACGTTCAGAGAATCTAATCTGAAATCATGCTATTTACTTCAACAAATTAAGGATACTTCATGTTAAGGCTTTCATCCACCGAGGCTAAAACAATACTCTAAGTAATGGAAGAAAGACAAGGTATAATCGGGATCTAAACTCCAAAATATAGTGCTGGACTCAAAACATCATTAACTAGTCCAATGATTTCCAAAACAAGCTCAAAGTATAGCTAAGAATGTAAACTCTAGCTTGGTGAATCGTAACAAACCTTAAGAGATGTAAGAATAAAGAAAATCTTCAATAAACTCTTCACCGGGAGCTTGATCACCAACTCACACAGTCTAGACTTCCCAAAATCGGATGTAGATGATGATATGAGGGATATGAGGTGAAGGATAGTCTCAAGAACACAAAAATCGGCCAAGGCAAAAGTGGGAAATGAAGTGAGGGTCGGGTTCTATAAATAGATTCCTGGGCATTACGTACGTTATGCAATCACCCTTACGTACGTAACAAACTTAACGTACGTTATACCCTAGCCTTAGCGTACGTAACCGTCTGACCAAAATTCACTGGCCTGATTTTGCCATTTCCTTACGTACGTAATCACAAGAGTTTTACGTACGTAATATCCATGTCCTTAGCGTACGTAAAACATGCACCATAGCGTACGTAACACCTATGTCTAGGTTCACGCGGAAATCACACGAATCTTCCTCGGCCCCTACCTCGGCCCCCACACGCCGACCCTTATCCGAACCCAAGTTGACTTAGCTTACGTACGTTAAGAACATCAGATAACGTACGTAATACTGCATTCTTAGCGCACGTTATGGACGCCTGTTAACGTACGTAAGTACGTGCAGAATCATGCATGCAATGTTTGAAGATGTATAAAAACATAAGGGCACAAATACGGGAAACCAATCTACGTTTTATAACGTCATGAAGTCGAAATAATACAAGGTCGAGTACAAAGTAAATACACCATTTATCCGGGCATTACAACTACAACTGTAACGCCCCAATACTTATTTAAATGCTATTTATTTTGCTAACGATCATGGATTTTGATTTTTTTAATATTTGCAGGTTGTCCGATACTTGGACCGATACGTTCCTAGCATAAAATAAAGGAAACGATTTCAAAATAAATTATAAGGATTATTTTAGAATTTATGAAAGTAATTTCGAAAATTTTCGACGAATTGATACGATAAAATTTTAATTACAGAACACTTATACTGCAAAAATAATATTAAATTATTATTTTAATATTATTGAAAATCGGTTCCGAGCATATCGAAGATTTAACTCAGACAAGTCTGGAACAGGTCGGAAAATCGAATTTTGACATCGGGAAGGGGTCGAACCGGCTGAGCCAAGTTGACGGACATTTGCCGGTCACCGTCGGACACGCCGACTGACAACTGCCGGTCGTGGCCGACAGAAGCTTCTAGGCCACTATCCGGATAAGGCTGTCCAGCTGTCCGGATAAGGTCGGTCACGACCGACAGAAGCTTCTAGGCCACTATCCGGATAAAGGCCCAAATTGTCCGGATAAGGTCGATCCACGACCGACGAAGCTTCTCGGCCGGTGTCGGATAAGGCTTCCACTGGTCTGTAATGTTGATTTTCAACCGATTTTTGAGACCTTATTTATACATGTTATCGGACGTGTTTTTGTACATATCATATATCATTTTGAAGCTGTGAACCTCTACTTTAAAACGCCCGAAACATATTTTCCTTCCAAAATTTATAAAAGCCACAAAAATCCTGATCAAACAGATAGCTCAAATCTGACAGTTTTTCAAAGGTGTTTGATAAAAGTCCTCAAAGAGATTTCAGATTTTACATCAAGAATTTATGGTCAGAAATATGAAAAAGTATTTTTATGTGCTAGGAGCAGTATATCCGGGATCCAAGAAGGACAACCGAGCCAAATTCAAAGGAAGATATTTCAAGATTTCAGCAAACGAGGTGAGGTTATACTGTTTTAATATGTTATTGTCATCGTTGTGTCGTGTAACATGACGACCTGCGAGGGTTCGAAAGAATGAAAGAAATCCGAGACGAGTCTCACACAGATAAGAATGTTTTATGTGCATTACACAACATGATTTTGACGATTTATAAGGGTTTAATCTCACTGAGTATGCTCGCGTACTCACACCTCGTCATTTATATTTTTCAGGCTAAGGAAACGACGAACTGGACAAGCAGAAGATGAATACATACTCCCAACACGATGAAGTTCTAAAGAATAAAAGATGTCTCCGTAATTGTTATTATTTTTACGAAACACTTGATGTTCTTCAACAAACGTAATTTCAACGGACTATGTCCGAATAATTGATTTCCCATGTTTTTGTAAAATTATACTGATGTTTGAATAAACGAGTTTTATTGAGGATTTACTGAATAAAACGCTTCCGCAAATACTCCGAATTTATATAAAATTTTTTTAAGGAAAAATGAGCTGTGTAACGTTCTTTTTAATTAAGAAAGTCAGGGCATTACAACAACAGTCTTGAATTATCCGAATAATACAACAGTAAGCAAGAATTTCCATCAGATATTACACCGACCCTATGTTATGCTCCCCAAAACCTGAATGCAATACAGACATCCACCCCCTGATTACTACGGGGTTAGCAAAATTCCACTATTTTGCTAGTGCAAGTACAAAGTGCAAATACAAGTCATACAAATCATGTTCCAAGAATAATAATAACCAGGAATCCTCAAGGATTTCAAACATAACGAAAATATTTCCCGAGGCAAGAGTTTGAGTAAAACTTTCCAAATTCGAAAGGTCACAAATCACGAGAATAATTTGTAAAATGGTTTTAAATGCCCTCGGGAGTTTTAACGGAAAATAATTTAGGATTTTCGAATCCTTCTCTTTCCAAAACAACAGGGGTCACAGCCCAAATATTTGCTTTCTCAAATAAAAACCATCAACACACGTGTCCTCGACGGGCATAAAGCCAACAAAACATAGCCACCGAAGATACGAAATCTGGGTAACACATCCAAGGTACTCGACCTGGGAAAACACATCCAAAATCATATACATAACACCATGAACACATGCCACGTCATCTCACAGTTAGATCAATCACTTGTTGTCTCCTGACCACATGATCGCATGCCATGTATCACCGTAGGTATTCTTAGGCGCTCACGGTTGGATCAATCACTTGTTGCATCCTGACCACATGATCACAAGCCATGTGTCACCGTAGTTTTCTTAGGCTCTCACGGTTGGATCAATTACTTGTTGCATCCTGACCGCATGATCACATGTCATGTATCACCATAGACCCCGCCCATATCCACACATTCACACATAACATAGTACACCAATGATATCTAAACAATTCATCCAGAGGCATCAAACACTTAGCACGACATAATGTCAAACCACAATGTACCGAAATGAGGTAATATATGTACATACGCATCATCAAGTGCAACATCAACACCAAATATATCCATAGGATTCACTTAATAATTTGCGAAATACACCGTTCGCAAAATACACATGGGGTTTTGAAAGAGAGCCTTCAACGAGGCTAAACCGAATCTTTTGAAAGTTCATTTCAAATAAATAAACAAACACACCAAGACGATTACCAATCATCATATCCACAAAACAAGAAATGTATGAACAAGGTACTTGCCTCAAGTAATCACAAACGCGGAGAATCGACCAAAGTGAGGCGACACGAACCGAATACAAATCCGACGGCTCCATTGAACACCAATCCACGACAATAAACTATGAACGACAATAACAACAATGAAAATGAATTCCATAGCACGACCCAAAGCTGCTGAATTAAAGGAACAAACGACGAAAGTGCAAGGGTTTCCCCCAAAACGGCCAAGAACACGAATCGACCCGACAAAAACATTAAAATGGAAATTCCAAACCGTGGACTATGATCAACATGATTAGATAACAACAATAGAACCAACAATCTTGGATTAAAATCACGAAATCAAGACAAACCCCTGAATATCACAAATCTAGGATTTTAGGAAATATCTTGATTCACCAAAAAAAGAACGATTGGTAGATGATTAGATGATAATGAACACGAGGAATTCCCACCGAGATGATTACCATCATCAAAGCCCGATGAAAACTTGTTCTTCAGCCACCCAGATCACCAAAAGCCGAAGGAAGAAGAAATGGGATGAAAAATCCCGATTCTGGGTCAATTCCTAATTATATATAGCAAAAAGGAGCTAGCGCACGTTAAGGACGAAACCTAATGTACGCTAGATGATTAACATACATGAGATGAAAGCCCTTATGTACGTAAGAGTTATCCAGACTCCTCGGTCTGAAATCCTGCTCGCGCTTGCGTACTGTTGTATCGAGATTTATCCACCTCGACAGGCGATCGACAACAAGGTCGAGCGACTGAGTCCACACCAATCAAACTTTGGCTAACTCGCCTAAACGAAAGTACCAGACCACCGTCAGGTACCTAGCGATCAACTCCCAAGGCGATCGCCCTTTGGCATCCGACGATCGACTCTAGTGCCCGGCTAAGGACAACCGGCCTATGCCACGAACAGAGACGATCGTCCGTCAAAGTCATCGAAGACTGGATCTCAGAACAGCACCCACGTGCAGATCCACAAAAGGCGCTGACAGACAAGACCTTTGACTCCAGCCTGTCACCTACCTCACCTATTGACAATTCCGCCGAAAGTAACGAAGTGGGACCGCCCGTGACAGCGACTGAGGATACGTGCAGGCTCCCCATTGGACCGTACAGCTGGCTGCCAGCAGCAGCTGCGGACTTTAAGGGAACAAGCCCATGTGCTAAAAGACGATCGCCCGATTATTATAATACAGCAAAGGCGATCGCCCGGCACATCCAAGTCCTATAAATAGAGAACCTCCTCCTACTGGAAAAAGGTTCCGAACTCATTCTCTTACATTCTGAATTCATTCACGGAAATACAGAAGAACATACATACCATCAAGCTCCCAGCTTTCTCGCCGGAATCCATCTCAGGATTTCTCTCTCCGAATCTCTCTTCCAGAAGACGATCGGCAGAGGCAAGAAGTCTCAACAAGGCAGATTCCAAGAGATTCATAAGCCCAGGAGCTCGAGCATACTGCTAAGATACGCCGTGAGAGACGGTCGATCTCTCACCGCCGCCACAGTTCATCCCCGTTGTTACAAGAACTCACAGAGCATCACATCTGGTTCTTCCGGCAATCGACACGCTCACTAGCTAAGATAACAAGAATCTTTACACTCATTGTAATTGTATTCTTACATTAGTACTTGTATCCCCGAATATTAGTATTAATAATATCTCGCGAGAGCATTCAAGCCCGGGACTAACAACCCAGACAAATCTTGTATTATTTATCTTTCTCACGGAAGTGTTCTCGCATTTGTTTGCTATCCATCCATTCCAGCAATATCTATCTCCGGATAATATTTTGGGTAGCAACAATTGGCGCTAGAGGAAGGGCATCTATACCTTCATTTTTCATTCCTACCGTCCTGAAGAACACTCACTGTTCTCGGGGCATATACTTGAAGTGACACTCACTGCTCTTCAAAGAAAACCTTCAGAATCATGACATCCGCCGGTACATCGAAGAGAGCCACTCTACGAACCGCCGGACACCATATCCCGGATCAATCCGAACCCCAGCCGACGACCGGGGGAAGCCGCGGCAACGCGAGACTCTCGATCCCGCACCTGAGGGATGGCCCCAAGCTCTCACTCGACCAGTTCCAAACCGAGGAACAGATCGAGGAGGCTATGGCCATCCTAGAGGAGTGACGGAGAGCATGCGTGTCGCCCGCAATAACTCCCTCGATCGTCCGCCGCATGGGAAAACAGAAGTTCAATGGGCTACGGGTCGAGAGATTGTCAGAAAGCCCTAATTCGCGAGAAAAGACTCTCGCACGATCGGACGGATCCGTATTCAATCGCTTGGGGCGCGACCCATCCTGGCGACCGGGGCATTCTGTTTCCAACCACGAAAAGACGGAATCTGAATCCGTCACCAGGAGTTCAGCCTACCCAACTCACGGCGACGCAGCGCCTGTCGACTCCCGCCCCGATCGCCAGGGGATCAGTACTCGATCGCCTCGGCTCCCGCTCCGAGCGCCGAGCCGCAAGCAGCCAGGCCATGGCGATGGCCGCTATACAACGCCAGCTCGACGAGATGAAAGCACTCTTGGACACTGGGGCAAGCGCCAGTAGAAAGATCACTGGGCCGACCGAGCCACTCGCGGTCCACATCGAGCTTGCCCCCGTGCAACCAACGATCGCTCCTCCCAAAACACCTCTGTATGAAGTGAGATCGGACCCCGAAACCCACCTGAGTAAATTACCAATCTACATGACTGGGTGTGGGGCATCTGATGCAACCAAGTGCCGGATCTTCCCATTAACATTGGGCGAGCTGGCCCATAGGTGGTACGCCTCACTACCACCACGATCGATCATATCCTTTGAGAAACTGGCGAATGACTTTACATCATATTTCGCCACCAAGGTCGCCAGACCAGAGGGCCCCCACCGCGTGATGAAAATCAGGCAGGGGAAAGATGAAACCGACGCATATTACATCGACCGAGTAGACGAAATCATCCTCACCGGCAAACCCGTCAATGACGAGCTCGCTCTCTATTCGGTCCGGGGGGGATTCTACTGTCATTCACCCATGTTTAGACATCTCACCAAGGATATTCCCCCAACCTACGCGATCTTCCGCGCTAAGGCTGCCGACTTTCTGGCCAGGCAACGGCTACTCACCCTCCACCTAGGCGAGAAAACGCCACCTCCTGCCCGAAAGATGGCGATCGCTAAAACAAATAAGGCGATCGCCAGGCCAGACGGAGATCTCAAGGCCTTCGAGGACATGGAGGCCCATCTCCTCCATACGTTCAACCGAACTCCGGCGCACATTTTCTAGGCCATCAAGGGGCACGAACCGATAAACAAGCCAAAGGCGATAAGGGACCACGGTCACCTGGACAACAATCAATATTGTGCCTACCATAAGAGTCCCGGCCACAGTACCAACCAATGCCGCGACCTCCTCAAACAGCTCTGGAGATTGTTCGAGGAGGGCAAGTTGGACAGCTTATTGGCTTAGCCGAAGCCCCTATCAATCTCTATACATGATCGTCCGAGTCGAACACAAACAGGATGGGAAGCTCATACCAGCCGACCCCTAGATCAACCTCAGCGATCGTCTCTACATGCTTCAATCAAGAGAAGGGAACCTCGGAAGTCTCTCCCCGATCTCCCTCCTCATTGAAGAAACTGGAGGACTCGTTCGCCATCTACAGTTCACCATCTAACGTGATGAACTAAGGCACGAGATCGCCTCCCCCGCACAACGTACACCATCGAAGGTCGGCATCTACATGACGATCCGAGGTAGAAGAGTGCAGCCATGGTCCTGGTGGTCGATGGAACCGTCTGCTTAGGCCATGCAAGGTCCCTTTGGGCCAAGATCGCCCGCCCTTCGTTTGAATACGAGGCCGGCGTAGTCTGAGGGCCCTCCAAAACTAATCAGTGGACACGATCGCCCGCCCGCAAAGTTTCATCATTCAACATGGTGAACCCGGACAATGCGATGCGTCACTACCCCCGTCTCAACGTACACCGTCGAGGGTTGCCATCGTCATGGTGACCCGAGGTGGAAGCAGAGCTAACAAGCCGCGGGCATGGAGTTGAATCATCCGACGCTGCCCCGCGCAAGGACTCCTCTAGACCAAGACCGCGCGCCCTTCGTTTAAATACGAGGCGAGGCGCAGCCTAATAGAGGACCCTCACAATAAAATGAGTCACGAGACAGACAATGTCGTTCGCCCAAAAGACATGGTGATGGAGTCGGTCCATCGAACTCCGCGATCGTGCACGGTTCCTCAAGACGGACGACCGTCCTCGAGGATTCGACAAAATTGAAGACCGCTCACTCAACGAATTATTTTCATCCCCTTACTTCACTAAGTGAATAAAAACAAGGGGAAAGAGTGCGGACTACCTAAATGACGATCGTCCCTATTCAACCACATACGGAGATCGCCATTTTTCAGATGTTGTGCAGTGATCGAATTTGTTGTAAAAGTTATCTTTATGAGTTTATCAATTCATTTGGAACTACCCTCGCAATGATCTCTCTTCACACATTTGTACGAAGTCAAAAAAAGACTCAAAAATAGCATTCATTCAAGTGATAAGTCAGAAAATCAAACATTCATTTCATTGCTTGATGGATCAAAATACGTGGTCGCCCGAAGGCCAAAATGCTACAAAGAGAAAACTACAAAACTACGAGGCAGTAAGCTAAAACAAACAAAAGAAAAAGATAAAGTGCCTCAGGCCCCTGCCTAGCATTCGCCTCCAGTCTCCGGAACGGCCTCCCCACCCTCCAGAGCGTCGGGATGAACAAGGTTAGCCGGAGTCGGATACTAGCTCAAATCCACGCCGATATCTGCAAGATCCAAGATCGGAAAGGAGAAAGCTGAATGGAGAGGATGCTCCAACGCATACGCTTTGAAGTTCTCAGCAAGAGGCCCGACCTCCAAACCTCCCTTCTTAGCTACTCGGATCGAGTCGGCGAACGCCATATAATAGGCGAACTCGCTGACAAACTCCAAGTTTTGAAAGTGATCAGCCTTGGTCGCCTCTACCTCTCTTTTCAGCTCCGCCATCGCCTGTTGCGACCCTTGGAGCTCGGCCTCCCTCGCAGCTACCTTCTCCCTCGACTCCGCCCGCTCGCTAGTCAACCGAGCGATCATCACCTTCTGACGATCGGCCTCCTCCTCAGCAACCTTCTGCGCCCGGACGGCATTCATCATCCTGTCCCGAAATCGATCAACCGCCAAATGAGACATTTCGGTTTCCTTCCTCGACAGCTCAAGCTCTTGGCTCGCCCGCTTGGCTGCCTCCAAAGAGTCCTTCTCCATTGCCACGATCTTAGCGGCGAACTCGGTGTTCTCTTTCCGAGCCACCTCGAGATCCGCCTGCAGGCGGATAGTGGAAGGTCGCCTCTCAAACTCCTGCGCAGCCTGGACAGCCATGGTCGCCGTCTGGAGAGAAAGGGCGAGAACAGCCTGCATCGTACTACCCGATCGCGGACGAGCGATCGCATCTAGATCGGTCGTCCAGGCCTTCGGTAGAGCAGAAGCGGCCTTGCTGACGTATTGCGGGATGTCACAGGACTGGCGAGGAGATCGGCTGGCTAAGAAATCCAACACCATCGGCGGGCAAGATGGATCTGTGCGACGGATCCTACACCAAAACAACAAAATTAGCACAACTCCTACGCAAATGACAAGTTTTAACTCAGTAAGCAGTCTACCTCTCGGCTCTCTCAGGATCGCGACCGAAGTATGGCTTCCCTCGAGGGGTCTCAGCTTCGGCGATCGCCATCTCCCGCAGGAAAGCCGCGGAGGGAGTAGACTCTTTCTCCAGAGGAACAACGGTGATTGGAGGCGCGGCGATCGGCACCTCACTGGCAGGGGCGGAAACTGGAGTTTCTCCCGACCTTTGCCGTTTGCGATTTGTCCGAAGCCCCTCCTCCCGAACTTCCTCCTCGGCCACGATCGGCTCCACGCGAGGCTCCGCCTCCGGGATGATAGGTACCGCCACAGGAGGAGCCCGCGATGACTTCGTCTGACGGAGGCGACCCAAAACTCTGGGGTTCGACATGGCAATCTCCGGTGGGGGCTCCACAAAGCGGGGAAAGCGAACCTCTGCGATAAGAACAATCAAGCCAGAGTTAGTCACATTCCTCCGAAAGGATGATCGCCCAGCAAATGGAGATCGTAGAAATTCATACCTCAGACCGAGAGATGTCTCGGAAAACGGAGTACGCGAGCGGACAACCGACGACTCTCCTTGTTGAGCCTGTTAGCGTCCAATTCGTCGTCCGGCAAGCTTCGTATCCGCTCCCAGACGACCAGGAAATCGAAAGGTAGCTCCTCGATCGCCGGAATGTGGAAACCTGCAAAAACAAATTCAAATTAGATCAGTTCAGAACATATCCGAACTAAGGGAGAGTCTGAACCCTTACCGGGATGTCTCTCCCGAAAACCAGTGGGAATCTCCAGCTGGCCAGTGGGATTGTCGCTCGCGGAGGCCTTCCAGGCACCGGCGACCCAGAACCACTTTGCCGGATCGCCCCGCGCCTTGTTCGGGACTCCAAGGATCACCCGACTGGATCGACCTTGTATCTGATAGCCTCCAACCGACCCTTTCTGAGCCGTCAGCTTGAACAGGTGGTTCATCTCCGACGGCGAAGGAAGTCGGTATAGTCTGTGACCGCCGAACAAGGTGAGGGTACACATTATCTGGAGCCACACATTTGGCGTCAGCTGGAGAGGCGCCACGTTCTAGGCAGCCAATAGATGGGAGACAGCGAACGACAAGGGGAATCGCAACCCTGCCTCCATGATCGCTTCATTCACAGCGACCAACCCCTCTGGAGGCTGATCAGCTATCTCATTCTCGGCCGGCACAAAGAGATCCACATCTGAGGGGATATGAAACCTCGTCCTCCAGACGGCCAGATCCTTCCTGGTCGCCGAACTCCTGATTTGGCCAAGCGACCACAGAGATCGCTGAGCAGCCCTAAATAGCGATCGCTTGGGAGGTTGATAAGGGTGAGAGATCGAGTACGCCCTGAAATCAAATCTTGGAGATGGACCGGCCAACCCCTCCATAATCTCAGCAAATGCCTCATAAGCCCGGCCAAAGGCATTGTGCCGCTCCCAGTAGGCCCTGACCGCAAGATCTCTCTCCATCTGCGAGCGCCTATGTTCAACGGCCGCTTCCTTAGCCACGTCAGCCTCGTTGAACAGCGCCTCCACCTCCGCAGGGTCAATTCCGGCCCGAATAGCCTCAGCAGCCGTCTCCAGATGAAATCCAGCGGTGGATCCTCCCCGGACATCATAAGTCCCAGCGGCGGAGGAAGTGCCCACTCCGTATGAAGAAGATGTTCCAGCCATTGTTGAAGAAAAGAGGCGGAAAGGAATGTTCGTCTTACCCAAAGATGAAATCGAACGACGATCGGCACTAAGATCTTCAGAAAAATCTTCAGCAAGTCCTTCTTTCTCCAGTAAGTGCGCGTGAGAATGAAGACTGCAACACTGCGCCCTTTTATAGGAGATGGCAGGGACTCATTTGCAATAAGGGAGAATCTCAGGGGTCGGATCTCAAACCTCGCAATTAAGACTCCCTTGAAACCCGCGTACGCGTCTTTTCAAGGACGCGTCAGTCGAGGAGTCATTAATGACCGTCGGTCTACCCCAACAGGAACTCGACACGTGTCCCAGTGACTATTCCGCATCCGCTGCAATTTCCCGCTCATTTCAGCGACCTACCAGGTCGTCCAAATTCAGAATCTATCAGCTCAAAGACGATCGCCAGTTCAGTGAAACACAGGGTCGCTCGTCGAAGTCCAGCGATCGCCAGCAGAACCACCTCACCCCACGTTTCCAACATAGGAGCGAACTGGGGGGCAATTGTTGTATCGAGATTTATCCACCTCGACAGGCGATCGACAACAAGGCCGAGCGACCGAGTCCACACCAATCAAACTTTGGCTAACTCGCCTAAACGAAAGTACCAGACCACCGTCAGGTACCTAGCGATCAACTCCCAAGGCGATCGCCCTTTGGCATCCGGCGATCGACTCTAGTGCCCGGCTAAGGACAACCGTCCTATGCCCCAAACAGAGACGATCGTCCGTCAAAGTCATCGAAGACTGGATCTCAGAACAGCACCCACGTGCAGATCCACAAAAGGCGCTGACAGACAAGACCTTTGACTCGAGCCTGTCACCTACCTCACCTACTGACCATTCCGCCGAAAGTAACGAAGTGGGACCGCCCGTGACAGCGACTCAGGACGCGTGCAGGCTCCCCATTGGACCGTACAGCTGGCTGCCAGCAGTAGCCTCGGACTTTAAGGGAACAAGCCCATGTGCTAAAAGATGATCGCCCGATTATTATAATACAGCAAAGGCGATCGCCCGGCACATCCAAGTCCTATAAATAGCGAACCTCCTCCTACTGGAAAAAGGTTCCGAACTCATTCTCTTACATTCTGAATTCATTCATGGAAATACAGAAGAACATACATACCATCAAGCTCCCATCTTTCTCGCCGAAATCCATCTCAGGATTTCTCTCTCCGAATCTCTCTTCCAGAAGACGATCGGCAGAGGCAAGAAGTCTCCACAAGGCAGATTCCAAGAGATTCATAAGCCCAGGAGCTCGAGCATACTGCTAAGATACGCCGTGAGAGACGGTCGATCTCTCACCCGCCCACGCTTCATCCCCGTTGTTACAAGAACTCACAGAGCATCACATCTGGTTCTTCCGGCAATCTACACGCTCACTAGCTAAGATAACAAGAATCTTTACACTCATTGTAATTGTATTCTTACATTAGTACTTGTATCCCCGAATATTAGTATTAATAATATCTCGCGAGAGCATTGAAGCCCGGGACTAACAACCCCAGCAAATCTTGTGTTATTTATCTTTCTCACGGAAGTGTTCTCGCATTTGTTTGCTATCCATCCATTCCAGCAATATCTATCTCCGGATAATATTTTGGGTAGCAACACGTACATAATGAAGGCCTCACAACGTACGTAAGGAAGCATCACTAGCGTACACTACACATATGGTAGCGTGCGATAACGGAATACTCTAGTACCCACTGGTTCTGAGTTTGATATACGATAGCGTGCGCTAAGGAAATCCATTAGCGCGCGCTAATGCATCCAGAAACTGCAACAGTAGAGTTCTCAAAATGGGTACAACGACGGACTCCTCCGATCCAAATATCAATTTCAAGATACACACGGAAAGCTCTAGAATAAGATCATGCTAAGAGCTTGAGCTCTAATCGAACTCACACGTGACCATGAAAAGGGTCGAGACAACAAATACGAATGCAGATACCCACAACCTTGGGAAATTACAAAATGGCCCAAAATGCCCGAAAATCACGATACGTGATCGAATAGCCAAACCAAAGTTCACAACACGTCTAACAAAGTTAAACGGACTTAAGTGAAACTCGAAACAACAGTTTCGAACAAGTTTCGCAAAAACCAAACTTAAGTGCGGAAAAGTCGCTAAGAAGCACCGAACCCAATCAAACGACACCGAAACAAACTCGGATGTCAAAAAGTGCAGAATTAATCATTCTCATAATGACGAAACGGTCACAAGCGAGCCGTTAAAATAGAACCCTGGCAAAAAAATAAATTTACCGAAAATCGAAATCGCAGATATTACATACTACCCTCCTTAAAAGAAGTTTCGTCCCGAAACTTAAAACAAGTAGGGAGGAGAAATATCCCACCAGGAACACCACAACGGGGTACATAAGAACCGTGTAACTTACACCCATCGGCGAAACATTACAAGAAACGCAAAGAAATATACGGCGTGAAATCACGCTCAACGACAACCATCACAATATCACAGGCAGAGACATAATAAAACCAAAAAGTGTCAAGTGTCATCAAATAGATAGCACAATCAAGTCAATTATCCGAAAAATCACAAAACAGGAGGTACTTATTACAAGAAAACATGCACAGTCAAGAAAATAGATAATAAACACAAAACGATCTGCAAGGACAACCACAAACAATTCGGACTACGCCGTAATTCCCAAAACCCACACTAGGCATCTCCATGTCCTCTAGGAGCAGAGACGGAAACTCGATCCCCAAACCTCTCAGCTACCGTCTCGCAATGCATGGCTCGGTGACCCACCTGGCCGCACTCGAAACAGCTGACGAATGGTGAACGACAATTCTTCGCGGTATGGCCCGCTCGACTGCAGTTATAACATGTCTTCGTGCTGCTCACATTACTCACTGCAGGGGTACTACTCCTCTGTTCACGCGATCGAGGAACCTTCTTAGGATGACGACACGAAGTCCCAGCCTCATGGGGCCCACTCCCCTGATTTCCTGAAAAGTTCCCAATAGTTTTCTGTTTCTTTGATTCCAACATATGCTCAATCGATGCTACAGATAGCTCATAGGCTAACACCCTATTCTGATACTATCTCAGTATAGTACAAGTGAGAACCGCCATGTACTGAAGAATCTCCAGCTTCATTCGCCTACTAAAATGACAGATCTTATCTTCCTCTATTCTTACCTGATCCTGCACATAGCTGAGCTGTTTGCTAAAATCAATAATAGCTTGAGACAGCAGTATATCTTGCGGTATCGCCGAAAATAATTCATTAATCCTCTGATTTCTGATCGATTCCAGACAAAACTCATCTCTCATGAATCTTTGGAACTCTGCCCACGTGACAGCACGATCTCGAGGCTTAACAGCCTCCCACCAACTAGCGGCATCCTTGTCAAGAAGATACTGAGCGACTGGAAACCTATGTTCTTCTGGACAATCAACTACCTTGAATAGCTTTTCCAACTGAAAAAGCCAACCATCCCATCCCAATGCATCTGCGGCACCAGCAAAACAAGGGGGATTCATACGAACCACTTCTCGAAGCCACTGATTTGCGCTAATATTCTGGGTCGCATCTGTATTATGTTGAACTGCTTGAGTTAACTGAGTCATTTGTGCAGCTACCTTCGGAAAAATAGTAGCAACGCCAATACCAACACCATCCCCGGTAGTATGATCCTGATCACGCATCTGGTCGAGACGAACACGACCTCTGCCCCCTCGGCATACTGAATAAGTAACCACTCAGCACCACAGAAAATCATAACCCATAACACATACCACGATTACCATCGTAAGGCAACACACATACGAAAATCACAACAGGGACGGCATCATTCGACAATTTCAACAGCCCGAACGATAACCAACACACAATTACAAAACATCATGAAATAATCACATATGTAACAATCATACAAACCTAAGCTCTAACAGCTCGCACAAGTGCGATAACACGTAAATCACCACGAAACGACAAACATTTAATAACAACATCACAACTCTCACAGAGGGCTAACACAACGAATGCATGTCGAACGGCTCCACACCACCAATACAATCATAATTTGGAGGGCCAACACCCTAACAACAATGCTAACATCATACACACATTCCCTGACCGCAAACAAGAATGATAAGTTTTAAAAATGACAACCACCCTTTTTGAAAATAATTTGGAAACACTAGTTGATCTTAAGTATCACATTTCAAGAAAGTAATACAAACAGCGTCATCGAGGTTTTGAAAAACCGTCTTGCGCTTGACAAAAATGAGGACATCTTTGTTTAAGTTAAAAACTTTCAGAATTTTCGACCTTCGGGTCTAATCAAATGCATTTCTAAATTACTGAGAATATCTCAAAGTATTTTGGTTCTCAAAGAAGAATAATTTTGAAACATGTAGTTGCGCTAGTAGGCGCCTTGAAAATATAATCCATTTTATACGCCTCGAAGTTTATTGTCTAAGATACTTAAGACTTGCAAAAATTCATTAGGCCAGAATGCCCAAAAACTTACACGTATTAACATTCGCTTACACATCTCATAGTTCATGCATCAAATCGTTTCAAAATCCAAAACCAAACATGTCTTTTTCCGGAAAACAAACAGTCAAATAATCACAATTTTCCTAGGACCGGGGCGAAACCATTGATCCCATTCGAGGCCTCTAAGGACCCTCCTGAATTATCAATAATCATAAATCAAATCACGTACAGGCATTGCCTAGGACCGGGTGAAGCCACTGGTCCCATTCGTACGTAAGGAAGCATCACTAGCGTACGATACACATATGGTAGAGTGCGCTAACGGGGTACTCCAGTACCCACTGGTTCTAGGTCTGATGTACGACAGCGTGCGCTAAGGAAATCCATTAGCGCGCGCTAATGCACCCATAAACTGCAACAGTAGAGTTCTCAAAATGGGTACAACGACGGACTCCTCCGATCAAAAAATCAAGTTCAAGATATGCACGGAAAGCTCCAGAATAAGATAATACTAAGAGCTTGAGCTCTAATCGAACTCACACGCAACCATGAAAAGGGTCGAGACATCAAATAAGAATACGGATACCTGCAACTTTTGAAAATTACAAATTGGCCCAAAACGCCTGAAAATCACGATACGTGATCAACTAACCAAACCAAATTTCAAAACACGTCTAACAAAGTTAAACGGACTTACGAGAAACTCGAACCAACAGTTTTGAACGAGGTTCCTAAAAACCAAACTCAAGTGCAGAAAAGTCGCTAAGAAGCACGGAACCCAACTAAACGACACCGAAACGAACTTGGTTTTCAAAAAGTGCAGAATTAATCATTCTCAGAATGACGAAACGGTCACAAGCAAACTGCTAAAACGGACTCCTGACAAAAGGAAATTTACGGAAAATCGAAATCGTTGATATTACAGAAGTAAGGATCGGATGGGAGGGTAAGGTATAGCGAATTTTACCCATCAATGTTGTACTCTTTTCTTTGACCAACGTTTATTTTGCCCCAATGGGTTTTGTTACTTGGAAAGGTTTTTAACGAGGCAACGACACATGCACTGTTTTTAAGATTCCTTGATTGACGAACTAATTAGAGGGAGATGTAGACTTGAGGGGGAGTCTTACATCCACGTCGTAAGTTACACCTTTTTTCCTTAACCGAGGTTCTTTTTTCCCACTGGGTTTTTATCACTTGGAAAGGTTTTTAACGAGGTAACTATACATTTAGCTCATTGATCGATGAATTGATCACGTTCTTGAGCACATTGATCGACGAAATGATCAGTAGAGGTTTTGGCTTAACGAAATTAGCATAACCTATATGTCTGGATGTTGTACTCTTTTTCCTACGATCAATGCATTTTTTTCATGTGGTTTTTGCTTGACGAGGTTTTAACGAGGCAACTTGACATGCTTTGAAGACTCGGCACAAGGGGGGTGTTAAAGTAAATACACATGTGTGCCTTAGTCTATAGGCTATTGGGCTTCTCCCAACTAGTACAGGGCTAGGCCTGTTAGAATGTTCCACAATATGAAATCTCTCCCTATTTAAAGGGACCCTATGAATGAGAATATACATCATCTTCTGCCCTAATTTTTGTCTTGTTTACTTTTACTACAACACGTTATCAGCACATACTCTACAATAGAGCAAGAAAAAAAATTCAATATCCCGCGGCCGAAACCCTAGCCGCCGCCGCTGTAGCCTGTAAAACCCTAGATCGGCAGCCGCTAAATCGCCCCTCCTTCCCCGAATGGATTTTTTCTGAAACCCTAGCACTTCCACTGCCTCCGCCGCTGATTCAAACCAGATCCGACGCAACCCCCTATCAACGGAAAAAACCGACCTCCTTCATATTGCTGCACATGCACATCAGAACCCCACAACCCTAATTCCCACTGCTCAGATCAGACCAGCAACCCCTACGATTCCCATTGATTTCGACCTCTGTTTAGACCACTTCAGATCGCAACTCCTGAACTGGTAAACTATGGGATCAAGGACAATTGGCTGATTGAGGAATCATGAGAGATTGAAGCCATTGGAGGAGAAAATGGATGAGTTGTTAATTAGAACTATGCGATTGTTTCCTCTTCACTAGAAATTGGAATCGTCAACACGACATATGCCAAAGAAAGGATGACCCTTTTTTTTAATTTTTTTTCTTTGTTATTTAATTCTGTAATTGGATTTATTATATTGTTTTTGCATTATTACAAATTTGATTTCTTTTATTTTTTTAATTTATTGCAAGGGATCAAGGATATCTCTAAGGATCCAAGCCGATAAAATTAGAACGAGGAATGCATTATCATTCAAGAAAAAAATTGAAGGTATGCCCTAGAAAAGAATCGTGTCTTTTCTGTAAGGTACATATTTCGAACCCTGCTATTCTCTTTATTTTATAACTAATCATAATTGCGCCATAAGAAACTTATTTGACTACATAATGTGTATAAATATATATATATATATACTAGAAATCTCTCTCTCTCTCTCTCTCTATATATATATATATATATATATATATATATATATATATTGCATGCATCTATAGATATTGCATGCAATTAGGCTACATGATTGGTAGATATTAATGTCTAATTTTTACTGCCTACATAGTACTATGATAACGAAACTTCATGTGTATCGCATTGAAATCATGACTATATCTTAGTTCTAAACAAAATAATCCCAATATTGAATAATTTATCATGGACGAACTCATGATTATGTGAAATATATTCGCTTCATTCTCTTGTTTACGAATATGGCCAATCCAACTCGTTCGAAATTCAACATCTTGGACTCAGAAGGACTTGAGTGCCATAGATGAGATTCTGATATTAAGATGTTAGCGCCACACTTTCTCTTCATACAGACGACGAACCGTTTTAAAAGGTGAAAGAAAGCGCGATGATGTTCTTAGGCGAAATTTAGACCCCAACTTATGGTAGGAATATCTTTAAATGATATCCCCAACGAACTATGGGATGTCCTTAAGGGCCATTTCGAGAATATTGTTTCTCGAGTTGACCGTGCTATGGGACGAAATCCACTTGCTTATTATAACAAGTCAACAATTTCAATAAATATATACTCCGCCTTAAGGTGTGTCTTATTTTTTTTTTGAAAATAAACCCACAGAAGACGACATGATCCAAAAAAAACTTTCCAATTTCCCTACTTAAGTGCTTAGACTAGCGAATCAGTATATGCTAGAGTATGATAATGCAAGGCCTGCCGAGATAAAGCAAATTCTCGAGGCTCGTAATGGCAAAATGAAATGTGGAAAGAACCCCGACGAATAGGGGACTGGTGTTGGAAAGTAAAACGCAGCGGAAGCGAAGTTTGGGAAAATTGATAATGGCGTTTTACGCATCTACGAGCATTAGATCTATTTAGGCATGCTAATTAATTAATTACTAAGATTAATAAGCAATTTAAATATTATTTATTATTTATTAATTAAATATGTTGATTAATTAAAATATCCTAATCTAGATCCAAGATCATAGGATATTACCTTTTGAAGCGCGTTGGTTACTTCCTTCTTGATTGCCTTGTATCTCTACCTTCAGATCTTCTAGAGTATGATCCGCCTTGAACCGGACGTTGTGTGGGCAATGAGCTACCGGATCTTGCTTGGACACCTTATGGATCGGCCGAATTCTTATGCCTCACAACTCTCGATTTTCTTTTCTTCAAGTAATTCCGATATGTAGCAAGAATTAAAGTGTTATCTCAATTGTGGAATCAAAGACACAAGTCAAGATCCACAATTAAACACTTAGAAGAAAAATCGAAATTCCTTGTGCAAGTATGTGATTAAATCGGCCAAGCCCCATAATGTCCTATTTATAGGCTCTTGGACTACTACTAGGGATCTAAAGGAGGATTATGGAAGGACTCCCAATTAATTCATCTTACCTTATTAGGACTCTTCCTAATATATGATGAATCAATTAATATCAACTTAGTCCACTAAAAAGTTGATATTGCACTTCCTACCAAAATCCCAAATTACGAAATTGGGCTCCTTATTAAATATATTATTTCCCGTGTTTAAGATATCGAATGTCCATTAATTAATTATAAGCTACCGACGACTTTAATTAATTAATATCTTATCCAAGAGTAGTACCACTCGAACCTTATTATTATATCGGAATTAAATCCACCTGCAGGGTTTAATATAATAATCATTATCGAGCTCCTCAAGGGGACATCATCAACCCGCACGAGTCGGGACACGATTTCTAGTAATAATAATAATTGTCGTATAAACAATATTATTGCCCAAGATACGAGGCTTATTGAGTCGATCATTTTGACTCTCACCTATGGTAAATCAAAGCAATAATTATTATAAATACACAATTAAATATTATATACTTAGAATTAAGAAATAATAATTATCCGAGATTTACGTTCTTCTTACAGTCAGTACAGAAGACACTATCTCACCTCGATCCTGTTCAACGTATACAAATACGCTAATATATGCTAATAGTCAAGACCAACTATTCTCAAGCATACACTACAACCCTTTATATAATTTGTCTAATAATTATATAGGTTGTGAACTATTATATTATTTTATAAGGCACTGATAATGTGATCTTCCGTGTGACACCAACACACCACATTATCTACAATATAAAATAATTAGACATTTCATTTGCATAACCATAACGTGAATTAATATGCAAATCATGTGATTAAGTGTAATTAATATCCTCATAGGTAGTAACAGGGAAATTGGGTAATACAAGCATAAAGTATGCTTTGCAGTATACAATCCTAACAATCTCCCACTTATACTCAAAGCATGCTTTTAAGTATACTACTCTATTACATAGTCTCTCATTTCTCCCACTTATACTCAAAGCAATGCTGTCATACACCGTAATCCCATTCCTTCCACATGCCTTTCAAAAACTTTTGAAGGTAGGCCTTTCGTGAAAGGGTCAGCAAGATTATCTTCCGATGCAACCCTGGCTACAACTACGTCTCCTTCCTTTACGAAGTGTCGTATGATGTGGTACTTGCGGTTAATATGTTTACTTGCCTGATGGGATCGTGGTTCCCTTGAATTTGCGACTGCACCAGTATTATCACAATAAAGTGTAATACCCTCTGGCAAATCGGGAATCACATCTAAGTCCTGCAGGAAGTACTTGAGCCACACTGCCTCCTTGGCTGCCTCAGAGGCTGCCACGTACTCGGCTTCCATGGTAGAGTCCGAGATGCATTTACCTTCACACTCCTCCAACTAATGGCTCCACCTCCCGTGCTAAACACATAACACGAAGTAGACTTGGACTTTTCTTTGTCCGATGAAAAATGCAGTCGGTGTAACCCACCGGAAGCAGTCGTCTGATTGATATACAAGCATGTACTCCCTAGTCCTTCTCAGGTACTTGAGTATGTGGCAGCGGCAATCCAGTTGTCACAGTCCTGGTTTGGTGATATCTAGCAGCCATGCCCACTGCATGACAGATATCTGGTCTAGTGCAAAGCATAGCATACATGAGACTCCCCATAGCAGATGCATAATGGACCATCTTCATGTCATCTATCTCCTTTTGTGTCTTAGGACACATGTTTTTAGATAGTTGAATTCCATGTCTGTAAGGTAGAAAACCTTTCTTGGAATTCTCCATGCTAAACCGCTTCAGCACTGTATCGATATAAGATGCCTGGGATAAGCACAACATCCTTTTCTTCCGATCAGGAAAGATCCTGATTCCAAGGATGTGTCCTGCTTCTCCTAGATCCTCCATATCGAACTGCTCAGATAGCCATACCCGTACGTCCGACAATTCCTTCACGTTGTTTCCAATCAGAAGGATATCGTTTACATACAGTACAAGAAACACCAACACGTTTCCATCGCATTTCTTATACACACAACTCTCACTCGGACATTGAACGAATCCATATGACTGGACAACTTCGTCAAAACGAGTGTTCCAAGATCTAGATGCTTGCTTAAGTCCATAAATGGATTTCTTAAGTTTGCACACCAAGTGCTCTTCTCCTTTAGCAATGAATCCCTCTGCTTGGCGCATATAGATTTCCTTGTCTAGACTCCCATTCAAGAATGCAGTCTTGACATCCATATGCCAAATCTCCAGATCCAAATGCGCAGCTATAGCTAAAAGAATCCGGATTGACTTAAGCATGGCTACCGGCGAAAAGCTTTCATCATAATCGATACCCTCTTTCTGAGTGTAACCTTTTGCAACAAGCCTCGCTTTGAAGGTTTCAACCTTCCCGTCACGTCCTTTCTTTCGCTTGTAGACCCATTTACTCCCAATGGCTTGTACACCATCAGGTAGCTCTACTAGCTCCCACACTTGATTGGAATCCATAGATCCCATTTCTGATTCCATTGCTTCTTGCCAGGAGTCAGCATCTTTATCTTGGATTGCCTCCTTATAGGTCCAGGGAACTGATTCATCTTCGTCTGGGATTGAGTCCGAAGACTTTCCCACGCCTATGAATCGTTCGGGATGACAAACAACCCTCCCACTACGACGAGGCAAATCCTGAGTTGGTGTAAAAGTTTCAGAATCGACACGTGGTGCAGTGTTAGTTGGCGCCTGTACGATTGGTATAGACGGAGTCTCGCCCCTCAGCTCTTCCTGAATTATCTCGCTCATGGGCTTGTGACTAATCATATAATCCTCTTCCAGAAATCGGGCATTGGTGCTAACAATGACCTTCTGATCCTGGGGACTATAGAACAAGCCACCCTTCGTTCCCTTAGGGTATCCTACAAACACTCGCACTTCTGTACGAGATGCCAATTTATCAGCTTCCTTATTCAGCACATGTGCTGGAGTACCCCAAATCCGAACATGTCCTAGACTGGGCTTACGCCTACTCCAAAGTTCTGTGGGTGTTTTTGGAACTGATTTCGAAGGCACCAGGTTTAGAATGTACGCCGCTGTTTCTAAGGCGTATCCCCAAAAAGAAATAGGTAAATATAAATAACTCATCATTGATCTAACCATTTCTAAAAGAGTCCTATTCCTTCTTTCACCCACACCATTTTGTTGTGGAGTTCCCGTCGCGGTGAGCTGGGACGAAATCCCCTCATTCGCCAAGAAATCCAAAAACTCTCCACTAAGGTATTTGCCACCACGATCAGATCGTAGCGACTTGATACTCTTCCCATGACGCTTCTCCGTTTCAGCCTTGAAGTCTCTGAACTTGTCAAAGGCTTCAGACTTACGTCGCATCAAATAGATGTATCCATATCTCGAATAATCATCTATAAACGTGATGAAGGATTCGAAACCACCCCTAGCCTGGATATTCATTGGACCACATACATCCGTATGAACCAATTCTAACACATCCTGAGCACGGTTTCCCTTGGTTTTAAAAACCCTTTTAGTCATCTTACCTTCGAGACAGGATTCACAAATTGGAAATGACTCAACTTGGAGATCATCCAATGGGCCATCATCTACCAATATTTGAATCCTTCTAAGGTTTACATGTCCTAACCGTAAATGCCACAGATATGTTTGGTTTATGCTTGAAGGTTCTTTTCTCTTTTTAGGTTTAGACAAAGAGTTAAGTGATTTATGCATAGGAGTTTGTGCATTATTAACAATATATAGTCCATCATTAAAAGTACCTCTGCAAATATATTCACCGCTTCTTTTCTTAATAATGGCATCATCATCAAAAGAAACTGAATAACCATCGCATTTTAATTTAGAAACCGAAATTAAATTCATTCTAAAATCCGGTACTAATAATACATTATTGAGAACTAATAATTTATCATTAATCTTCAACTGCACGACTCCCACTGCAACAGCCATAAGCCTGGAATAATCGCCCCAGTTGATGGTAATCTCGCCCGCACTAAGCTGCTTGGTTACCTGAAAACCATGCGAGTCAAAGCAAACATGATCAGTGGAGCCTGAATCAACTATCCACGAAGTGGAAGAACAAGCTGCCAAACATGTTTTGACTACTAGTGCACGAGACATACCTTTCTTAAGAGCAGGGCAGTCCGCTTTAAAATGTCCTTTCTGACCGCACTTGTAGCACTTTCCCTTTCGCTTTTTGTTCGCCTCGGGATGAGGAGCCTTCCTTTTCACCTTGATGGTTGCCATTTGCTTCTGGCCAACCTGCTTTTTCTTCTTTCCCCATTGGGGTTTGGAAGAAGTAGCACCGGTTGCCGCAAGAATCTGATGATAACCTTGTTTGAAGAGACCTTCAGCAGACTGAAGCTCTGTCAGAAGTTCCGCCAAACTATATGTCCTACGGTTCATATTGTAGTTAAGGCGGAACTGCTCAAAGCTTCTAGGTAAGCTGCCTAAGATAATATCGACCTGCATTTCCGCATCGATAGTAGCCCCCAGTATGCTCAGTTCGTTCAAATGAGACATCATTTTTAGAACATGATCCCTCACTGCAGTCCCTTCAGACATTTGGGTTGTCATCAATACCCTCATAGCATTTTGTCTAGCCGCCCGGTTCTGATGACCAAACATCTCGGTGAGACTTTTCATCATTTCCGCGGCTGAACCCATCGTCTGATGCTGATGCTGCAATACATTTGTCAGTGAAGCCAAAATGTAACAGCGAGCCATCTCATCAGACTTTTTCCATTTTCGGAATTCAGCCAACTCTTCGGGAGTGGCATCCGGTTCTGGTTCTAGAGGGCTCTCCTCGATTAAGACAAACTTATGCCCCTCGTGATCGGGACAATGTCAAGATTTCTTTTCCAATCGGCAAAGTTAGTGCCATCTAGTTTATTTTCTTTGAGAATAACAGCTAGTGGATTGAAAGACATCTGAGAATAAAAATTAAAAACATCCATCACATAATGCATAGCAAAATATATCGAAAAACCTCAAAACACAATATATATGCTAGCAACCAACACCTCAAAAAAAATCCGCACATGCAAGCCACGATCGTGTCGACGTTTACACACACATTTTTCAAGTAGAGTTTTACGTCTTTAATTTTACTATCTAGTCAAATTACGTTATGACAAGTAAAATTAATAGTTGGTTCCTCTTGGCCATGTATTAATTAACATAGACTCCGATGGGGAGCTTATTAATTAATACACCTAAGTGAACACCATAATTTAACATCCTTAAAATATTATCTTTTAAATAATAGTCCTACAGATGGAGAGGTCCTATCATAAAAAGTAATATTTACCTTATGTTATCATTTTGAAATTTAAAACTAGTGAACCTATAATTAGCACATCCGATATGGAGGAAGACTCTAATGTCAACGCGCATGCTAATTACTTCACAATTTAAATTAATTATGGAGGCCAATTTGAGTTTATTTAAAATAAAAATCAATTTAATCACTTAGTTATTTTAGCCTTAAGGTTTTTAATTTTCTCGTCCTAACATGCAAGGAAACATATCACGCATACATCCATACATGCCATACATCAAAACAATAAAAACCAAAATAAAGCATGGATAATTAAATTTATCCAATTATCATGGTCTTCTTCCTTGAGTTGAATCCGAGAAAATCTTCAACTCGATCTCTCCCACTGAATCAAGCATCTCGTCGCTTCTCCCGTAGGTCTGGATTTTCAAAATTAAAATTTTACTTTTATGCAAAATTAATTACAGAAAAAAATTTAATTTTAAATCCCGACTTCCCAGCGGACGCAACGAACGGCGGTGAAAACGGACCGGACCAAAAATGGACGACCGGCCGGACAGTCGCCGCAGATCGCGGCCCGCCGTGCTCGAAAAGCGGCCGTGTCTTGCTCAGCGGCGCCGCTTCTTTATCGGCGGCTTGCCAGTGATCCGGAAGTCCCGGTTCTGCTCTATTTCTTCGCGATCCCGTGTCTTCCGAATTCGATTACAATTTTATACAAAATAAAATACATCGAAATTACATCAAGATTTACACGAAAAAATAAAACCACCTAGAACTACCCGCGGATTTTCTCACGGGAAAAAACATTACCTGCCTCAAAAACGGGCCAAACCAACAATTGCATAATTAATAAAAATAAATAAATAAATGCACCATTCATATAAACCATGATAATTGGATCATATCACCTGCAAGAACACATCTAGCAAAGTATTCCAACATCAAAATATATGAATATTTAAATTGCTATCAATTAATCACTAAAATTAATTAAAATAGCAAAAGCCTAAAATCCGGCTCTGATACCAATTGTTGGAAAGTAAAACGCATCGGAAGCGAAGTTTGGGAAAATTGATAATGGCGTTTTACGCATCTACGAGCATTAGATCTATTTAGGCATGCTAATTAATTAATTACTAAGATTAATAAACAATTTAAATATTATTTATTATTTATTAATTAAATATGTTGATTAATTAAAATATCCTAATCTAGATCCAAGATCATAGGATATTACCTTTTGAAGCGCGTTGGTTACTTCCTTCTTGATCGCCTTGTATCTCTACCTTCAGATCTTCTAGAGTATGATCCGCCTTGAACCGGACGTTGTGTGGGCAACGAGCTACCGGATCTTGCTTGGACACCTTATAGATCGGCCGAATTCTTATGCCTCACAACTCTCGATTTTCTTTTCTTCAAGTAATTCCGATATGTAGCAAGAATTAAAGTGTTATCTCAATTGTGGAATCAAAGACACAAGTCAAGATCCACAATTAAACACTTAGAAGAAAAATCGAAATTCCTTGTGCAAGTATGTGACTAAATCGGTCAAGCCCCATAATGTCCTATTTATAGGCTCTTGGACTACTACTAGGGATCTAAAGGAGGATTATGGAAGGACTCCCAATTAATTCATCTTACCTTATTAGGACTCTTCCTAATATATGATGAATCAATTAATATCAACTTAGTCCACTAAAAAGTTGATATTGCACTTCCTACCAAAATCCCAAATTACGAAATTGGGCTCCTTATTAAATATATTATTTCCCGTGTTTAAGATATCGAATGTCCATTAATTAATTATAAGCTCGTGACTTTAATTAATTAATATCTTATCCAAGAGTAGTACCACTCGAACCTTATTATTATATCGGAATTAAATCCACTGCAGGGTTTAATATAATAATCATTATCGAGCTCCTCAAGGGGACATCATCAACCCGCACGAGTCGGGACACGATTTCTAGTAATAATAATAATTGTCGTATAAATAATATTATTGCCCAAGATACGAGGCTTATTGAGTCGATCATTTTGACACTCACCTATGGTAAATCAAAGCAATAATTATTATAAATACACAATTAAATATTATATACTTAGAATTAAGAAATAATAATTATCCGAGATTTACGTTCTTCTTACGGTCGATCTGAGACACTATCTCACCTCGATCCTGTTCAACGTATACAAATACGCTAATATATGCTAATAGTCAAGACCAACTATTCTCAAGCATACACTACAACCCTTTATATAATTTGTCTAATAATTATATAGGTTGTGAACTATTATATTATTTTATAAGGCACTGATAATGTGATCTTCCGTGTGACACCAACACACCACATTATCTACAATATAAAATAATTAGACATTTCATTTGCATAACCATAACGTGAATTAATATGCAAATCATGTGATTAAGTGTAATTAATATCCTCATAGGTAGTAACAGGGAAATTGGGTAATACAAGCATAAAGTATGCTTTGCAGTATACAATCCTAACAACTGGACGTGTCAATTCCAAACCACATGGAACGAACTCACATGGTGGAAAGGGATGTGGAAGTCATAGACGTGGTCGTGGTCATAGAGGCTCTTCCAATCTTCCAATGAAATGTGAAATGATAAGAGACGATGCTCCGAGCTCCCCAAAAATGAGTTGACTCCTTATGTGAGATTGCTGCCATTGGTATACGAACTGCCATGCAAGCAAATATTTCACAGCCAGCTAGAAGAGATATTGAGATTCCGATGAATAGGAGACTCACTATATAAAGAAAGACGATCATGACATGACCTCCAATGTCACTTTCACATTTACCGATGGCAGTATTGCACCATACGTGCCAAAGTCATTAGACGCCCCTCCTCTATGATTAATTTTATTGGTAGACATTCTAATAATTTTCAATAATGGTCTGATATATTTTGGTTTTGAACAAGATAATATTGTTGCTTACGTATACAAGTGGTTGACTTTGTTTAAAGTATCGATTTATCGTTCTTATGCTTATAGTTTAGAGTTTTTAATACTCGTGTTCTCTTTTGACGAACGAATCGAGGAACACACAAGTGATAGGCTGATGGTAATAGCCTATAACGTATTAGTGACTATGATGATTGGATCATATCACTCAATCCAATGACGCGGCACCCCCGATTCTTGATGCCTGACGGCATTGTTTTATAGTCACCGACATTATTATATATGCATTGAGAGTGAATAACTTGAACCTTACAAAGCTTCAAGGATATACGTATCAACAACGTACATGTTGAAACCCATTGTGAGAGTGGAATAGAATATCTCAATATTAGCTCTAGTGAATGCGGTCAAAAGTGCATCTTAGAGAAACTTACGAGTCAATAATGTGGACTGTACGTCACTATGATTAGGGTTGTCGAATCCTATGGGAGTACCTATAAAGAATTTTGCTACGCTGACTCGTACAGGCCTTGACATGACCGATTGGGGAATCGAGGTCATGACATGATGATCTGCACGGACCTCATTTTCTTCCGCATGCAAAGTAGAAACGGGCAACGAACCCACATAACGAACTTTGTTGGTGTTCCTCAAGCTGTCATCTACAACATCGGAGAACACCTGCCTGTTCTACACGATTGACCCCGTCGAATGCATATTGTCTTTTGCAAAGCCTGCGCTTTAGCCAAGATAGGAGCGAGACTGTCCTATGCTAAAGATGTGAAAAGTTCATTCTTACATAGGATTCAAATAGATATTTGTGGACCGATTCAACCAGAGTGCGGACCATTTATATGTTTTATGGTTCCAGTTGATGTTTCGACATGCTAGTCACATGTCACCCTCTTGTCCACTAAAAATGCTGCTTTTGCAAAGCTTCTAGCATGGATTATCTGTCTAAGCGATCACCACCCTGACCACCATGTTCGGTCTATAAGACTTGATAATGCTGGGGAGTTCACATCTAAAGTACTTGATGAATATTGCATATCTATCGGGAGCGACGAAAAGCATCCCATCCCCCACGAGCATACGCAAAATGTTCTCACGGAGGTAAACATCGAATGAATCAGATGGTAGCCCAGGCATTGGTTATGCACACCAATTTGCCTATTTCTGTCTGGGGTTATGTAGTATTGTATGCAGCTTTACTTATTCGCTCATTTTAGACCCTCTGCTAACCAAGTGATTTATGCATACCAGTTGGTAACTGGATAAGCCCTGATTTTTACATTTTGGACTCAAACGAGCTTGAGTGCCAATTACGCATATTTGGTTATGTAGTATTATGCCTTATGCACCCCACAGTGCATGGGTCTTTTGATACGATTAAGTAGTTACATTGGATACGATTCCCCAATGGTTATCCGCTATTTAGAACCTTTGACACGTGATCTCTTCACCGCTCGATTGTGGATTGTCACTTTGATGAGACAACCTTCCCGTCGTTAGGGGGAGGAGAGAAGACGAACTTTCTTAGGGAACGACAGGAATTGTCATGGTGTGTCCGTACTTTGTCTCGTATTCATCCCCGTATTTTGCTATGTAATAGTGAAAATTATCGATCTTCGAAATGTAGCAGATTCAATGCCTGATGCGTCTACTGATATCATGAAAGTGACGAGATCTTATATACTATCTGCAACCTGTAAGGTTGAAAGTCCTCGGTAAGAGGCGCAACACCGACGAATCGAGTGCTGCCATCACACATGGTGGTTGTGTGATTTAGGCCATAGCTCCCTAAAGGAAGAGATGGAAGCTACATGGTTCAACTTAACACTCACCTAAGGAGGAGGTAGAGTAAGGCACAAACTTATATATTAGTCATCAATGAACTCTTTTCATGAGATCATACTTGATTTTACTATGTCCATGAGTCATGACGAGGGCAACACCCCGAAGATTGATATGATTCAGAAAATCAAGAAATCTCGATGAATCACGAAAGTGTGGACTGATCATCCACCCACTTTGATGATCTATCGTTGCTCAAAGCATATAGCAAGACTATGTCGAACCTCGCTCTATTGTATGATATCAACATTGAGTTGATTAGCCTTAAAGGATAAAGCATTCCACGCAGAACTAGATTCTATGACAAAGAGACATGTAATTGGTAGGGAGTGCTAACCTCACCAAGTGTAAATCCTGTAGGACATAAAATAAATTTTTGTCAGTAAGCACAATGAGAAGAATGAAGTACTGAAGTACAAGGCTCAAAGTTTCTCATAAATGCCGCGGAATTGACTGAGGAGACGTACTCTCACCTAAGCTACTTCATTAGCTTAGTAATTTCCGAACGACTGGAAATGCAGCTTATAAATGTGGTTAGTGATATCTATATGGGGATCATAATATAGAGATATATATGAAAGTGCTCGATGGCATTTCATTTCCCAAGTCAAGTGACTCTAGACCACGGAGTGTGTTTGTAGTACGGTTGAAACGCTCACTTTACAGATTAAAACAATCCGGGCCTAAGTGACTACTTGATTGGAAGGGGGTATAAGAACGATGAACTGTGTCCCTGCGTATTTATTAAGAAAACAAGTTCTCGATTAGGGATTTTAGATGTATATGTTGACGATATGAATATAATCGGTACTCTTGACGAATTAAGAGAAACCGCATCTATCTAAATTCCGAATTTGAGATGATGATATGTGAAGACTCGGTCTTATCTAGACATTGAGCTAGAACATCGAGCTAGTGGAATCCTCATACACCCGTCTACCTATGTCCAAAAGAAAATCAGACATTCTAACATGGACAAGGCACATACGGTTATCACTCCCATGATCGGTCGTAGTTTGGACTTGAAGAAAGATCCATTTCGTCCGAAGAAATGTGAAGAAGACCTTTTGGGAGACGAAATTCCCTATCTAAAGTGCAATAGGTGCATTATTGTACTTGGCTCAGTATACTCGACCTGATATAGCCTTCTCGGTGAACTTGTTGGATAAATATAATTCTGAGCCCACGCAACGCATTGGAATTATATCAAGAACATCTTTTGATACCTCAAAGGAACAATTGACTCGGGACTTTTGTTTCCCTATCAGGTTAACTAAACTGCCCATGAATGTGCAATCACTAAAGTAAGTGTGAATGCCAAGGAAAATACCCCGACAAATGTGTTGGTAAGTTTTGATGATGCTGGGTATCTTTCATACCCACATAAAAGTCGATCCCAAACTGGTTATGTATTCACCGTTGGGGACACCTATATATTTTGGAGATCAACTAAGCAAACCCTTGTTGCTACCTCCTCGAATCACGCTAAGATTATCGCTCTACATGAGGCGGTACGTGAGTGCATATGATTTAGAACCACCGTTATACATATTCGAGGTAACAGTGGACTAAGTAATGTCACTCATGCGCCCACATGCATATACGAAGATAATGCTGCTTGCATCGAATAGACGAAGCTTGGGTATATCTAGGGGGATAATACGAGGCATATATCTCCAAAGTTTTTCTGCAATAAGCAACAATAGGCCCTCCTCAACATCCAAGTTAAGAAAGTGAAGTCTGGGGATAATGTGGCTGATTTAACAACTAAATCACTCTCCAAGGCCATAATTGAAAAAGCATGTGTGAAACATCGGAATGCGTAGGATTTCCGAACTCTCGAGATCGAAGTAAGGATCGGATGGGAGGGTGAGGTATAACGAATTTTACCGACCAATGTTGTACTCTTTTCTTTGTCCAATGTTTATTTTGTCCCAATTGGTTTTGTTACTTGGCAAAGTTTTTAACGAGGCAACGACACATGCACTGTTTTTCAGATTCCTTGATTGACGAACTAATCAGGGGAAGATGTAGACTTTAGGGGGAGTCTTACATCCACGTCGCAAGTTACACTCTTTTCTTTAACCGAGGATTCTTTTTTTCCACTGAGTTTTTATCACTTGGAAAGGTTTTTAACGAGGTAACTAGACGTTTAGCTCATTGGTCGACGAATTGATCATGTTCTTAAGTACATTGATCGATGAAGTGATCAATAGAGGTTTTGGCTTAATGAAATTAGCACAACCTATATGTCTGGATTTTGTACTCGTTTTCCTACGATCAAGACATTTTTCCCATCTGGTTTTGGCTTGACGAAGTTTTAACGAGGCAACTTGACATGCGTTGGAGACTCGGCACAAGGGGGAGTGTTAAAGTAAATACATAGTGTGTGCCTTAGTCTACAGGCTGTTGTGCTTCTCCCAACTAGTATAGGGCTATGCCTGTTAGAATGTTCTAGAATATGTAATATCTCCCTATTTAAAGGGACCCTATGAATGAGAATATACATCATCTTCTGCCCTAATTTTTGTCTTGTTTACAGTAATCTGGTAGAAGTAATCCTAACACCCATGGTTAGTTTCTTTGTACTTTATACTTTACAGTAAAAACACTATTTCTTTGGTTGCATAATATGTTTATGCTTCAGCTGCTATCTTGTATTATATCAAAATTTTGCACATGATGTTTAGTCTTTGCATATGCTAAAGTATGTTATGATCTGACAGTGTTCTATGATGATCGCCTTAACGGAGCATTTAATGGAGATCATTGTAGAAAGAGGAAATTTATCTATTATTCCTCTGATGAAGAAGTTGATGTCAGGGATGTTGCAAGTCTAGAATTACCAGGTCGGGCTGGATTGAGACTAACTAGCTTTGTGAAGCTTTGTAAGAGCCGCAGGTTAGTGTATCTTTTATAGGATTTTTCATGTAAATTTTGCACTATAATCTCATCATTGGAATTCTACATGCATCTTCTACATTGGATGTTTGATTCTAATTCTGTTACCTGCTTATTATAGTTTATTACCTTTTATTCTTGTGTAACTTATATTTTAGTATTAATAAATATCATCAGGCTCTGTTATACATCATAGAAAGAGGAAATTTATCTCTTTCTGATGAAGAAGTTGACGTCAAGGACGTTGCATGTCTAGAACTACCAGGTCCTCCAAAGTTAAAATGCAAGATGCGGCTCACTAAGTGTGTAACAAGATATCGAGGTGGGGCTGGATTGAGACTAACTAGCTTTGGGAAGCTTTGTAAGAGCCGCAGGTAGAACTAGTGCATCTTTTATAGGATTTTTCATGTAAATTTGCAGATTATTTGGTCAGTAAATATGCAATGTTTGTGTGTGTTTTTTTGGTTGGGGGGGAGAGTTTAGGGTAAGACACTTACACCGTCACATCACCTCATCATTAGAATTCTACATGCATCTTCTACAGTCCTATATGTTTGAATATAATTCTACTACCTGCTTTTTATGATTTTATACTGTCTATTCTTGTGTAACTTCTATTTCAATATTAATAATTATTTTCAGGAAGGGCAATGTTGAGGAAGCTAGCAAAGCTGCTACAGAAAGGAAAAAGGTTGTGTTGTTCCTGGACAAGAAAGATCCCCAGAAGAACAAAGTGTCCTCGGGAAATGGAGGATCAATAGCTATTATGCGGGAATGAGCATCTGCAAAGTCAAGGCGTGTTGAGGCCGTAGCAGAAACTAGTTATTTTAAAGCTAATACCCCTGGTTAGTTTCTTAGTATTCTATTCTTTACAGAAAAAACACTAATATGCTTCTGCTACTGTCTTGTATCATATCAAAATTTTGTATGTGTTTAGTCTTTGCATATGTTGAAGTATGTTTTGTGATTATGTGAAGCATCATTATGGACACCAAGACGCTTAGGTATATGTTGGAATCATTAATTATTTTAATTTTATTTTATAAAAATTAAATATCATAGGATCGATCTACGTTCCGAGTAGATGATCGTGGTATATTCACTTTCTCTAAACTGATTCCCGGTGAGTGAGGAATAGTGAATTAAAGTTTGTCACTTAATTGTGAATTAATAAGGGATGGTATCCCACATTGAATAATGAACTATCACTATTCTAGTATATAAGGAGTTACCTTTATGCATGTAATAATTAATGGCACATGTGTATGGGCTTAAAACCCACATGCGCGTGCCGCCGCTGCCCGCCTCGCCTCGGCCGCGTGCCGTGGACCTTGGGCCTTGGCCTTAATCTTGGATCTTGGCAATTGGTCTTTGGGTGGTCTTTGGGCTGTTCTTTGTGTAATATCCGCAAATGTCGATTTATGGTAAATTTCTTTTTTTGGCAGGAGTCCATTTTAACGACGCGCTTGTGACCGTTTCATCATTCTGAGAATGGTTAATTCTGCACTTTTTGATATCCGAGTTCATTTCGGTGTCATTTTGCTGAGTTCCATGTTTTTTGGCGACTTTTCCGCATTTGAGTTCGATTCTTGCAAATCTCATTGAAAACTGTTGTTTCGTGTTTCCCGTAAGTCCGTTAAATTTGTTAGATGTGTTATGATCTTTGGTTTGGTTAGTCGATCACGTATCATGATTTTCGGGTATTTTGGGCCATTTTGTAATTTCTCAAAGTGGTGGGTATCCGCATTCGTAATTGTTGTCTCGACCCTTTTCGTGTGAGTTGATTAGAGATCAAACTCTTAATATGATCTTATTTTGGAGTTTTCCGTGCGTATCTTGAACTTGTCATTTCGACCGGAGGAGTCCGTCGTTGTACCCGTTTTGAGAACTCTACTGCTGTAGTTTCTGGGGGCATTAACGAGCGCTAATGGATTTCCTTAGCGCACGCTGTCGGGCAGCAGATTCAGAACAGTGGGTACTGGAGTACCCCGTTAGCGCACGCTACCATATGGGTAGCGTACGCTATTTATGCTTCATTACGCACGTAACATGGCCTTCGTTACGTACGTTATCACGATCAGGATTTCGGACAGATCGCCTGGACCAACCTTTACGTACGTAAGAAGTCATACCTTACGTACGTAACCATTGCTAACGTACGTTAAGAGCTTCCTGCTTACGTACGTTAGCCTCCTGCGGGTTTATATACCTGGAGTTGACCGATTTCGGATCATTTTTATCTTCCTCCTCCTTCCTTCGGTTTTGGCGATCTGGGCACCTGTGGGACGAGCTTTCTTTGGCCTTTGATGATTGTAATCATCTCGGTGGGTCTTCTTCGTGTTCATCATCATCTAGCCTTCCTTTTTCTCCGAGTCAAGGTAAGGTTTTAGAACCCTATTTGAGATATTTTGAGTTTTTCTTGATTTCATGAGTTTAATCCAAAATTGTTGATTCCCTTGTTGTTATCTAGTCATGTTAATCATAACGCATGGTTCAGAAATTCGTTTCATGATTTCATCGGGTCGATTTGCATTCTTGGCCATTTTGGGGGAAACCCTTGAATTCATATTGTTCTTAACCCCGAATCCAATCCGATTAAAATGAATCGATTAGTGCTAGATGTTGTTGTCGAACATGTTTTATGGATTGTATATCCATATCTTCGATTCGTTTCAACCCGAAGGGTGATTTCGGTGTTCTTGAGGTGTAATGAACATTTAATGTTTGATTAAATGTTCGAATGAGTTTTCCTTCGATAGCTTGATGTGATCTCCGTTGGTTGGGTCTTGATCCTCGTCCTAATCATGTTTTGTTGTTTCTTCCGGAGGATTATAGGTGATCGAGGATTCCGAGTTAATCTCCATTTTGTGTCGGTGATTCGTATATTGTTATTCTCATAGTGTTAGCGATTCTATTGTATTCTTGATGACGTCCAGGAGTTCGGGGCTGCCTGGCCGCATCCCGTTCATCGTCTCATTCTGATCGTGTTTTCGAGGCAAGTATTTTCTTATACGATTTGTGCCCTGCAAATAGAGTTTACATGTTGGATTTACGATGGTTGGTTTACCCTCATGAATATGATTCATGTGAGTTGATTATGATTTAATTATTTTGAACGTTGAGGGTTTTAATGATACCCCCGCTTGTTTAATATTGTGGAATCGTGTATTCCATGTTAATCGTGTTGTCGTATTGTGATGAGTATGATAGCGGTGTCGGGTAAGTGGCCATCTCTAGTAAGTATTCTTAATAAACTTACATCCTAAGCATATTAGTATTGCATGAGTAACGTGTGTGTGTATGCTCACTATGGGTTAGATCCGATGGGGTCTCGGTAGGGGTCCACAGAGACGTAGATCTACGAGCTTGCTTTTAACCACTACGATTTAGATCCGACGGGATCTCGGTAGGGGTCCACAGAGACGTGGATCGACGGTTAATTGTGGTGCATTTTGCAAATGTCTTTTGGGCTATGGCGTTTCCGGAAACGAGTGTTTTGAACGGTTTTCATGATTGCATGCATTGACTAAGTGTGTAAGAGGTAAGTTGTTCATTTGTCCTACTTGGCTAGGATGGCACTAGAGTATTTTGTCGTATGTGTTTAGCCCTTTGGTTGTGGGGTTTTGATGTTGGAAAACGGACCTTGCTATTGTTCTCGTGTACTGTGATTTGATGAGATTTGGGATGAGATCCTAACGATTCTGTAAAGGTCATTTTACGGAAAGTGAGTTTGGGCCTAGACCCATTCGTTTTGAAATGGTTATTTTTCAACTAAGGACTTGAGGTCCAACAAGGTTTCTATTTTTAAAAATCCCCGAGAGGCGGAATTTATTTTCAAACACTTCATTGATTGCTTTCTAATTAATAAAACCTCTCAGGAAGGTTTTGTTAGGTAATTGTCGTACCCGATTCGTGATTCCTATTTGTTTGTTACAATTCGTATGATTATGTAATTGCACTAGCAAAATAGTGGAATTTTGCTAACCCCCGAGTAATCGGGGGTGGATGTCTGTATTGTATTCAGGTTTTGGGGAGCATAGCACAGGGTCGGCATGAAAGATGATGAAAGATGAACGATACTAATCACATGAGGACCCGTACATTATTGTATTGGTTCAGTCGTATTTTATTTCCACTGCAGTATTTTCTTTCTCCGTTGTACGGGAGTGTGTTGTATTTGACCCCTACGTGGGCACGTATTGAGATTGAGTTATATGCATTTATTGAAACACCAAATCGGTCTACTGAGTCTTTTAGCCTTAAAGGCATGGTTGAGATGTATGATTTTGTTACCACCCTGGTAGATCCTTGAGGAAAGGTTCTACGACGTGTAATATCCTTGAGCGGATTGGGGGTGTTACACTTTGGGCCTGGTCGTGGGCTTGGCCTTGGGCTAGGCCTTAGACTGCCTAAAGAATTTTTTGGATAAGCTCAACAACGTAGTTGGGCTCGCATTTGCACATAAGGATGTCCAGGTACATCCGTCAAGTGGTTAAAGAGCTGAATACAGTCCAGGTACATCCTGGTTGTTCAAATCCAGCCAATACAGTTTGTAACCTCCCAGAGTAATGAGGTGGAGTTAATGGCAGGTTTGAATTTCGTAACCCCTGCCATTTGTTTGAAATTTGTAACTCCTAAGCATAATGCAGCATAAATGACTGCATTATGACAGCCATAAGGGCTGTGTTTAAATCCCCTGCAGGTGAGATGGCCTATAAATAGGCATGCATCTCATTTGCATCTGACATGCAATTTTCGAACTGAGTATAATCAAACAGTTTTCAGCATTCTCTGCATATCATAAGTCGGAGCTTTGTCCTCACCTCTTCCAGTTTGTCAGAGCTCTCCAGTTTGCGGTGTTGCTACTGTAGAGACATAAAGTCGTTGACCTTTGGGGACGAGCCGTCAATCCGTGAACACTACCGGGGCGTTTCTCGTCTTGCGGGCAGAAGGCATCTTCGGGCGACTTCTACCACAGTATGGCTTCGTTTATTGTTTTTTGTTGTTTCGATTATCTCCTTGTATTTCTAATTTGGTTCTGGTTAGTGCAGATTCAATTTCATTTTTCATTGTATTTTCAATTCTGTCTCGAGTCCTGTATTTTCAGTTTTCGAGTTGTAATTGTAGTTTCCAATTGTAATTTAATTTTTGCCCAACAAGTTTCTAAAGCAGAAATCTCCAACAAGAGCAAGACGAGAAAACTTTCTTGCTGTTGTTACTAAATCACACAATACCGTTGCTGCCACCGACTCCGCCACCACCGCTACCACTTCCTCCGCGACTGTCGCCTCGATCATGGCGAACTCCATTGGCTCAACCACATCATCAACTATCGGCACGATGGTGTTCAACACGAATGCTTCAATGATGTCAACAATAACTGGTTGGATTTTTAACAACCCATTTCTGACTACCGGTGGATCCACCTCGAGTGGCACCGTTGGTTCCACTTTTAGTGGTACCGTGAGATCCATGTTAAGATCTAGTGTTGGAACCTACGGGTTCAACATGAGTGGTTCCTTTTTTGGAACAACCTCGGGTCCTAGGATGATGCCTACCGCTGAGAAGCCGCCAAAGTTTGGTGGTGCCGACTTTAAAAGGTGGCAACAAAAGATGCTGTTCTATTTGACAACATTGGGGTTTTCTAACTTCCTTAAGGAAGATGCGCCACCGGTGCCAAGTGCTCAAGAGACTAGTTTTACATTCCGACACTACTACAAAACAGACATTTAACATCGGTTTTTTTGGACATTTAACATCAGTTTTGGAACCGATGTTAAATGTCGCGATGTTAAAATTAACATCGGTTTCTAATAACCGATGTTAAACTTCGATTTTAACATCGGTTGTTATAACAACCGATGTTAATTTTAATATCGCGATATTTAACATCGGTTCTGGGACAACCGATGTTAAATTTCGCGATTTTAAAATTTTATCGGACATGGCTAACCCAATTAGCCCAACCCCCAACCCAGGACACTCGCCCCAACCACCCGCACTTTTGACCACCAACATACAACAAATACCATTAAATTTCGTTGTTGGTGGGTTTCGAACTCACCACCTCTTGCTTATGGAAGTGTGATATTACCACTCCGCCAGATGAACTTCTTGTATATTTTTGCTATGTGATATATTTATATACTATATACATTTATAAATTTATATAAATATAGATAATTTAATATAAATATATATATATATATATATTAACAAATCGAAATTTTTTTTTTTTTAAAAATCTAGAATATTAACATTAAAAGTCGGATGTCTTTATTTAAAGCTCGAAAATAAAAAATAAAAAATTAAAAAATATGGATCTGATTTATAATTAATATTTAATCTGTTTTTTTTATTTTTAGATTTTTTGTAAAAATATAAAATAGTTTTTTTATGAAAAGTAAAAAAATTACAAAAACAAAAACTAGCAGGTTTTTAAAAATATATATAATAATTCAATTTTTATTTATTTATAAAAAATTATATTCCACTTTTTTTTTTCAAAACTTTAAATAAAAACATCCGATTTTTATTTTCTATTTTCGAACTTTAAATAAAAACATCCAATTTTTATTTTTTATTTTTGAACTAATGTTTATTTTTTATTTTCGAACTTTAAATAAAAACTTCTAATTTTTACCTTTTATTTTTTAACAATAAATATAAACATCGAATTTTTAATATTAATATTCCGGATTTTTTAAAAAAAAAATAAAGTTTCGATTTTTTTAAAAAAAGTCCCAGATTTGTTAAAAATTTTAACATCTGTTATACAAAAACCGATGTTAAATTACAAACTAACATCGGTTTTTCTAAAAACCGATGTTAAATTAAAAATTAACATTGTTTAACATCGGTTTTTTTAAATACCGATGTTAATTTGTAATTTAACATCGGTTTTAGTATAAACGATGTTAAAATTTTTAAAAAATCTGAAACTTTTTTTAAAAAAATGGAAACTTTATTTAAAAATTAACATCGGTTTTTCTAAAAACCGATGTTAAATTAAAAATTAACATCGGTTTTTCTAAACCGATGTGAAATGGATTAATTTAACATCGGTTTTTAGAAAAACCGATGTTAATTGTTAATTTAACATCGGTTTTTAGCGAGATGTTAATTTGTTTTAAAATTTTCAATTATGCCACCGCGTCTATAATAACATCGGTTTTTACAAAACCGATGTTAAACGAGCGATGTTGAATGTCTTTTTTGTAGTAGTGCGAGCTGCCTATGACAACTGGCACAATAGAGACTATCTTTGTAAAAACTTTATTCTGAATTCCTTAGACGATAGTTTGTACAATGTTTATTCTGTTGTAAACACATCAAAAGAGATGTGGGAAGCACTTGAAAAAATGTACCATAGTGATGTGCAGGTACAAAGAAGTTTGTAGTCGCCAAGTATCTGGACTACAAGATGGTTGACTCAAGGCCAATCATGGAACAAGTGCAAGAGTTCCAACTCATCATTCATGATGTCAATGCCGAAGGAATGGTTCTGTCAGACACCTTCACTGTTGCAACTGTGATCGGAAAGTTGTCCCCTAGTTGGAAATACTTCAAGAGCTATCTCAAACACAAGAGAGAGGAGATGACTCTTGAAGACTTGATTGTGAAACTGCGCATCGAGTAAGACGTGCGCAAAAATGACCACAAACCAAAAGGCCTGATTGATGCTAAGGTCAATCTGTTGGAACATGGCGGTCCCTCCAACAAACGAGCTCGCCCCAGTGCTGAAAACAAGTACAAAGGGAAACAACCGATCAAGAAATTTGATGGTGATTGCTTCATGTGTGGCAAACATGGACATGCGGCGAAAGACTGCAAAAAGCCGAAGGCCAACAAGAAGAAGAAACATGTTGCCAACATCGCCGAGGCTAACAGCGGATGGAAAGTGGATAACCTTGCTGCTGTGGTCACTGAAGAAGTCAACCACGTTGAGAACCAAGGTGGTTGGTACGTCGACACCGGTGCGACTGCCCATGTTGGTGCCGATAGGAGCAAGTTTAAGAACTATCAAGCTGTTGAGGGGTGGAAGCTCAACATGGGGAATCTAGCTTCATCTGAGATTATCGGAGTTGGAGAATTGGGCCTCACACTTACGTCCATACAGACACTCACCTTAAAAATGTGCTTCATGTTCCGGATATGAGGAAGAACTTGATCCCGGGCTCTATACTAGTTAAAAAGGGGTTTAAACTAGTCAGATAGAATTATCATAAAAAAGTTTGATAGGTTTCTTGGTAAGGGTTACCTCACGGAGGGACTCTTTAAACTTAATGCTTTGGCCATGCGCAATGTAACCAAGTCCAGTAATGCTAATGAAAATGCTACTGCTTCCTCTTGTTGGGATTCGGTGCCTAAAACGAAGGCCCAGCGGAAGCGGTAAAATGAAAATTAATTCGATTTGAATCCCTACGAGGATCGATCGAGCTACGCATATACGAATGTAAAATAAACAAAGGAAGATTCGAAATCATACCCTTGTCGTCCGTTGATTATATGGATTTCGTTCTCTTGAGCTATTCCCAAACGATCCAAAATGCTCCAAGCCCTTGGATGATCCAACGCCGAAAAAACCGCGTCGCTACTTGTCACGCGTCGGAGAAACGAACGGAATGACAACACTCGATTAACCTCTAAGGTTACGGCTAGAATCAAGTGATGAAACTTTAATTATAACACTCTAAGTGTTTAAATATATCTTTCTCAATTTTATCTCTTGATGTTTCTCTAAGAACAAATCAAGAAGAAAAAGGAAGAAAAGTGAAGACTATAAAAGGCAACTCTTTTTCTCTCACTACCTCCATCTTTTCACGCATGGAATTATGGTCAGTAGAAAAGAGAAGTATTCCTCTTATTATTCTCTTCCTTATCTCCTCAAATCACCTTTACCATATAATAAGAGATACCATATCTCTTAAAGTCATTTGTCTTCCATTATAAAATGGAGACAAAGACCAAGAGGGGTTAGGTGAAAGGGGGGGCAGCCATCTAGAAGGGTAATATGAGTTTGGTCCGTTTCGGACTCCCGTGAGTCCAAATAGATAAACTCTGATTCCGTTCTGATGTATTTATATTAATTAATTAATTCAATTAATCAATCATATCAAATACATAACAACATAATTAATTTCTCTAAGAAATAATTATATTTATGAATTAAATTAATCACCCAGTAATTTATTTAATTCATTTGGCCGTAAATTAATTTATCCAATAAATCAATTTAGACATCCAATGTCCCAATTAATTAGATATCCAATATCTAATATTCATAATGAGAGAATAAGCTCGATTCATTCCGTCGTCAATCCTATTGCGCGACTCGGTAGGTTCGTCTTAGTCAGCAATGGGAGGAACCAAAGAGTAGTAGCACCACCTAGCCAACCTGGCGTTCTACACTTTACCCCAACTGAGAACGAATGATTGGGATCATTCAAGAACCATTATGTCGTGAATACCAGTATACGTATAAACCCTTCTTTCAAATGTCCCGATCAAGTTATAGGTTCACGGTCAGTCAAACCCTAACTGTACTTTACGCTATGCATGCGTTAATGCAAATCGAGATCATCGAGATCTCATGTATCCAATACAACTAGCTCCAATGCTTTAGCCAAAGACTTATGATCTCATCTGCCAATAACCGTATAGGACAATTAACCCGCTCACTAACGGGAGAAAGAATTCTATCTTGGTATTCAGTAGGACCTGCTACTTGCCCGTCAAGATGCATGTCGAGGTTGACCCCCGTCTCCCGGTTTATAGGGTCGAACTACTCTAATGAAAATCTTGACATCACAAGCACATCCCTATAAATCCTCAAGTCGAAGGTTCACGAATACCTATCACAACCTTTCGATTCCGTCATTGACTGTCCCGGAGTGAAATCCGTGTGACGAATCGAGGGTGAGTCGGTTCGAGTATACTAATCCAATTATCATACCTATAACGTGTGCTCCCACTAACCATTAGCGTTCGACAGGCACTCTCCATGTCAAAGAACACGTCATACAAGTCTTCACATAAACTTAATGCCCAGTCAAGTTTCATCGACTTGCGAACGATTAAGTATTTGAGCTATAAACCTTTCCAGTGCCGACCTCCTTATCCAATAAGGAGTGGAACGTTTTGCTCTCAAATACATAGACTAGTTTCTATACGTATATTTACGAGTTAGGAACGCCAGTAACTACCAGTAAATAAAGAAACATTCATTGCCTTATATAAATGATTTACATAATTACAAGTACAATGCGCTCACTCAACATCCTCTGAGTGGCATTCGAGGGCATATTCCTAACATTCTCCCACTTGCACTCAATGCCACACACTATGGTATCTAATACCCATATTCTCCAGATGACGCTCCAAGCTAGTCTGAGAAAGTGGCTTGGTCAGTGGATCAGCGATGTTGTCGGCTGAGTCTACTCTGTGCAGCATAATGTATCCCTTGCGAACAAATTCTCTTACGAGATGATACTTCCTCTCAATATGTTTGGTGCTGTTGTGAAACCTCGGCTCCTTGGCCCGCGCTACAGCTCCGTCGTTGTCGCAGTACAGTGGAACAGGCAGCTCAGCACATGGTATCACTTGAAGTTCTCCCAGAAACTTGTTAATCTAGAACCCTTCCTTGGAAGCCTCCGAGGCTGCTTGATACTTAGCCTGACAGGTGAAATCAGCAGTCGCACTTTGCTTGGTGCTACGCCAAGATACTGCTCCTCCATTAAGAGTAAATATGTAGCCAGAAGTAGACATCGAGTCATCCTTCAGTCCTTGGAAGTCTGAATCAGTGAATCCCACCACATCCAAATCTCCACCGCCATACATCAGAACCATATCTCTAGTCCTTCTCAAGTACTTGAGAACGTTCTTTACGGCAGTCCAATGTTCCCTACCTGAGTTTGCCTAAAACCTACTCACCACGCTTACAACATGCGCAATTTCAGGTCTCGTACACAACATAGCATACATAAGGCTACCCACGGCCGAAGCATATGGTATATTACTCATTTCCTTTCGTTGTTCCTCACTTTGAGGACACATCTTCAAGGAGAGTTTTATTCCATGTTGCATCGGTAGGAACCCTCTTTTAGAATCATCCATCTTAAATCGCTTTAAGATTTTATCTATATAGAGGGGTTGGGAAAGACCTATTGTTATCTTCTCTCTATCCCGGTAGAGCCGAATACCAAGAATATAGGTAGCTTCTCCCAAGTCTTTCATGGAGAAATTACTCGAAAGCCAAGCTTTCACAGAACTGAGCATTCCCACATCATTTCCTATTAGTAGAATGTCATCTACATATAGTACTAAGAATGCGATCTTGCTCCCACTAACCCTCTTGTATACACAAGGTTCCTCTTCATTTTTCACGAAGTCAAACTCTTTGACTGCCTCGTCAAAATGAAGGTTCCAACTACGCGACGCTTGCTTCAGTCCATAAATGGAATGCTGAAGCTTGCACACTTTTTGAATATCGACTTCGGACACAAAACCTTTAAGGAAAGCCGTCTTTACGTCCATTTGCCATATCTCATAATCGTGGTAGGCAGCTATAGCAAGCATCATGCGAATAGACTTGATCATGGCTACGGGCGAGAAGGTATCGTGGTAATCGATCCCTTCCTTTTAGATATAACCCTTTGCCACGAGCCTGGCCTTATAGGCATCAACCTTGCCATCACCATCAGTCTTTCTCTTGTAGATCCACTTGTTCCCAATAGGCACTATGCCCTTGGGGCGGTCTACTAGAGTCCAGACCTGATTGACATGCATCGAGTCTATCTCAGCTTCCATAGCTTCGCGCCATTTTGCGGAGTCTACATCCACCATCGCTTGCTCATAGGTCGTTGGGTCAGTCTCTTGACTATCACTTAGAACCTCATGGAGACCTAGTTCCTCCAAGTGCACAAGCCCATACCTCTCAGGTAAATGAGACACCCTACTAGACCTACGAGGTGGTTGTACTTGTGTTTCAGAAGGTTCGGTTCCAGTTTCTTGCACACGTGTCTCCTTAGGAGTTTCATTGTATTCTTCCAAAGAAATACTTCTACCTGCTCCGCCTTCCTGGATGAACTCATCTTCCAGGAAGTGTGCTTGTAAAGCAACAATGATCTTTCGATCTTCAGGCATGTAGAATAGATATCCCATCGTCCCAGACGGGAATCCAATGAAACGTCCCTTCGCGGACCTAGCTTCCAACTTCTCCACCTTAGTCTTCTTGACATAGGCGGGACATCCCCAAATCCTAATATGATTAAGACTTGGTTTCCTGCCCTCCCACATCTCATGTGGAGTTTTAGGAACGGATTTGGAAGGACATCTGTTCAAGATATAGGCGGCAGTCAGGAGTGCATACCCCCACAGGTAAATCGGTAAGTCAGTATAGCCCAGCATGGAACGGACCATGTTCAACAAGGTCCGGTTCCTTCTTTCTGACACACCATTTAACTGAGGAGTACCTGGAGGTGTTAGTTGTGAAACTATTCCATGTTCCTTAAGGAACTCGTCAAACTCCGTACTCATATACTCGCCACCTCGGTCCGACCGAAGTGCTTTGATATGATTACTAGTTTGTTTCTCAACTAGGGCCTTGAATTCCTGGAATTTCTCAAAGGTCTCGGATTTATGTTTCATTAAGTATACATAACCATACCTAGTATGATCATCTGTAAACGTAATGAAATATTGATATCCATCACGTTCTGCTTCCAAAGCACCACAAACGTCGGTATAGATTAATCCCAGTTTATCAGCGACTCTTTCAAAAGTCCCTATGAAGGGGGACTTAGTCATTTTGCCTTTAAGGCAAGATTCACAAGTAGGAAAGAGATCTGATCCCAATGGACCCATAAGTCCATCTTTTTCCATCTTGTAAATCTTGGTCTGACCAACATGACCAAGTCTAAGATGCCATTTCAAAACTTGATTGGTTTCATCCCTACCACGTTTTCTAGTCATAGTATTCACAACTACTTTGTTGGTGAGATTTAGATGATACAATCCATTTAACAATGTAGCAGTACCCACTAGTTTATTTCTGAAAAAAATTTTGCAGGAACCATCACCAATGAAAAATGAAAAGCCTTTTCGGTCCATGACTGGAATGGATACAATGTTTTTGTGCCCCTTGGGCAAAACAAGTACATCTTCTAAAGTCAAAACAAAGCCGGATTCAAAACCCAAAAGTGTTGGAAAGTAAAACGCAGCGGAAGCGAAGTTTGGGAAAGTTGATAATAGCGTTTTACGCATCTACGAGCATTAGATCTATTTAGGCATGCTAATTAATTAATTATTAAGACTAACAAGCAATTTAAATATTATTTATTATTTATTAATTAAATATGTTGATTAATTAAAATATCCTAATCTAGATTCAAGATCATAGGATATTACCTTTTGAAGCGTGTTGGTTACTTCCTTCTTGATCGCCTTGTATTTCTACCTTCAGATCTTCTAGAGTATGATCCGCCTTGAACCGGACGTTGTGTGGGCAACGAGCTACCGGATCTTGCTTGGACACCTTATGGATCGGCCGAATTCTTATGCCTCACAACTCTCGATTTTCTTTTCTTCAAGTAATTCCGATATGTAGCAAGAATTAAAGTGTTCTCTCAATTGTGGAATCAAAGACACAAGTCAAGATCCACAATTAAACACTTAGAAGAAAAAATCGAAATTCCTTGTGTATGAAGAAGCATAAAATCGGCCAGCAACCATAATGTCCTATTTATATGCTCTTGGACTACTACTAGGGATCTAGAGGAGGATTATGGAAGGACTCCCAATTAATTCATCTTACCTTATTAGGACTCTTCCTAATATATGATGAATTAATTAATATCAACTTAGTCCACTAAAAAGTTTGATATTGCACTTCCTACCAAAATCCCAAATTACGAAATTGGGCTCCTTATTAAGTATATTATTTCCCGTGTTTAAGATATCGAATGTCCATTAATTAATTATGAGATACTGACAGCTTTAATTAATTAATATCTTATCCAAGAGTAGTACCACTCAAACCTTATAATTATATCGGAATTAAATCCACCTGCAGGGTTTAATATAATAATCATTATCGAGCTCCTCAAGGTGACATCATCAACCCGCACGAGTCGGGACACGATTTCTAGTAATAATAATAATTGCTGTATAAACAATATTATTGCCCAAGATACGAGGCTTATTGAGTTGATCATTTTGACTCTCACATATGGTAAATCAAAGCAATAATTATTATAAATACACAATTAAATATTATATACTTAGAATTAAGAAATAATAATTATCCGAGATTTACGTTCTTCTTACAGTCAGTACAGAAGACACTATCTCACCTCGATCCTGTTCAACGTATACAAATACGCTAATGTATGCTAATAGTCAAGACCAACTATTCTCAAGCATACACTACAACCCTTTATATAATTTGTCTAATAAGTATATAGGTTGTGAACTATTATATTATTTTATAAGGCACCGATAATGTGTTCTTCCGTGTGACACCAACGCACCACATTATCTACAATATAAAATAATTAGACATTTCATTTGCATAACCATAACGTGAATTAATATGCAAAACATGTGATTAAATATAATTAATATCCTCATAGGTAGTAACAGGGAAATTAGCTAATACAAGCTTAAAGTATGCTTTGCAGTATACAATCCTAACAATCTCCCACTTATACTCAAAGCATGCTTTTAAGTATACTACTCTATTGCATAGTCTCTCATTTCTCCCACTTATACTCAAAGCAATGCTGCCATACATCGTAATCCCATTCCTTCCACATGCCTTTCAAAAACTTTTGAAGGTAGGCCTTTCGTGAAAGGGTCAGCAAGATTATCTTCTGATGCAACCCTGGCTACAACTATGTCTCCTTTCTTTACGAAGTGTCGTATGATGTGGTACTTGCGGTTGATATGTTTACTTGCCTGATGGGCTCGTGGTTCCCTTGAATTTGCGACTGCACCAGTATTATCACAATAAAGTGTAATACCCTCTGGCAAATCGGTAATCACATCTAAGTCCTGCAGGAAGTACTTGAGCCACACTGCCTCCTTGGTTGCCTCAGAGGCTGCCACGTACTCGGCTTCCATGGTAGAGTCCGAGATGGATTTCTGCTTCACACTCCTCCAACTAATGGCTCCACCTCCCAGGCTAAACACATAACCCGAAGTAGACTTGGACTTTTCTTTGTCCGATGAAAAATCTGAGTCAGTGTAACCCAACGGAAACAGGTCGTCTGATTGATATACAAGCATGTACTCCCTAGTCCTTCTCAGGTACTTGAGTATGTGCTTGACAAAGAATCCAGTGTCACAGTCACGGGTTTGACTGATATCTAGCAGCCATGCCCACTGCATGACAGATATCTGGTCTAGTGCAAAGCATAGCATACATGAGACTTCCCACAGCAGATGCATAAGGGACCATCTTCATGTCATCTATCTCCTTTTGTGTCTTAGGACACATGTTCTTAGATAGTTGAATTCCATGTCTGTAAGGTAGAAAACCTTTCTTGGAATTCTCCATGCTAAACCGCTCAAAGATCTTTGTATCGATATAGGATGCAGGATAAGCACAACATCCTTTTCTTCCGATCACGAAAGATCCCGATTCCAAGGATGTGTCCCGCTTCTCCTAGATCCTTCATATCGAATCGCTCGAGATAGCCATACCGTCGTCCGACAATTCCTTCACGTTGTTTCCAATCGAAGGATATCGTCTACATACTGACAAGAAACACCAACACGTTTCCATCGCATTTCTTATACACACAACTCTCACTCGGACATTGGACGAATCCATATGATCGACAACTTCACAAACGAGTGTTCCAAGATCTAGATGCTTGCTTAAGTCCATAAATGGATTTCTTAAGTTTGCACACCAAGTGCTCTTCTCCTTTAGCAATGAATCCCTCGCTTGGCGCATATAGATTTCCTTGTCTAGACTCCCATTCAAGAATGCGGTCTTGACATCCATCGCCAAATCTCCAGATCCAAATGCGGCTATAGCTAAAAGAATCGGATTGACTTAAGCATGGCTACCGCGAAAAGGTTTCATCATAATCGATACCCTCTTCCGAGTGTAACCTTTTGCAACAAGCCTCGCTTTGAAGGTTTCAACCTTCCCGTCACGTCCTTTCTTTCGCTTGTAGACCCATTTACTCCCAATGGCTTGTACACCATCGGGTAGCTCTACTAGCTCCCACACTTGATTGGAATCCATAGATCCCATTTCGATTCCATTGCTTCTTGCCAGAGTCGACATCTTTAACTTGGATTGCCTCCTTATAGGTCCAGGGAACTGATTCATCTTCGTCTGGGATTGAGTCCGAAGACTTTCCCACGCCTATGAATCATTCGGGCTGACGAACAACCCTCCCACTATGACGAGGCAAATCCTGAGTTGGTGTAAAAGTTTCAGAATCGATACGTGGTGCAGTGTTAGTTGGCGCTTGTACGATTGGTATAGACGGAGTCTCGCCCCTCAGCTCTTCCAGAATTATCTCGCTCATGGGCTTGTGACTAATCATATAATCCTCTTCCAGAAATCGGGCATTGGTGCTAACAATGACCTTCTGATCCTGGGGACTATAGAACAAGCCACCCTTCGTTCTCTTAGGGTATCCTACAAACACTCACACTTCTGTACGAGATGCCAATTTATCAGCTTCCTTATTCAGCACATGTGCTGGAGTACTCCAAATCCGAACATGTCCTAGACTGGGCTTACGCCCACTCCACAGTTCTGTGGGTGTTTTTGGAACTGATTTCGAAGGCACCAGGTTTAGAATGTACGCCGTTGTTTCTAAGGCGTATCCCCAAAACGAAAAAGGTAAATCTGAATAACTCATCATTGATCTAACCATTCCTAAAAGAGTCCTATTCCTTCTTTCAGCCACACCATTTTGTTGTGGAGTTCCTGGCGCGGTGAGCTGGGACGAAATCCCCTCATTCGCCAAGAAATCCAAAAACTCTCTACTAAGGTATTCGCCACCACGATCAGATTGTAGCGACTTGATACTCTTCCCATGACGCTTCTCCGTTTCAGCCTTGAAGTCTCTGAACTTGTCAAAGGCTTCAGACTTACGTCGCATCAAATAGATGTATCCATATCTCGAATAATCATCTATAAACGTGATGAAGTATTCGAAACCACCCCTAGCCTGGATATTCATTGGACCACATACATCCGTATGAACCAATTCTAACACATCCTGAGCATGGTTTCCCTTGGTTTTAAAAACCCTTTTGGTCATCTTACCTTCCAGACAGGATTCACAAATTGGAAATGACTCAACTTGGAGATCATCCAATGGGACATCATCTACCAATCTTTAAATCCTTCTAAGGTTTACATGTCCTAACCGTAAATGCCACAGATATGTTTGGTTTATGCTTGAAGGTTCTTTTCTCTTTTTAGGTTTAGACAAAGAGTTAAGTGATTTATGCATAGGAGTTTGTGCAGTATTAACAATATATAGTCCATCATTAAAAGTACCTCTGCAAATATATTCACCGCTTCTTTTCTTAATAATGGCATCATCATCAAAAGAAATCGAATAACCAACGCACTTTCATTCAGAAACCGAAATAAAATTCATTCTAAAATCCGGTACTAATAATACATTATTTAGAACTAAAAATTTATCATTAAACTTCATTGCACGACTCCCACCGCAACAGCCATAAGCACGGAATAATCGCCTGATTAATGGTAATCTCGCCCGCACTAAGCTGCTTGGTTACCTGAAAACCATGCGAGTCAAAGAAAACATGATCAGTGGAGCCTGAATCAACTATCCACGAAGTGGAAGAACAAGCTGCCAAACATGTTTTGACTACTAGTGCACGAGACATACCTTTCTTAAGAGCAGGGCAGTCCGCTTTAAAATGTCCTTTCTGACCGCACTTGTAGCACTTTCCCTTTGGCTTTTTGTTCGCCTCGGGGTGAGGAGCCTTGCTTTTCACCTTGAGGGTTGCCACTTGCTTCTGGCCAACCTGCTTCTTCTTCTTTCCCCATTTGGGTTTGGAAGAAGTAGCACCGGTTGCCGCAAGAATCTGATGATAACCTTGTTTGAAGAGACCTTCAGCAGACTGAAGCTCTGTCAGAAGTTCCGCCAAACTATATGTCCTACGGTTCATATTGTAGTTAAGGCGGAACTACTCAAAGGTTCTAGATAAGCTGCCTAAGATAATATCGACCTGCGTTTCCGCATCGATAGTAGCCCCCAGTATGCTCAGTTCGTTCAAATGAGACATCATTTTTAGAACATGATCCCTCACTGGAGTCCCTTCAGACATTTGGGTTGTCATCAATACCCTCATAGCATTTTGTCTAGCCGCCCGGTTCTGATGACCAAACATCTCGGTGAGACTTTTCATCATTTCCGCGGCCGAACCCATCGTCTGATGCTGATGCTGCAATACATTTGTCAGTGAAGCCAAAATGTAACAGCGAGCCATCTCATCAGACTTTTTCCATTTTCGGAATTCAACCAACTCTTCGGGAGTGGCATCCGGTTCTGGTTCTAGAGGGCTCTCCTCGATTAAGACAAACTTATGCCCCTCAGCAGTCAGGACAATGTCAAGATTTCTTTTCCAATCGGCAAAGTTAGTGCCATCTAGTTTATTATATTTGAGAATAATAGCTAGTGGATTGAAAGACATCTGAGAATAAAAATTAAAAACATCCATCACATAATGCATAGCAAAATATATCGAAAAACCTCAAAAACACAATATATATGCTAGCAACTAACACCTCAAAAAAAATCCGCACATGCAAGCCACGATCGTGTGGACGTTTACACACACATTTTTCAAGTAGAGTTTTACGTCTTTAATTTCACTATCTAGTCAAATTACGTTATGACAAGTAAAATTAATAGTTGGTTCCTCTTGGCCATGTATTAATTAACATAGACTCCGATGGGGAGCTTATTAATTAATACACCTAAGTGAACACCATAATTTAACATCCTTAAAATATTATCTTTTAAATAATAGTCCTACAGATGGAGAGGTCCTATCATAAAAAGTAATATTTACCTTATGTTATCATTTTGAAATTTAAAACTAGTGAACCTATAATTAGCACATCCGATATGGAGGAAGACTCTAATGTCAACGCGCATGCTAATTACTTCACAATTTAAATTAATTATGGAGGCCAATTTGATTTTATTTAAAATAAAAATCAATTTAATCACTTAGTTATTTTAGCCTTAAGGTTTTTAATTTTCTCGTCCTAACATGCAAGGAAACATATCACGCATACATCCATACATGCCATACATCAAAACAATAAAAAGAACCAAAAATAAAGCGTGGATAATTAATTATCCAATTATCATGGTCTTCTTCCTTGAGTTGAATCCGAGAAAATCTTCGACTCGATCTCTCCCACTGAATCAAGCATCTCGTCGCTCCTCCCCGGCCGGGTCGTGGATTTTCAAAAATTAAAATTTTACTTTTATGCAAAATTAATTACATAAAAAAATTAATTTTAAATCCCGACTTCCAATGGACGCAATTAACGGCGTAAAACGGATCGGACCAAAGCGACGACCGGCCCGAACAAATAACCGGCCGACCAGCCGCCATGACCAGTACTGGCCGGGCTGGCTTCGTTCAGCGGCCGTGTCTTTGGCAGCTGTCATTGTCGGCCATGGCTTGCCCAATGATCCGCCATCCTGCTTCGCTCTATTTCTTAGCGATCCGTCTTTTCCGAATTCGATTACAATTTTATACAAAATGAAATACATCAAATTACATCAAGATTTACACGAAAAAAATAAAACCACCTAGAACTACCCATGGATTTTCTCACGGAAAAACCATTACATGCCTCAAAACGGCCAAACCAACAATTGCATAATTAATAAAAATAAATAAATAAATACACCATTCATATAAACCATGATAATTGGATCATATCACCTGCAAGAACACATCTAGCAAAATATTCCAACATCAAAATATATGAATATTTAAATTGCTATCAATTAATCACTAAAATTAATTAAAATAGCAAAAGCCTAAAAATCCGGCTCCGATACCAATTGTTGGAAAGTAAAACGCAGCGGAAGCGAAGTTTGGGAAAGTTGATAATAACGTTTTACGCATCTACGAGCATTAGATCTATTTAGGCATGCTAATTAATTAATTATTAAGACTAACAAGCAATTTAAATATTATTTATTATTTATTAATTAAATATGTTGATTAATTAAAATATCTTAATCTAGATCCAAGATCATAGGATATTACCTTTTGAAGCGCGTTGGTTACTTCCTTCTTGATCGCCTTGTATTTCTACCTTCAGATCTTCTAGAGTATGATCCGCCTTGAACCGGACGTTGTGTGGGCAACGAGCTACCGGATCTTGCTTGGACACCTTATGGATCGGCCGAATTCTTATGCCTCACAACTCTCGATTTTCTTTTCTTCAAGTAATAGATATGTAGCAAGAATTAAAGTGTTCTCTCAATTGTGGAATCAAAGACACAAGTCAAGATCCACAATTAAACACTTAGAAGAAAAATCGAAATTCCTTGTGTATGAAGAAGCATAAAATCGGCCATCAACCATAATGTCCTATTTATAGGCTCTTGGACTACTACTAGGGATCTAGAGGAGGATTATGGAAGGACTCCCAATTAATTCATCTTACCTTATTAGGACTCTTCCTAATATATGATGAATTAATTAATATCAACTTAGTCCACTAAAAAGTTTGATATTGCACTTCCTACCAAAATCCCAAATTACGAAATTGGGCTCCTTATTAAATATATTATTTCCCGTATTTAAGATATCGAATGTCCATTAATTAATTATGAGCTACTGACAACTTTAATTAATTAATATCTTATCCAAGAGTAGTACCACTCGAACCTTATTATTATATCAGAATTAAATCCACCTGCAGGGTTTAATATAATAATAATTATCGAACTCCTCAAGGGGACATCATCAACCCGCACGAGTCGGGACACGATTTCTAGTAATAATAATAATTGTCGTATAAACAATATTATTGCCCAAGATACGAGGCTTATTGAGTCGATCATTTTGACTCTCACCTATGGTAAATCAAAGCAATAATTATTATAAATACACAATTAAATATTATATACTTAGAATTAAGAAATAATAATTATCCGAGATTTACGTTCTTCTTACCACGATCAGTAAGACACTATCTCACCTCGATCTGTTCAACGTATACAAATACGCTAATGTATGCTAATAGTCAAGACCAACTATTCTCAAGCATACACTACAACCTTTTATATAATTTGTCTAATAATTATATAGGTTGTGAACTATTATATTATTTTATAAGGCACCGATAATGTGATCTTCCGTGTTACACCAACACACCACATTATCTATAATATAAAATAATTAGACATTTCATTTGCATAACCATAACGTGAATTAATATGCAAAACATGTGATTAAATATAATTAATATCCTCATAGGTAGTAACAGGGAAATTAGGTAATACAAGCATAAAGTATGCTTTGCAGTATACAATCCTAACAAAAGAAGTGATCTTATGTCGCCTCGACACTATGCCCGCTTCCGACTGTGATCATAACTTCTCCATCTTCAAGCTTCCTACTTTGTTCCAGATCCTAATTCCCGATACAAATATGAGAACTAGCACCAGAATCCAGTATCCAGGAAGTAGAAAATACAGTAGCAGAATTATTTGTTTCCAAAACTAAAAGTTCTGTACCTGAAGTGCCATGAATAATCGGACAGTCTCTAGCCCAGTGGCCCAGCTCACCGCACTTGAGACAAGCATCTTTCTTCTTCTTGTTCTTCGGAACCATCGGGGCCTTGCCCTTTCCCTTAAGGTTCTTAACTTGTGGTCATGTTTGCTTCTTGGTCTTTTTCTTCTTATTCTTAGACCTCCGGGGTCCAGAAGAAATCATAAGAGCAGACTCCTTCATCCGCGGAGTCTTCATCTGAGACTGAGCAGTCACCAGTTTGTTCACTAGCCCAGCTAAGTTACATGCAATCTCATTGCAGTTGAAGTTCATAACAAACTCTGAGAAGGAATCAGGAAGAGACTGTAGGATAAGGTCGGTTTGGAGAGAAGTATCCATTTTAAAATCAAGAGCCTCCAATCTCTCGATCATGGATATCATTTTGAGGATGTGTTCCCCAACCTTCTCACCTTTCTTCATCCTTGCACCGAACAGTTGCTTGGATATCTCATATCTAGCAGTTCTGCTGTGCTCACCATAAAGCTCCGTTAAGTGATATAGAATCTACCTAGCAGAAGTCATTTTCTCATGAGCTCTCTGAAGCTCATTAGACATATAAGCCATCATGTGTGCACGGACTTTTATGTCATCCTTAACCCACTTTTCGTGGTTTTCAATCTCTTCCTGATTGGCTCTGGTCCGCACAGGAGGCGCCGGAATGTCCGTCTCCAAGACGTATCCCAGTGCCTCTATACTGAGTACAATCATCAGATTGCGGAGCCAGTCCACAAAGTTAGGTCCAATCAGGGTGTTCTTTTCGAGTAGAATTGCGAGTGGATTCATTGTCATATTGAGAGTAATGTCTGCATTAAGTATAACAGATTAATTAGTGACTCGTTATATTATGATCTGAGTATAGAATTAAGGTCTTTTCTATTCTTGTTACCCAGCTCCCACTATTTTTATCGGAACAACACACTCCCATGTGAAATCCGGAAGTATCGTCGCTCTACTTCATAGTGGTGATCAAGTTCTTTATAAATCTTAATAGAGGGCAACCGAACAGGTTTCTAGTCTATTAATTTTCATAAAGTCGTGTCCCACACCAACCATCTAATGGATGATTCGATCTTCTTTTTCCCCTTGTTCACTCCCCTCAACCTATATGGTTTATATGGTTCGTGAACAAGTTAAGTTTATACCATCGACGCAAATCAGTTTCACAATTGAATCTTATCCGGCAACCTATCAGGTTTCTAGGGATAAAATTTGCTCCAACCGAAGGCATCCAATGCACTCCTGGTAATTTATCCGTCCTCCCCGAACGACTACCCCGATAACTCGGAAGCATAGCACATCCGGTTTAGATTTCAATTTCTCGAAAACTCGATGGAGGGAAGGAAAACCTTGAAACCTTATAAACTTAATAATTTGTTGTGGGAGAATTTTCGCGATTAACGTTACACTTTGCACATTAATCATTTTAGCGCGTTTGTTGCATTCATACAATATGAAACAACCATTCACAACCTAGTTGCTACCAGCATGTGGTTCATGGACCGTTCCTAGAAAACAAAAACTCCGTAATCTAATTACAAGTCTTCATCTTGAATCTTCGTATTCTCGAAACGGATCTTCCTCCGGTCTTCGTCATTGCATATGAATTTTACATTGAAAATTGCATCCTAGATACAAATATTTCTAGTAAAATAAATAGGCTCAAAACAGCCTTTACAACCCAATAGAATAAAACGAATGATTCAAACTAAGTCCATGAACCACATCCCATTCAAAAGTATTCATACAATAAATACTCAATAAATTGATAGCGAGAAGATTACATATGATACAATCAATAATCAACAATAAATAGAATTGATCCAATCAATTCAACAATAATCGACGATTTAATTTTCGTCCGTAGTGTACCCTAAAAATATTTTCTTTGAGTTTTCCCTCATCAAAAATTCCAAATTAATGATTTTAATACAGAAAAATTCAATAATCGAAAATATACTGAAAAATGAGATCCAGTGCGACACTGAAACCGCCCAAGAAGACTGTGCACTCGACAGCCTACAGGCCACACCCGGCAGCCTACAGGCCACGCCCGGCTCCAGACAGGAAAGGGGCCCCGACCATGCCCGGACACGCCCGGCAGGATACACGTACCCGGCCGGATACAGCAAGTGCTCGGCAGGATACAGCAAGCGCTCGGCCGGATCCAGCGAGCACTCGGCTCGATACAGGAACGCACTCGGGCACTGTCGGCAGAATACAGCAAGCGTCCGGCCGGATCCAGCGAGCACTCGGCTCGATACAGCAATGCGCTCGGCCGGACTCGGCAGAATACAGCAAGCGTCCGGCCACGGGCCGGACGTGCTCGGCCATACTCGGCAGCTGTATGGAAAATCGTCCAACGATTCGATCATTGCTTTTGGGGCGATTTCTAAAATCCTGTTATTCCTGATCTGAATATTATTAATATAAATCATATTTCCAAGAAAAACTGATTTATACCATAACATAAAATCACGTAAAAACGACACTACGACGAACAATAAAATATGTACGATTATCAAAGTGATTCTAAATCACAAAATAAGCATTCTAAATGCTTAATATCATATATACGATCGCAAGACCTCGCTCCGATACCACTGTTGGGATTCGGTGCCTAAAACGAAGGCCCAGCGGAAGCGGTAAAATAAAAATTAATTCGATTCGAATCCCTAGGAGGATCAATCGAGCTACGCATATACAAATATAAAATAAACAAAGGAAGATTCGAAATCATACCCTTGTCGTCCGTTGATTATATGGATTTCCTTCTCTTGAGCTATTCCCCAAATAATGCTCCAACCCCTTGGATGATCCAACGCCGAAAAAACCACGTCTCTACTTGTCACGCGTCGGAGAAACGAACGGAATGACAACACTCGATTAACATCTAAGGTTACGGCTAGAATCAAGTGATGAAACTTTAATTATAACACTCTAAGTGTTTAAATATATATCTCTCAATTTTATCTCTTGATGTTTCTCTAAGAACAAATCAAGAAGAAAAAGGATGAAAAGTGAAGACTATAAAAGGCAACTTTTTTCTCTCACTACCTCCAGCTTTTCACGTATGGAATTATGGTCAGTAGAAAAGAGAAGTCTTCCTCTTATTATTCTCTTCCTTATCTCCTAAAATCACCTTTACCATATAATAAGAGATACCATATCTCTTAAAGTCATTTGTCTTCCATTATAAAATGGAGACAAAGACCAACAAGGGTTAGATGAAAGGGGGGGCAGCCATCTAGAAGGGGAATATGAGTTTGGTCCGTTTCGGGCTCCCGTGAGTCCAAACAGATAAATTCTGATTCCATTCCGATGTATTTATATTAATTACTTAATCCAATTAATTAATCATATCAAATACATAACAACATAATTGATTTCTCTAAGAAATAATTATATTTATGAATTAAATTAATCACCCAGTAATTTATTTAATTCATTTGGCCGTAAATTAATTTATCCAATAAATCAATTTAGACATCCAATGTCCCAATTAATTAGATATCTAATATCTAATATTCATAATGAGAGAATAAGCTCGATTCATTCCGTCGTCAATCCTATTGCGCGACTCGGTAGGTTCGTCTCAGTCAGCAATGGGAGGAACCAAAGAGTAGTAGCACCACCTAGCCAGCCTGGCGGCCTACACTTTACCCCAACTGAGAACGAATGATTGGGATCATTTAAGAACCATTCTGTCGTGAATACCAGTATACGTATAAACCCTTCTTTCAAATGTCCCGATCATGTTATAGGGTCACGGTCAGTCAAACCCTAACTGTACTTGACGCTATGCATGCGTTAATGCAAATCGAGATCATCGAGCTCTCGTGTATCCAATACAACTAGCTCCAATGCTTTGGCCAAAGACTTATGATCTCATCTGCCAATAACCGCATAGGACAATTAACTCGCTCACTAACGGGAGAAAGAATTCTATCTTGGTATTCAGTAGGACCCGTCAAGATGCACGTCGAGGTTGACCCCCGCCTCCCGGTTTATAGGGTCGAACTACTCTAATGAAAATTTTGACGTCACAAGCACATCCCTACTAAATCCTCAAGTCGAAGGTTCACGAATACCTATCACAACCTTTCGATTCCGTCATTAACTGTCCCGGAGTGAAATCCGTGTGACGAATCGAGGACGAGTCGGTTCGAGTATACTAATCCAATTAGCATACCTATAACGTGTGCTCCCACTAACCATTAGCGTTCGACAGGCACTCTCCATGTCAAAGAACACGTCATACAAGTCTTCACATAAACTTAATGCCCAGTCAAGTTTCATCGACTTGCGAACGATTAAGTATTTGAGCTATAAACCTTTCCAGTGCCGACCTCCTTATCCAGTAATGAGTGGAACATTTTGCTCTCAAATACATAGACTAGTTTCTATACGTATATTTACGAGTTAGGAACGCCAGTAACTACCAGTAAATAAAGAAACATTCGTTGCCTTACATAAATGATTTACATAATTACAAGTACAATGCCCTCACTCAACATCCTCTGAGTGGCATTCGAGGGCATATTCCTAACACCTCTTACTTGAATGAGTGTTCTGATTTATGGCATTGTAGATTAGGTCATGTGAATCTAAATGCTATAAAAAGATTAGTAAACTAATATTTACTAAAAAAAATGAAGTCAATACTCAAAACAAATGTGAGATTTGTATTGAAGCAAAAATGACAACTTCCGTTTCATTCGGTAAAATGAAACACAAAACTCCTTGAATTAATTCATACAGATGTGTGTGATTTAAAGTTTATGCAAACTAGAGGTGGTAAGAAGTACTTTATCACTTTTATCGATGACTGCACAAGATATTGTTATCTTTATCTTTTGAGCAGTAAAGATGAGGCTATTGAAGCTTTTAAGAACTTCAAGAATGAAGCCGAAAATCAATTAGGCTGGTAACTAAAATCAACATCTCAACAACGCATTTAAG